>WBNH01012226.1:288490-499345 GCA_013401255.1 Urocolius indicus
CTCCGCGCGCCCCACAGGCGGCTCCCGCCGCGCCGCGCCCCCGGCTGACAGCGCGAGCCCCGCCCCGCGCCCGCCGCAGCCAATCAGCGCCGCGGCCCCCCCCTACCTGACGCCGACTTGTGCGCGGCTCAGCCAATCGGAAGCCGGAGAGGGCGGGGAAGGGGGCGGGGCCTCGCGGCGCCGGGCGCCTGGCGGTGCGGCATTGTGAGGGCGGCGGGGGGCGGCGCGGGGCGCGGGCTGGGTGTCACTCGCCTCCCTGCGTGCGGGTGTCTCTGTGTTCCTGACGGAGCCGGCTTCGAATTGGATCTGTTTAACCTTTACTGGGTTTATGTTTAACATTAAATCGCGTGTTTCCCACTCCCCCCGCAGTTGTACGAAACAATGAGCAAGGTGCCGGGATGCGCAGAGGGACACAAAGCGCGTTGTCAGTGGGGTCCATCCCTGCTTCAGCCAGGGGAAGGGGTCCCACAGGGGTCCCGCAGGTCGAAGGGGAGGTTGTCACAGCCCCCTCGGTACAGCCCCCTCCATCCACGTCCCGGTCCCGTCCCCACGCCCGCAGCGATGCCATTCCCCTTTGTGTTGCAGCCGCTTCCCACCCGGCGTGGATATCAAGGACAATGAAACCGGGGCGGGGAGAGCATCCAGGCTGCCCTCCTCCCCCGCCATGGTCCTGCTGGGGCCGGACACCAGGAATGACCTTGGCCCGTTCCCCACCCCGGAGCGATGGGCAGCGGAGCGATGAGGGGGAACACGGTGACACACGTATTAGTTATTGATGGTGCCCAGCTGGGTGCTCACTGGTTCACACGCGGTGAAGCACGACGCAGGCATGTGCTGTGGGCCCTGTGTGGTGGGGAAAACACAGCTCTGATCAACACAAAGGCACGTGGCTGTGTGCCAGAGTATGCCAGAGCAGCTGGATGGGCCATGCAGTAGCCGAATGGGCAACCCCTGTCCTCAGCAAGGTGCAAAGTGAGATGATGAAGAGCAGTGGGGACATGGGGGCTCTGAGCTGCTTGCCCCTGTCCATAGGTGCATGGCATTGCTAGGCATGTGTTTGCATCATCTCTTGTTCCTGCAGGAGCCAGTGGATGCTGACAAAGTGTCTCTTCACTATTAGACATCCCCACCTTCACCCACTGCATGGTCTAGGCTGTGGAACCTTCTGTAGCACAATATAGAGGGGTTTTCTACAAAGGGGATGTTGCCCAACATAGCTGCTGTGGGCTAGTTTTTCTGCAACAACTCCCTTCTCTTCCCCCATATCCATCTCCTTCTCAGAAATAAATGGGACTTTATTCCTGCATGATAATGCAATGATTATTCCCCAGCAGCTATGCTGTGCTGTTTCCCCCACAGAGACAAACCCTTCTGAAATTTGCTTTTTATAACCATCAGCAGCCTGTCATTTCTCACAGGGACCAAGAGTCCCTCTGATCAGGGAGAATACATCTGGCAGAGATCAGTTTGCTGATCAAGTCTCTCCACCAGTGATTCACACAAGGTTATTGTCTATGGGAACAGGAAGGAAGAAGCTGAGCAGAGGAACGATTGTTAAGGAAAGAGTTGTCTGGAACAAAGAAATTTCTTAGTTTTAAGTAAAAGCTGGGCAGCCTCAGCAGCCAAAGGATGGATCCTATGCCCATCTCCTGCCTCAGGGCTGCTCCCTGCAGAGGTGTGCAGGCTGCCAGATCTGCTCCTCTGGTTTCCTAAATATTATGTTCTCCTTTTCTGCTTGGGAGGAGTAGTTAAGCATGTCAAAACCATTCATCTCTTCATCTTCACGCAACCCTATGCTGTCACCCCTGACACTGGAGGGAGATGGGAAGATCCTGCCTGGATCAAGTGTCCTTGGGGCAACTTTATCCCAGCATGACCCATGAAAGAGGACTGGCCACCCCTTGGATGAGGAGCCACATGCAAAACCAGAGACTCTTTCTGCCCAGATGTCTTATTTTAGTGATGAATTATCACAAGAATCATTAAGAAGACCTGTCACACTGTTGGTATGCACAAGCCTGAGCCTTCATGGTAACACTACAGCCCGGAGTCACCAGGGGCAAAAACCTCAAGGAGAGGATTCCAACATTGGTGGAAGCCTTCAAAGCTGCCAGTCTGCCTGGCAAAGGTTGGATGAAGGCTGTGACAGAGGCTGGAGACAGGCTGTGGAAGATGCTGGGCCCAGGGGATGGAGGATGCTGATGGCATGTTCCAGTCTCTGCACAGGGTCAGCTTCAGCAGGGCTCACCGCTCCCCCTGTTGATGTCAAATATGGTTGCAAGTGCTCCACAGCCCTGAGCATCGGATCCAGACCATCCCGGGCTGGACCCTTTGGGAAAATAAAAGACCCCTTTTGGTGTTTGGAAAAGCCAAGCACCCAAAAACCTGCTGGCTTTCAAGGGCACTCAGCTGGGGATGCCAAGGGCACAGAGCAGGCCTGCGTTGGCACTAGGCTACTGAAATTTTCATGCTTCTCCTCTTTTTATGTTTTCATTATGCAAAGAGAAGGTGATAAATGCACGTCTGAGCAGGATGGGTCCTTAGAGAATGAGGAGGGCTGATGCAGAGCTCAGGTTGTGAGCAGGCAGCCCAGCCTTCATGCTTGCTTTTCCCCTGAGTTTTAAGGGTATCCACATCCTCCCCAAAATTGATTATCTTTCATCAAATCAGCAAGATTTTCCTCCCCAGTGGAAAGTTTCCATCAGATATTTAGCAACTAGCTCTTTCTCTGACCTATTTGCAAGCCCTAAGCTACTCTCTCCACCTCCCACTGCTTGAAAGCTTTGATAATGCAATGAGATGTTAATTCTGACACCCCAGTAACTCACAGTACAAAAACTTCTCTTTTTTTTCTTTTAATTATCATTAATTGCAATGCAGGAGTAATGAATACTCTCCACAGACTTAGTTTTTGAAGCACTCAGCAGCATTTTCCTGCACAACTCCTTATTAAGTGGTTTCTGACAGTCCCATGCGCTCTGGGATAAGCAGAGCCCAGGAATAATGGGGCAGCACAAATCTGCTGTGAGGACTAAGGAGCAAAGGTAAGTCACAGCCTGGCCAGTGCATGTAGGTGGTGGCACATGACTGCTTAAAAAGTCCACTGCAAAATAACACTCTTAGTTTTAAGCACATCAGGACCACCTTTTAGAGCAAAATTATGCTCTAAAAGCAAAGGATTGTTAGTGAGATCCCCACGTGCTTTATCAAGGCATGCAGCCCTTGAGTCTGAGCTGCACACAATGCTGCAAATGTTTCCACCTTCATTTCAGAGCCTGACCTTATGGGTTTTTGCAGGACTTGCCCCTGAGGAGGATGTCCTCACTGCCTTTGCAGAGCCCTGTCAAGCACTGCCCTAATTGGAGGGAGATGGATATATTCTTTAAGCTGCACTTCCTCAGTGAATACTTTTTTATATTTATAATTCATTTAAATGAAATAAAGAAATCCTCAGGAGCATCCCTGTGAACTTGTGCACAAGACACAGGAACTCACTTAGAGCACAAGCAGAAATCCTGGCTTTATTTTCACTGCTGGATCCAAGTAAACCTTGTGTGTATTGGGAAGCAAAGGGTTTTTTTAACAATCTTTCTGTATTCATGACCAGGCTAATGTTAGCAACAAGAAGACCACAGTTAGAGTGCAGAGCTAATGTGTCTTCATGTCTTTCTCCATGTGTTTTAAAAATAAAACACCTTCTCAGAGGTGGTTCTGAAAGGCAGCCCTGTCTCAACTCAAGTGCATGCATTGCCTACATTTATCCTCTGATTTGAATATAAATGAAAGGGAGTGAATTAAAAAGGGAGCCTGGAGAGTTGTCTCTGCAGGCTCATGGCTGCTGGTTGTGGGGCTTTGGTGGATAGAGGCCTGGAGCCTTACCTCAGCGCACAAAAAGAACATCTGCAGCATGACTGAGCTTCTATGAAGTGACACATTTCTCCTTGTTTGGAGTCCACTTACCTCATATGATGTGCTCACAGGGAATTTACCATTGTACATGCCTCTGAAATAATGTTGTTGCTTGAAAAGTACCTTCTGCTGACTGTTGTGGATAACCCCGTCACCACAGGAGATTCCCTCCCTCCATCCCTCTGCAAACACCCTACAAGGAGCCTCGTCCCAGGCTTCCAGGCACAGCAAGGAGGGGCATCCCTTTTGCCCTGGACACAAATCATCCTACAGCCTCCACAGGCTTCACACACCTTTTTTTATTTGCACGAAATGGCAAACCTCTGGTCTCCTTTGTTGCATCTTGCCAGACAGAAGCAAAAATCATGTCCCCAGCCAGAGGGCCACGAAATGCTGCGTGCCATAGCAGCCACTGCTCCTACCGTGAGCATAAACAACCCCAATGTTAGCACAGGCCTGTTGTCATAGCAAATAAATGCAATTAACAGCCAGACCTCCCCCTTCTTGCAGGGAGGGAGCATTGGCAGCAGAAGACTGGGACACAGTAGCGGTATGTGCACGGCTAATAGGTCCCAATTCTGTACATGCTTTAAAGAGCGGCTTAACTTTAAGCACGTCAAGGTTGTACAAATGTAAAGCTAAGCTCCCTCTCACAGCAAAAATATCCTACCAATGCAAAAGACAGAATAAATTGCCTAGTGCACATGTTTATCACTGCCCTCTGAGAAGCTGGATCAAAAGGGCTGAGCAGTGAGAGACAGGCTCTGCACTGCTGACTCTGATTGCTCAGAAACTACAATTTCTCTTCCACGAACAACTGTGGCCCTTCAAATCTATTTTCATCTCCAAATCCTCTCGTTCATCCCAAATTTCCAGGAGAAAGTTTTCAGAAGCATTGGTGGAAGGGGACTGCATTTGCTGTGTTAAATGGAGAGAGGGCAGCAGAGGAGGGTGCAGCCTGACAGGGTGCAATCCGGGAACCAGCAATTTGTACATGTGGAAGATTGAACTGCAATTAATCGGAGTGGTAAAATCAAACCTAAAAGGAGCAATTTTTTGAAATTAAATGCTTCGGGATAAAAAAAATCATCCTCTGAAAGCCAAAAGAAATGGTTGAGATTTTTTTCTTGTCAATAGTTTGCTACGTGTTCCCATAAAATGGTTTATTTCAGCAAAACCACACTCTCCAATAAAAATTACTTCTACTGAAAGCCTTTCTAGCCTTCCTGTTGCCAGAAGAGCTTTGCCTGCAGCTGAGGTCCCCACAGAGCAATAAACAGGGGCAAGCCCCCGAGGCTGCTCTGTGCCTGGCCCCAGTGCATCTCTCACAGACAGTGCTTCTTGGCTGACACGAGGAAGCTGGGCATTTGCACAAAATCACACAGAATTATGCAGGCTGGAAGGAATCTCCAGAGCTCATCCAGCTCAACCCCCTGCTAAAGCAGGTTCCCCTTGATCAAATCACACAGGGACATCTTCTAGTGAGTTTGTAAACCTCCAGAGAAGGAGACTCCACATCTTCCATGGACAGCATGTGCCAGGACTCTTTCACCAGAACAGCAAAGATTTTCCAGCTTGTGCCCATAACCTCTTGTCCTGTCACTGGGCACTACAGAAGAAAGGCTGGCCTCATCCCCTTGACATCTGTCCTTTAGATATTTGTAAGTGTTGCTAAAATCACCCCTCAAGCCTTCTCTTCCTAGGCTCACAGCCTTTCCTCATAAGAGAGATGTTGCAGACCTCTGATCATCTTTATGGCCCTTTACTGGACTCTCTCCAGAAGTTCTCTGTCACACTCGAACTGGACACAGGACTCCAGATGAGGCCTCACCAGGGCAGAGTAGACAGGGAGGAGAACCTTCCTCAACCTGCTGCCCACACTCTTCTTATATACCCCAGGATGCCCTTGGCCTTCTTGCCCACGAAGGGCACATTGCTGGCTCATGTTTAGTTTGCTGTCCACCAGCACTCCCAGGTCCCTCTCCTGGAGCTGCTCTCCAGCAGGACACCCCCAGCCTGTCCTGGTGCAGGGTTGTTGTTCCTCCCCAGCTACAGGACTCTGCACTTGCACTTGTTGAACCTCATGAGGTTCCTCTGCCCATGGCTGCAGTCACACCCCTGCACACCCATGGGCAGCTGCTTCAAGCTCCTACCTGCAAATGTTCCTTCCTATTCCCCTCGTGTGTGTGTGTACACACACAGATGCTGTCCTTGTTGCACACCCCAAACAGTTCCCTCTCTACTGCACACACTTTGACTCACACTTAAATGTCTTTTCCTGCCTCCAAAACAGTCTGACAGCAGCCTCCAGATCTTTCCTCTCCATTGCAGGCCCTGCAGTCCCCAGCATCATCCCAGAACCCTCTCTCTAGTCCCTGGCCATGGGGACACTGAGCTGCTGCATTTGAGGGGTATGACCCATGGCAAGTGCTTTCTGCTCTCCTTTTTGCTTCTGTTTCTGGGAATGTGGGGCACGAAACAGGGACAATCCTGTTGCTTGGTAGGAGCAGAGAAGCATCCCTTCAAATAAGATATAGAAAAGTGGTGTGGGCAGGGTTTCCATACTGCACATTCACAGAAGAGAGCAGTAAATCCTCTCATCATTTGACAGCAGATCGTGAAGGCAAGTCCTCGAGCATGAGACACTGTGCTACTAGGGATTATACAATTCCTTTGAAAAAAGGCTTTTCTTCCGGATGCCTTTAGCAAATCTCCTGCTATTACCCACCCTAAAGCACTGGTAACACGTTCAGTCTCTTGCTTTCTGCAACAGACATACTTTTTGCCTTTCACTCCAGGGCTTGGGTTTTCTCAATGAATATTGAAAGTGCATTATTGCCTGGGATGTGGGGTGGGAGGAGATAAGGAATTAGGGGGCCTATCCAAATTAAGCAGCTCTTCCCACATTACCTAATGCAGGGAACTCACTACACTGAGCCAGGTGCTCTCCCCAGAGCCCAAACGCCCTCTCAAAACATTCAAGGCCAATTTTGATGTTTGACTGTTTCCATGTATTTGTTTTAATGAATACCCAGGAGGCTCTGGCAGGGCTGAGTCTCGTCCCAGCTCATGATGGGGACTGGTGCTGCAGCATTGCATGGAGAGTGGGGCTGGGGGATATGGCTGGAACTGGGATCAGGCTGGGCCAAAGCTCAGCTGAGCTCAGCACTTAGGACAAGATGCTGTCATCGTTTGACCATTCCAGCTGCCAAATCCTGCATCCCCTACCCAGCTTGGGAAAGTCTCGGTGTGGATGCAGGACAGAAGGTCCTTGATACTCATAGAGATGGACATTTTGGCTCCAACCCTGGACAATCCATCAGCTGACAAAGCAAGACCTCTTGTTTCTGCTTCTCCATCGAGGGCTCAGGATTGAGCTTCATCACTATAAGCAGAGGCCACAGCCAGGCACCCTCACATCCCAAAATCCAATTGTGCCCAGCTGCTCTCAGCTGCCAGGAGGGAGGAACCCAGGCAATAGGGTGAATGGAAGGAGCCTGGGAGCAGGCAGCAGGACCAGCTGAGCAGTGGGAACAGAGCCAGGCACAGCAGCCAGAGCAGGAGCACAGAGGAAGGGGCCTTCCTATTGTCCAGAACAAAAGAGCAGATGTGTGCCCAGGGTAGGGAAAATCCCACCCTCCAAGAGCCAGATCTGGCGTTTCCACTTGGAAGGGCCCGAGGGCTGTCATTATGAGTCGGTTCTACACCAGTGCAGCTAAACCTCTTAAACTTGATTTCATTAATTCAGGACAGCTACTCATCTGCCAGCTTACAGCAGCTTGTTCTGACCAGCCCTACCCTGGCCAGCAGCTTCATGTCTGCAGATGTTTGTGTCATGGGGGTCACTTTTGCTTGTCTTGGATTTTATCTTTTCTTTTCCCTCTAAAAGCCAATAAGCCAAACAAAGTCCCAGGTTGGTTTGGGGTTTTTTTCCCTTTCTTTTCATGACTACATCCTTACTCCTGAGTTAACATTCTTCATTAGCCCTGCTCAGAAGCCTGGTGGATAAGCTCAAACATATGTTTTAGTGCATGTAGCTGTACAATCATTTTAACCCAATGATCTCCACGTTAAGCCCCAGCCATTAAACACTGGCTTGTGCCTAACATAGGTCTTTCAGAAGAGACCCCAGGTCTTTATGTCAAGACATTGAGAATGAAAAAGAAAAAACACCATTTTCCTTTGGGTTTGTTCCAAAACTTTGGACCTGTTGGTTTTTTTTTTTAAACAATGAAGGTGATTAATTTCCAGTTTGACTTCATCTGGCTCTTGCTTCCAGCCACTCGTCTGTGCTTTTTTTCCCCTCTGCTAGACTACAGAACCTGCATTGCCTGCTTTTTTCTCCTTGTGAAAGTATTTATACACTGTCATCAAGTCACCTCTCAACCTCTTTCTTTCTAATAATGCAAACAGATGGAGGTCTTTAAGCTCTCTCCCCTGTAAGGCCATTTCTCAGTCCTTCAATCATTCCTGTAGCTCTTTTCAACACTCTGCAGTACTGTTTCTGAAATGCAGACACCTGAACTGGACGAAAAATTCCCAAATCAGTCTCCCCAGTCCCATAAAAAGGTAAAATCCTCTCTCAGCTCCTCCTCACTGTTTCCCCTCTCACACATCCCATTCATTATTTTCGCTAAAACATCGCACAATTGCCAGGAAGCTTCTGGTGACGTGGTGATCCACCATGAGCCCTTGTTCAGAGCTTTATACAGAACCAAACCAGGCCAAAGTACCCTCTTTACTGAAACTAGAGCTCCTCCTTTCTTCCTAGGTGTCCTCACTGCGCTGCTTTGATTGCACAGTCCATAACAGAATCTTTTGGTCTTTTACTGCATAGCACGGTTTGCTGCCTGATGGATACTGATCTCTAACTTCGGAAAAGGGAGATTTTGTTACATCAAGTGTTACAATTTCACAGTTGTCTCTTTTCCACTGCTCTCTGTCATCTCCACTACAGGGTTTTGGTTCTCAAAGCTGTCAGACATCTACCCACGGCTGGGCTCACGTCTGAAAACCATTTCAGAGCAGAGAAATGAGCTAGCTGGCCACAAATGGGTGATATCCAGGTACCGTATGAGCTGACATGGTCTTGAATGTGTGCTGAACAGCACAGTGACGGTGCTGGGGCTGGCAGCCAGGGTAGCCCTAGCCTTGTGCCATAAGGATAAAGGAGCCCCTGGCACAGGCTGCCCAGGGAGGGTGTGGAGTCTCCTTCTCTGGAGGTTTGCAAACCTGTCTGGATGCATTCCTGTGTGACCTGATCAGGGGGGACCTGCTTTAGCAGTCAGAGTGGACTAGCTGATCTCTAGAAGTCCCTTCCAATCCCCACCATACTATGAGCCCTGGCCAGGTTTCAGAACAGATCAGCACTGATAAAAGGGAGAGAATTTTGGCATGGGTGCCTGGTGTGACCAAGCTCTTCTTAGCAATGTCACTACCAGCATCACACCCAGAGCTTCTGGGAGCTGAAATGTTTAAAACTCTTCTCCCAGTTCAGCATTGTAGCTATAGCATACACACACACTTTTCCATTTGGGAACAACCATCCATCAGCACCCTCTGGGCTGGAAGCAACAATTCTCTCTTCTTTTCACCAGCAGGTGATTTCTCTGTGGCAAATGCTGCTTTTGTGAGAGGAAGATCACTAGACAGGATGGGTTTTTTTTCCAGTGGAAAATGGCTACATTCTCAGTAAGAGATGCAGGGCTTGGCTCTGCATCCACCCCCTGCTGTGGATTGGCTGGGGTGGGCAGGGAGAGCAGGGATGGCAGCAGCCGGCCGCTGCATGTCAGTGTTGCTCCATGCAGCGCCCACAGCGGCACAACATCTGCTCAGAATCTGCTCTCATCACACACAGCGATACTGGGGGAAATGGGGCCCTGAGGACGATGTGACAGCTCTTCTTGGACAGAGCGAGTGTTCTGTTTGTGTGGCCATGGTGTGCAGCTCTTACTGAGGGCTCAAGGGGTAGGAACTGCTCCCGTGGTCGAGGATAAGATATCTGGCCAGTAAGCAGCTACCCAGGGGATTGTGGCTCTGAACTGCAGGGACACACCTCACTCCTGAGCCCCATGCAAAATACAGCACCTCCTAAAATCCCACCATAAGATCACCTGTCCTTCCCACTTCTGGTTTCTTGAGGGGCCAGGATCAGAAATCAAAGCCAGCATACTCCAGACATCACCCCCCTTCCTAGTGCTGTGCTCTCAGCCACACAGGCTATGCTAGAATGGGGTTAATCAGCTCTTGTTTCCTTTCTAACTCTAGCAAATTAGAGCAGTATCCACAAGATGCTGCTGTGCTCCAGGGAGATGAGTGGCTAAATCCTGGCTCATTTCAGGCCTGAACCCAACAGGGAGCAATCAAGCTGTGAAGGCAGCAGTAATTCGTGACCCTGTTCTGGTCAACCCAAGAGTCTCTGTGACCCGTTTGGGAGGTGCTGGGGCAGATTACTCACACCACAAGTATGAGCAAGTGGGGAAGGATGGCTGTGTAGGGCTGCATTGCTAAACTAGAGCTTGAAGGGATTAGGGCTTGAATTAGAGGTCAGGGCTTGGACTAGATGATCTCTAGAGGTCCCTTCCAGCTCCTAGCATTCTGTGATTCTATGAAGGGAGAGGCATGGGGATCTCATGGAGATGCTAGAAGAGCCCCTCAGCACATGCAGGGCCCTGTGCATTGCCCAGTACTGGCAGCATTCAGCACCACAGATCCTCAGGAGCAACTGCATGAGTCAGACTGCAGAAAATTAAGCCATGGGCATGTAGTCCTGCAAGCCTTCCTCACCTGGACTCTTGGTGAGCTTGACCTGCAGGAATCCTGCAAGCATCAGCTTTGCAGTTAGGAATGAACTTCCTTTATGGGTGCTAAAGAGCAAACAGCAGGCCCCAACCCATCAGCTACTGGAGTACAGGAGCATTTTTGAGGATCAGACCCATATGTTGGCTGCAGTTTGGCTCACTGTTCTCTCTGAGCTGGATCTGAGCTTCTCCTCCCTAGTTTTTCTACTATGTGAATGTTTCTGTGCAGCAAAGAGATTTTCTTGGTGACTGTAACACAAACTCAGGAGATATTCCCACAGCCAGGAAGTTATATAAAGTGCATTCCCTGCAATGCACGATTTCTCTGTTAGCTCTGTCGTGCCTGTGCAAGGAATATCCATGGTGATGGTGCCCACGGCATCTCGCCTGTACTGCCTGCACATAGCAGAAATGCAGCTCTGATTAAAACAGGTGCAGGTGCTTGGAAGAAAAAGCAATCCCTTCAACAGTCATTTTTCTGTTGGACCAGGCAGGCATGTCAAAATGAAAACATCAAAAGATCACGATTGTTCCACAGAAACAGCATGTCAGGGACAGAAGGAGAAACACATTTCTTATTTCTTCTAGAGTCACAACAGCCTCTTCCCAAACTTTTGGAACAAGTTCTCTTGAGTTTTCCATTTTGAAACCATTTTTTTTAGTATCTAATTTTAGAATATGAAATAAATCACCATGAAACCAAAAATGTTTTCAATTATTAAAATCTCTTTGACCAAACACAAAGTATTTTTTCCAGCCTTAACTCTCACAGAGAATTTTGAAACTTTTCAATGTCTTTCCCAGCTGGAGGAAAAGTCCTTGCCAGGGCTCAGATACCCAACTCGTCTGTCCACCACAGATACAAGGGAGGTGTGTGAACACAGCCAACAGAGCGCTGGGTTGATGTTCTCTGGCTCTGCTACCATGACATCACCTTGAGAAGAGTGAGATACAATGAAATTCACCCTCCTAACGGGAATCAGCAAAGGCCACATGAGTTATTTTTATGCTCAGGAGGCACCAAGGTCTTGTGTGGGCAGCAGCATGAGGTTCATAATCAGCTGTTCACCTGACAGCTCTATCCTGGCTCAGAAGTGACTTTTATTGTCATAAAACATTTCCAGTACCTTGTGTGTGGAGTAAAATCTCTCAGAATGTGGATTCTTCCTGATGCTGTCTCCCATTTCCACCCTGACTTTAGAAAGGTGTTTAATCTCAATGCCCAGCCATCCAGGGAGCAGGGCTGGAGGGGAGAGAAGGGGATGCTGTTTCCAAAAGGCAAGTGTGCTGTGAATTTGCCAGGGGAGTTAGCATTATTCCCCTTTTCCAGCCAAAACTTTCATCAAGTCACTGACATGAAGAGAACCTGGGCTTTGTGGTCAGGTAGCAGAACTGTGTGGGATTAGCAGTAAAAAGCACGTGGTTCATAGTCCCAAGGCTTTTGCACTGCTGTTATTATTTACTTTGTGCACCCATGTGACTGGGTCTTGCAAGGAAAAATGAGAAAAAGGGTCCTACCCCACCAAGGCTTACAGAACACACCAGGAATCTACAGAGCCAGCTTAGCTGCCAGCCCCATGGAGTGTGTGTATGGCCAAGCCCCCAGCCAAGGGAAGTAGAAAGGCTCTGGTGTCTGGTGACCACTTTGGCCATGACAGCCATGAAAACAAGATGATTTGCTACCACTCTGGGGTTTTTTTTCTGCCATTGTAAGAGTGCACAGCATCTTCTCCTGCCGTGGCTCTTCTCCATGTCTTTTACTTGTGTCTAAGACAAGAACAGTAGCCCTGGCTGCTACAGGGGGCTTGTTATTGAACTGTGACCATATTTGAGTATTACATTCAAGTGGTTGAGGGACTCAAGCCACCAAACTGGTGATGGTTGAGGCATCCCAAGGGGAAGCAGGAAAGTAGGGCTTTTTGTTTTTAAAACCAGGACTTTGTCTTTCTACTTAGTGCAAACACAGGGCTCTGCCATTCCCCTGAGTCTGAGGCACACTGACAGGTCACAAGCTTCAATGTTCTGTGCCCAAAGAGCAGCAGCATCCTTCTGAAACACACAGAGCCAAAGAGAAATCCCTTCTTTCTGCAGTAATGGGCTCCTTCAAGTCCCTTGCAATACATGTGTTCATTAGTTCACCCAGAGCCACAGTCTAGCCACATGTTTCTCAGCAAATCCAGCCTCCCCTGTTAGCAGTCAGTGTTTCCAGCACTCCCTTATACATTTTCCTCTGCTATGGAGAGGATCACACGTTGTTTCCCAGATCCTTTGGAGCAATGTCCCTGTGGTTATCTTCTCCTCCCCTGCCTTCCCCAGCTGTTCCCACCCTGCTGCTCCCATCCCCATCCCCTGCGGAGTCCTGCAGGAGACAGGCACCAGCCAAACAGCTCCACAAAATTTTCCTCAGCCTCAGAAGCAAAAACTTTTGCTGTTAAACCTCTTTTAAAAAACCCAACCTGACTCTTTATAAACACCACAGGAGGAAAAGTCCCATTTCAAGATCTAAGCAAAGCCAGGAGGAATAATAGAGAGCAGGGGGAGAGAGTGACTGTGCCCAAAGGGCAAGTGAAGGGGGAAAGGCAGGGGAACACAAAGGGAAATGCTTCATTAACTCCTCTCGAGGTTATCTGCTTAGTTTAAAAGCTAATTCCTCCAAAAGGGTACAATGCATCAGTTTGCAGCCCAGTTCATTACAGAGCTATTCTGTGCAACCAGGGACACTTCTACTGGCGCCTCTCTTAGCGCTGTCTTTGACCAGAGCCACCTGCCACCGTGGAGCCAAGCTAATGATCTGCACCTCTGCTCTTCTGTTCATGTTTCCTGAGTTCACCCACCTTTATAATCCTGTTCTCCACTATCTAGGAACAGATCTGAAACTGGCTGCAGTTTATGGGGGGATGTTTCTCTCCTTGTGCTTCCCCGAGTGCCTGAGTTTTTCACCTGGACCGAGCTGTTTTGGATGAGTATGGTGATAAGCCTCGGTGTGGCAGCATTGGAGAGGAGGAGATTTTATGGGAACTGAGATGCTCCATGAAATAACCCTGCCTTGGACAGAGTCCACTGGGGCTGCCAGCAGCCTCCCTCTTTGATGAAGACATGGCTGCACAGCATCTCTCTCACTTGGCTGTACCCAATGGGCACCAAATATCCTGGCACTGGCTTTTGTTATGGCTCCAGGCAGCTTGTTCCTGCAGGGCCCTGTCTCAAAGCCCATTTCTGCCTTCTCTTTCAGACAGCTGTTTACATTTTTGTTTGCGTGAATAATCTCAAATATGAAGGCTTTGCTTTGCTTTTCACCCCATTAGATAATATTAATTACTGTAGGGAGCCAAGTAGCTTGGATAAAGGGGGAGAAAAAAAAACACTGTGGAAAAGTTGCAGGCCTTGCAAGTATTTAAAGGGCCATCTGCATCTCCTCCAAAGCCGTAAAGACAAATGAGAGCAGCAGTAGCACATATTTATTTAGCAGACCTCATGGCAACAATTCTGCTCCTGTCTCAGCCAAGAGCTAGCACCAAAAATGTAAGACTTGTTATTCCTCAAGCCCTCGTCTTCACTGGGAATTCATTAGAGAGGTTGTTTGGATGCATGGCAGGACCCAACTTCTGGAAGGACCTTGTGGATTCCCCTTCAGAGCTGCTGCATGTCTTCTCCTTGGTTTTCCAATGGCTGGCCATTGTATGGATGCTTGATTCAAGCAAACAAGCAGCATCTGCTGGTGAGCAGGGATGAAGACAGAAATGCAGATTTCTGATCCTTACCTACTGCCCCCTATGCACAGATTCCCCTCTATGCATCTCTCACTGGAGATTTAGGTACTGTCCCTGAGAGAAACATCTCCCTCACTTCAGATGTGGACACAAATACTAGTTAGACATAATAAGGAGAGACTAAAATCCATCGTAACGTGTGCAGTGAAACGGGCTGATTAAGAACAATAACAAATAACAATAAGCTTATTAATAAATTCATCCATCTCAAACAAACATCTTCTCCAGACAGCAGTTCCTGCCTACTGCCTCTCTTGATATTAAACAGGGCTATTTAGGCCTGGCCTTGATTTTTTGTTTGGATACCAGCCAGCAAAGCTTCCAGGTGGAAGATGGTGATTTACAGCCCCTCTATGTTTGCTGCTCTGTTTACACTGGGGTTTGGTTTGGGGTTTTTTGTGAATTGCCTTTCAGGACAGTCATCAGTTTTGAAATATTGGAAGGAAACAGCAGCAACTGGAAGAAACTTAAACTGAAATTCAGTCACAAATCTTCCTGTTCTATCCCTCCACCTCCCCAGCACTTGCCTTGGGAAATGGTGCCTATTACTGGCATGCTTTTCGACAGAGATATTATATTGCTATAAATGTCAGGCATTTGCAGAACAATACTATCTATTAGCATGTAAAAGAGTATTATTGTCTGCAAGTTACTAGGTTCAAAGGCAGCATTGTGCTTGGCAAATTGCTGTCTGCGGCTCCCAGCAAACATGTCTCCCAGTACCCAGCTCAGATGGGAGATGATGGCACACAGTATGGAGAGCTAGAGGCTCTCATCCAGCCCAAAACAGTGCTCAACAAAAGGAGAAAATTAGGTAGGGAAATTGTACAAATGTCTTCAATATACTTTTGTTATTCTTTTACATTACAACTAACTTCCCCTTTGAAAGTAACCTCAGCTTCTAGATCTTTCCTTGTACTCCTATAATAAAATGATACTAAAACGAGAGAGACCTTCCAAATATAACCAAAATCATCTGCTGCAAAGAGTGAGATCTGCTTGGTCCCCAGGAAGGAGGCAGTTGTAACCACCTGAGCATCTGGGCATTGACTTGAGGGGGAATGGTGCTCTCACACCCCAGATGTACTCTGCCTCACAGGTGGTAAATCATTTCCAGCTGTTTCTCCAGCAGCAACCTGTAGCTGCTTTTCATCCCCAGCACCTCATGGGACCTCAGGGTGCTGCTGCTATATAACACACTTGCAGAGTGTATTCAAATGGGCTGCACCTTTGAACTTGGGCTGAGATGGCATCTTGGCACACACTGGAGTGCCATGTTATAAATAGTGCTCCAATCCCACAGCCCTGCTGTCACCCACTAAGCTCAAAGCATTTATTAAAGGAGTGTGAGTCATGCTTTGTCTTGCAGAGAGGAGACTCTATTTTCCTGTCCCAGTAACTCCCCAAGATCTCAGCTCCACAGACATTTTTGCTCTCTGGCCACCAACTCTTCCTGTAGCCCCATTCCTCCCCAGCTCCCATCTGCTTCTTCCTACTAAGCTCATTCAGTTGAGAGAGTTCTAGTTGTGAGTGTTGTGCCCACACTTTTAGACTTGAAATTTGATTCTAACATACATGATTTGAAGGTAAAATCCTTGCTGTGCAAAGTATGATGGTAAGCACCCCATGCCCAGCATTGGCAGCTGGATGTCTCTAGTGGGAGAGGATGGCCCAGGAGAAATTACAGAGTTTACAGCCAAATTTGTCTTCTGTTGGAAATGATTGTGGGGAAGGATATGTAGTTGGTTCCAAAACTATATGCAAAGCCTATAGGCAGTGGCATGAAAACCCTACAGAGGTATGTTAGTCCCTCACCTCACGGCAGAGCACATAAATTCAGGCAGAGCAGGGCTTCAACGTGGGTGGTAAAGAGTGTGCCTGTAAGCATCCTGATTAGAAAAGAGCAATAACCCCTATTGCTCTGCAGCAATAGGCTATGATGCAGAGGAACTGAGCTGGCTTTGAGGCAGGGGCTTGGGGGAAGCCAACACAGAGCAGGTGGTTAGAAACTACACTAACAACCCCGTTAACAAGCACTGCAGATTAGACCAAACAACAGCTCATCAGCATTCAGTCCAAAGGCCACAGACAGCAAAGGGAAGAGAATAGAGGGACAACAAGAAGGAGGGGAGAGGAAAAGAAAGCAAAGATGGGAATTGGTTTTAATAATATTGTTTCCTAATTACAGCACGGTACAGAGAGCAGATGCAGTCTGCCTCGACCTTCACAATTCAGCAAAGGACTTGCTGGAAACATGGGAAGCAAACTGCAAACACGAGGATGGCAGCAGCACCTGCAGCAGGGTGATCGTGGAGAGTGAGTGTCTGACATGGGGCTTGTGTCACCCACGGGAGCTGCCGCTGCTGCCCAGCATCCTGCTGGTATTTTGAGGCTACAAAATGCAATTTAAGGACATCTCCTGATCTGGGTCAGGAGGTGAGCTGCTGAGGTTTGCAGGGAAGAGGTGACATCTTCCTTAGAGCATCTCCTATGTAGAGTGGGTGACAGCACACATGTCATCTGGTGTGGAGACACGTGAGTCTCCAGCAGCTCTGTGCATTGGGAATGGGAATACCTCTTCAACCACTGCAGATCCGTCCTCTCAGCACAAGGGGAACCTGTTGCTTTTCTCATTATATCCTGAAACATTTATGATGGGAATTCAGTATCATTAATCCAATATGAGGAACCACAATGACTTTTTGCACAGCTGGACCTGTGGGGCAGATCCTTGAGCCTGCCCCTCGCACTAACCACTGCCCCACAGCAAACCAGGCAAAGTGTGACACATATGGGGTCGGTCTGGACCTTCCCCAGCATCCAAGGACACCCAGAGCCCATTTCTCTGAGCTCTGTGTATGTAGGAAGAAGACTTTAAACTCCTGAAAAACTTTCCTCCAGTTTGGCACAAGGTCTGTAAGCCCCCTACACTCATTTGAGCTGTATGCAGAAATCCACAGGATGAGGAACACTAATGCATGTTTTGGTCCCAGTCCAAAATAAACGCCGGCTATAATAATCCTCCTGGGAAAGCCAAACAGAGGACCCCTTTGTTAGAGACAACTCAGCATGTTACGCTTCATTTGGGACAACAGCACTTCCAGCATGAGGCTCAGGGCACCATCTGCTTGATGTGGACAAGGTGGGCTGAGGCCAGAAACCAGAGAAAAAGGGGAATCTTGGGACAGGGAGCTTCGGATGATGGGTCTTGCATCAGCCTGGCCCATAAAGATTCAGAAAAGCTTGGAAGAAGAGGGGCTGGCAGGTATGTTGGGCCTATTATGGTGTCTGCTGGTGTCCTCTGTCTGATGGTTGCTAATGGGGCAGGGAACAGCAGTGCTGTCTCCTGTCCCACTCTCCTTTTATACACATGTATTAAGAGGTCCCACTTCAGGTTCCCCTGTCTGTGGTTAATTCCTATTTGGTTCCCTTCATAAGCAGAAAGAGAGGAACAACAGCATTGGGAAACTCTATGGCTCTGTGCTAAGCCCAGCACAAGCTCTGGTCATTTGTGGAAGCTTCTTTACAGATGTAAACATGATGAAATGACTTAGGGGAAGGCATACACTGACCTGAAGGGATGGGAAGGAGAGGTGACCTGTGAGCTTCTGCCACAAGTCCAGCAGGTCAGTACATGCAAGGTGGTAGCAGAGACTTGTACTCCATGTCCCACATTTGGCAGAGATGCTGATGCTCGCCCCAGCTGGGACATCATCTGGGTGCTGGAAAGGAGCTGTGTTGGCTGTGAGGGGCTCCACAGCCTCTATGAAGCAGGTTCACAACAGCTGCAGCTGATGGACTTCTGAGGAGTGGTCCCTCGGTTTTGCCCACCCTAAGTGCCCAGAAGAAGTGGCAGTGGTTCTAGAGGCCAGCTGGCCCAGGAGAAAATAGTCATACTGGCCACCTCCCATAGCATCATGTAACTATCTGTTGTGTCTTGGAGTCAGGTTTGCTGGGGAAGGCCTTGAGAGGGACTGTGATGAGCCTACAGCTCAAGATCCTGCAAAGCTGATATCGTTCCTCTGCTTGTGGGTGAGGTTTCTGTTGTTACCAATGTGGGAACCCAGACACATTTCCATCCTATGGGGAAACACAGAGTGAGATTTATGTTTCTGACAGATCACTTATGATGTACAGTCATCTGGCAAGGCAAATTTTCCCCTTTCTTCTTATTTTTGAGGGCTGAGGGAGTGCAAAGCTGTAGAGGAATGGTTATTTGCAGCCAGGATGCCATCGTTGTTGCTGGCAATTGCTGCTGACTGGGGGAAGGTGGGGGAGGTTTTGCTTCCCTCCTCTGCAGACTGTGTAGCTGGGAGCAGAGTCTTCTGCAGCAGGCAGGGAGCTCAGGCTGTGGCCATGCTGCTGTCTTCCTTGGCATATGTGAAAATGGCATTAGCTTCTCAACAGTGCTTAGACTGCTAAACCATATTGGCCAATACTCAAGCTGTGCCTCGTAACGAGTGCAATGCTTTCAGTGGAAAAAGGAGGGGAGACAGGTTACTGTTGTTTTCTCATAGATGTGGCTGCACCTGGCTTTCTATCAGATGGAGCCATCAGGTAACAGGCCAGCTGCAAGGAGCCAGAGCAAGCTCTCTGCAGCTTAGGGATGTGAATAGTACACATGAGGATCTGGGCTCAGGCTCCAAAAGTGCAGTTTCCCAGCAGCTGATTTGAGCAGCATTCAGCATCTGGGGTGCTCAGTGACTCCAGGGAACGATGAGTTCTGTTTCCTTTAAGCTTGTAAAATGCTCTGCTAGGCTGGAAAGGAAGCATTAGAGATGTGCAAATAATTATTCACTAATTAGCTGGTAGATTTTTCACAGGATACAGCTGGAGGCTAAGAAGTTCCTGCAGAGACTATGGAGAGTACAGCCAGTGTCTGTGTGGTGGGTGCTGCAAAGCTGCTGTGGCTAAAGCAGCACAAGGAGTAGTAATAGGAAATACCTGAGAGGAAAAAAAAAAGAGGTGTTTTGGGAGATGGAAGGGAGAACAGATGGTGCTGGGAATGAGGGGATGACACAGTGCCCTTTGGGAGGACAAGAGCAGTCAGAAATGAGATCAAAGCCTTTGTCAGGGGTGTCCTGAATCCTCCGGTGAGGATCAAATTTCCCAAGGGGAGCATTAAACCAGGGCCTCCACGCTGCTGCAGCAGAGGGAGGAGGG
Source organism: Urocolius indicus (assembly GCA_013401255.1). Classification (NCBI taxonomy): domain Eukaryota; kingdom Metazoa; phylum Chordata; class Aves; order Coliiformes; family Coliidae; genus Urocolius; species Urocolius indicus. Next base: position 308,133 of record WBNH01012226.1, read on the forward strand.
GGCTCTTCAGGGGAGAGATAAAGCTGTGTGTGATGATTAGATGTAGATTGCCACCAGCTGAGTTGAGGTGGAGGTGGGGTTTAAGCTCTGTTTCTGAGTAGTCTCAGGCTGAGATGTGTCTTGGGGAGGTTGGTTTCTCTACCAGATCTGTTCTAGTCCTTGTTTCCCTACAGTGGGGTTGACTGTGGGATTGCCTGGGGTAAGTGTGGGGCATTTTTGCTGTGGAAAGTGGTGTGGGGGTGCCCTGGCTGGGAAGAAACTGAGATGATATGCAGTGGTGTCAAGATGAGCCCTTGTCCATAAGTAAGGGGTTATTGAGAAGCTTAGGGTAACAAGTCCTGAGTGGGGAAGGGGGCAGAGGTGCAGTCTGGTGGTTAAAGCACTCCCCCTTGCCAGGGCTGAGGGATTTGATATGAGGTTGTGGGAAGTTTGTTCCTGCTGTGGGAATGTCCATCCTTGTTTTACACCTATAAGTGTGAATCAGTGGTTGTTGCTGCAGTGATTTCTCTGTCACCTTCACCAATCACAGTGACCCATACCTCTACTCTTGTTAACAATGGAAGTTTCCCTAGCTTCCTTTGTTATAAGGATCCTTGTAGTTGCCTGAGCTGTCAGATACTAATTTAAATCAATAGCAAATTGGTGGTGAAGATACAAACGTGACGCCTTTACAAACTTCTTTTTCCCCTTTCCCTGTCCTGCGGGCTCCTCAGCCATGCTGGCACTGAGGGCTGTAGGGCTGTCCTGTGACAGAGGCTGAGCAGTGCTTTTCCACTGGTTATATGGCTCCTGGGCTGGTGGCTGGTGGAGGAGGGTGGAGGGGATGGCCAGGGTCCCAAGCAGCAGCTGACATGGCTCCTGTTTGCCAGAAATCACCTTCTGGATGTGCTTTTGGCTCTGGTTTAACTACGTCAGCCCTGAAAACATATACGAGTGAAACATGCCCAGCTCCTGTTTTTCTGAGCTGTTTAGTTCCCTCTAAGGACAGCAGTTACTGAGGTCTTCAGATACTTCCTCAGTGCTTGAAACAGCAGTAAAGGCTGTTGCATCAGTGCAGAAGGGGTTAATGTTCTTGGGTTGAAGTTGAGTTGAGGCTGCTTACCTCAACATAAACCAGGAGACCTTGCCGTGGGGAGCAGAGGGATACAGCTTCTGCAGTGTCAACCTGGGAAAGTGATAAGGGGAAGCCCAATTCCTGTCCTACTAACCATCTGCAGGAATGAGAATTTGGCCTCAGTCCGCTCTTTGGGCTGTGAGTGGATGTGTCCTGGGCAGCTCTTGTGGCCCTGTGCTGGCCAGGGGTGTGTGCCAGCAGCCCTGAGCCTCTCTCTGCTCTGGCACAAACCTGGATGAGGATGAGGATTTTGGAGCACAAGACAGGGTCCTAGTGGGGTAGGCTGTCAGAGCCTGGTTCCTCCCCAGCAGGCACATACGTGCTTCATGAGCTTTTTCTTGTTATGTTTTGCTGTATAGAACTTCAGTTTGCTGCTTTTCCAGTGAGGCTCTTAAGCTGTGGTGGGTGTAAATCTCAGGAAGTTCCCTGCAGAGCCAGGGAAAATGTGTCCCTACAGCAACTGCCTTCCCTTGGTGCCTGGGGGTGGTAGTGGCTCCTGAAAGCTGCCACGTCCCTGGCAGGGGATGCAAGCAACCAATTAACATTGGTTGTTTTCTTAATCTGTTCCTGGTTCTGCCTGACATCTCAGTGGATAATAACCAAGAGTGCAAAGAGGTTCTGCCCAGTGCTTCCTGGCTGTGTGGCTAAAAGAGCACTGAGCCCGTGTGGTGCCTGGGGCATGTGGAAGCCCCATTAATGTGTTCAGTGAGGGTTGGAGAATGAAGCTCCAGTCTAAACATGTGTGTGATTGATGGTGATGTCTTGTTTGGCTGATTCATGGGTGAAGCTCAGAAAAGAGCCACCTGTGTCCTGCTGAGATCTTGCTGCTGCATATGTAGGAGAGGAGCTGCTGGGTGAATCTCAGCCTTTCCATAGGCAGCTGATTGCTTGTTCAGTTTGTTGTGGCATATATTACATGTGTCTTTTCAAGCCTGTTACCTCTCCTCCTGCCTGATCCGGGAGGACAGCACCGAAATCTGAGGAGTAGGAAATGCCTTAAGAGGCTCAAACCAGAATCCTCAGCTGGAGATACTGTTTAGGGAGATCGTTTCAAGGAAATCAACTGTGAACTGATCTTCTCCCTTAGCAAGCTGCCAGTGGGTTTCTCTAACTTACAAATCCCGTCTGTCATCTGCCAGCAGATGAGACAGACACTGTGTGTTTTTTTGCCTTGTGCACTGGAGATGGCAGCAGAGCACTCCTGGCTCCCATGCATCTCAGGTGTTTAAATGTGCCTTTTTTCTTTTTGTGTCTGAGGCTGCTAGAAAGTTGGAGCATTGATGTGTTTGTTTGGGGTTTTTTTTAAGTGCTTAGTATGCTTGTGATGTGCTGGCCAAAATATGTATTGGCTCTTATGTCTAAACCATTCATCAAATTGTGTTTCCATTTATTTTCCTGGGGTTGTTGTTTGTCTGAAATTCCAAGCCTAATAGCAGACCTCAAAGGCAGAGGCAGCTACTAAATCATCTGGTTTCACCCACTGTACAACACAGCTCATGCAGCTCTGTCCTTTGGGCTCTGCACTGAGCTGGTGTTTGATTGAAACAGGTTTCTCTCTGCCTAGAGGCTGTGTTATTTTTGGGTAATGGAAGCTACCTGGTGACTTCCCTTTTAGGGTTTGCTTGTCTTCAACATCTCACACTAAATTGTGACTGTAACTGAAACGTGCAGCCTTTGTTGTTCTTAATCTTGTTTTTTCTTGGTTGTGTTGGTAGGAGTTCACAGCAGCTGCTATATTTAAAATCTTCTGGCTGCTAAGAGTACCAGAGAAGGGCAGGAATGAAAGGGTCAGGTGGAGGATGTCCTCAGGGTTGTGCAAGACCTTCCTGAAGGCTGTCCGTCTCAGTGGTATGACTGTACAAGTCCAAACACATCCTAGAGACTCTGGGTCTCTAGAGAAAGTTGAAGAGGTGCAGTGAACTACAGATTAGATGCATAGACTGGCTTAAAGGCCTGGGTCTCTCTAAGCATCTGCTGGTGGCCACTGCTGGAGACAGGATATGGAATTAGAGACCCCTCTGGTGCAATTTTTGAGGCTGTGCTGTAGTGGATGATCACAGGTGCAGGCTGGCAGCTTGTATGGCCCAACGCTGGGGAAAACATCCCCTGGAAGCACCTATAAATTTGAGATGACATATTCGATACAGTGTACTGATTGCAGTCATAAATCATCTAGAAGATGAGGAACTTGGCTCACGGGGCCCAAGGCTCAGTGGATCCAATGTCTGTCATCTCTTGTAAAGATGTTTTTAACCTACTTGTAGGTAGTGCTGTGAATTAAACTACCCACCAAAATGCACCCATCTGTGGGAGTTTACCAGCACTATTGATATCTTCCCCCTATTTCACTTACATTGCTGAGTGAGGAAAACAGTGCTTCTACTTAGAAATGCATTCTCATTGTAACAAAGAGACAGTCTGATGAAAGACCAAGTGGATTTGTAGCTTGAAATAATAAAAGTGCAAACAAGTAATCTTTCTTTGATGCAATGCTCACTTCTGGTTTGAAAGGATCTGGTGTTTCACAGGACTTATTTGCGGAGGGATAAGAATATTTTTGTTCAGTTGTTGGCTAAAGAAGAGTTTGTTTTGATTCTTTTTTTTTTTTTAAAGCAAACTTTTAAACAGCTTTTGGCTTGAGTTTTTATTGGAAATCCAATCTGCTTACGCACAGATAAGGGCTTTTATAATTGTTTCTATGCAAACCAGCATTGAGTAGAAGAATGTTGTTCCAAGCAGCAGAGTCTACACAGCTCTGTTGATCTGTGCACTGCTTCCAAGAGGTTCAAGAAGGTAACTAAGGAAAAAAAAAATTATGCCAGTAGGTCTGAATGCATGATGTGGAGATCTGTGCTTGAAGTGTGTGGCAGCTTCTGCAATGTCTCGCTTGAGCTACACCACGAGAGGGCAGCCTGGGGCCACAAATCCTCTGCTTGCAGTGGAGGAGAAGCTGCTAGGAGCACCGGGAAAGGATGACATGCTGGAAATCACTTCTCTGGGTGCAGAACTGGACCTGTCAGAGGTGGGAGTGGCTGTGGCAGCGTGTTATGAGGGTGTCTGGAAGACTACATGCAGCCTTGCTAACTGCAGGTAGTTTTCTCAATGGGGAGTAATTCCTTGGCATTTGTTAAATTCCTGCCAGATGCTTCTCCGTCTCGGATCAAGGCAGAGCCTGCAGCTATCAGCCTGGGTTAGTGCTATGGGGTGTTAATTAATGTCTGCCAACATCCAAAGCAGCAAAGTAGCTGAAATCAAAGGTGTGAAATGCATTTCCTAACAGAACTTGATCAGGTGCTGTTGCTGCAGGTCTTAGAGGAGGCTTGAGGTTTCTGTGCAGTCGAGATATTTTACTCCATCCCCTGCGGAAAAGCCTTTGAGGGCTCTAATCTGTATGAGAAGGCAGTGACATAGGGCCACTGGTCAACCTACAGCCCACCTTGCTCAAATTGCATTGAAGCAATGGCAAATGCAATTAGACAATTGTTTAAAAAGGGTGGCCAAACACTGAAATGAGACCTGGTGACATGATGAAGCATTCTGGGCTGTTTGCAGTGTGGACCCAGATGCCATAACCTCAAGTCCTGGTGGTATCTGCTGCTTCACAGCACTTGCTTCCCTTACACTTGAAGGGCAGGGGACGCAACGTGAGTGCAGCAGAATATTGAGCTGCAATTGAGAGTAAAGAAACAATTCCCAGCTCACCAGTGGCACTGAGTGGAAATGACCCTGTGGAACCAGACAATGGTTTTAAACTCTTGTGACATCACTCTGGAAATGGGTGGAGTAGGCTGAAAATGCCTTAAATCTGGTTTTCAGAGGGGGAGATGTTGGGGGGGAAAAAAGCATCTTCTTGTTGTGGGATGAACAGTCCCTGTGCAACAGCCACAGTCCTGCTGGGAAGGGAATTCCCTACCAGGAGCTGATTGCTGCCCAGCAGCCCCTGGTCATGCTGGGCTGAGCCATGCCAGGGCTGCTCCTTTCATGACCTGACTCAGAACAAGGGCTTGTTTAAACAGTAGCAGAAACTCAGTTAAAACAGAGACACTTTCAATTTAAAAGTACGTAATGGCAGGAAAACCAACCCCAGATGAGTAAAGAACTGACTCAGGACAGCAAAGGCCAGTCCTGAAATAGACCTTGAACGGGGCTTGTTGAAAATGCTGCCATCACAACAGTTTCCTGATGGAGAATTTGGCATTTCTGCTCAAAGAAATCTTTCAAGAAAAGCATCTGCTTCTGTGGAAAATTTCATCTTTTGGGTTGGAAAAATGGAGCATGTGAAAACTGAAATCCTTCAGTCCAGTGCTGTGTCGTGCCAGTTTTCAGACAGACTCCACCTCTGTGCTGAGCTTCACTTCTCATTCCTGTGGTCCCTCATTCATCTTCACTGGAGGAGAACCCCCTCCTTAATTATTAAATCTACCTCTGCCCATCTCCCCACTCTTCTTAGCAGCTGCCATGAACACCCTTAAAGAGGCTTCCACCTCAGTGGGGAGGACTACAAGGTCAACTACTGGAGCAGTACGTGTGGCAGTTCCCCTGGGACAACAAATGCTCTCCACGCCCTATCCCTGTGACATGGGCTTCTGGGAAACCCATCTCCATCCCATGCTGATGTTTCATGCATCCTGGGAGGTGGCTGTGGCTGGACAGCCAGGAAAGACAACTCATTCTACTGGGCTTATTTGTGACTTTACTGAATTATTTTGCAGCAGATGGTTTATTTTCCAGGTGTTTCTGTGTCCTTGCTGCCTCTCTTCTCTTTTTTGCTCCTATCCCTGAACACCTCACCCATGATGAGATCTAACATGGCAGATGAAGAAGTTGCCTACCCAGGTCCATGCAGTAGGGTCAGAGCTAGTCCTAGGACACAAGTTCATTGAGTCAGGATGTGTTGCCTTGTAAAGTGAGCATTGCTGTGCTTTCCATCATCAGTGAGAACTGGACATGAGGTGTTTTGTTTATAATGGTAGCTCTGCTTCTGCATTCACATGGACCTAAGAAGAAGATGCAGTTTTAAAGGCATTAGAGACTCAGAAGATAGTCTGAGTGCCAGAGACTTGTTGTGTGATGTTTGGGTGGTGTAGGGTTGGTTTGCTTGCATGCCATGATTCTCCCCCTCTGTACAAAAGATCATACTGTGTAAAAACAAGATGTACCTAGCCCTAGAGGAGACCTGCAGAGGAGATGCTGGTGGGTTTGAGTTTGTATTCTAGTTCTGTCACTCCTGTCTGTTTTTCCTCTCTCTCAGCTATCAATGTGGATAGATGATGCTCATCTGATTGTGCCAGGATGTGCCATGTGCCTAAGACTATCCAATCTTTGAGGTCCTTGGGTAGAAGGAATTGCAGACACAATGAAAAGAAACAATCCTATGGCAGGACGGTCATTATGATGTGTAGTAACCCAAGTCTGAAACACTGACCTGATACAAAAGCACTTCTACCCAACTTTTGCTGTCAATGTTTCACCAACACTGGAAAAACTACAGGGCACTTGCAAAAACAGATACTTATATTCACAATTAAATGCCTGAGCTTGAAAATAGAGGTGAGGGGGAATGTCTTAAATACAACATTTTCCCTAGACCACATCAGCAGTGGGCTGGCAGAGGCTCTCTGCAGTCGGCAGAGGGAGTGCCTCACATTTGGGTCTTGTGTACCCAGAGAGATGTGGTCAGAGAAGTACTTTAATTCCTAGCAGTCCTATGCATGCAAAAAAAAAACCAACCTTCATAGAAAGGGGGTTTTGTGCATGTATGTGGTTCTTTGAGGCTTGGGTATTGTCGTGAGATGGGCTGCCTACTGATGTGAGCAAGGGGCTGAGCTGAAAACCCACTTGGACCCTAGGATGAATGTGTTTTCCTCATGTGAACTTTATGAAAGGACTTCTCAGTCCACTTAAGAAAACAAAAAAGTGTTAGGAGCAGAGGCTTGGCCAAAGCTTGGGGTCCCAGTGTGGAGACTGGAGGGAACAGAAAAGCCTCAGTGGAGAGCATTTTCTGAAAAAACAAACCAGGTACAGGCCAGGCCTGTGCTTCTGAGCTAGCACTGGGTCTGTTTACCAACCTTCCTCTGCCCGTAGAGGAGCAGGGAGGCATTTCAAAGAGAATGTAGGAAAGAGCCCTCTGTCTCTAGCTGGAGTGTCCTATTTTCTGGTGGTTTGGGCAATCAAGGCCCATGCACAGGCACAGTCCTGCAGACTGACAGGGGTATTGTTTAACATCAAGGCTTACGTGACAGCTGCTGTCCCCAGGGCAGGGGCAGCAGCGATGGAGAGCCCTGTGTGCAGCTCTCCTCTGTCCTCATGGGATGCTTCATGCCCATTTGTAGGAGACGAGGTCTCATGCAGGCCCAGGAGGCTTCCCTCTCCTCCCCCTAGTAGGACCCTGGGTCTCTGTTATGGCAAAGCCGTTCCATCAGTTGTATGTACATGTTGAATTTCCTCATAGCTCTTGGGAATAGGTGTGCTACTGGTAAAGCAGCCTGTTCTCTTCCGAGTGTCCAAAGCATCCTCTAACACAGAGGAGCTATTGATTCTTCCTCCATTGCCAAGATTTTTGAGAAATGAAACCAAGGCAGAAGGTGCTGGCTTAAACTGGTAACATCCCAGTTGATTTTTTCTCTGCAACTGCCTCTTGCAGCCTCAGAGCACCAGTTCCCTCACCCCACACCGTGAGCAAGGCGGTCCTGAGGTCAGGCTCTGTCGTGCTGGGGGCCATGCTCCCCTTGACAGTCTGCAGCATACAAAGGGCTGATGAGAAAAGGATTCAGTCCAGTGTATTGGCATTCATGTGTGGTGGTTGTATTAAAAGTACTTGCTGTCAGCCTAGCCATCACTTATAATTGGCTTTTCTTTTTCTGTGGGCCTCCTGGCAACAGCAGCTCTTCCCAGGCTGCTAGTGGGGTGCTGTGACTGGGCAGGCTGCTCTGTGCATGAGATGTGGAAACAGAATTGGCTCAGGAAGGGTCATGTGGCCCCTTTCTGCTCCTCTGTATATTTGCCTGAGCATCCTACCAGAAGCATTTCCCTCTGCAGACTCCCTGTCAAGCACTGGAGAAAGTCATCTCTGTTATGGCTCTGTGGCTTTTGACGCACTGGGGAAAGTGCATCATGTTTAGGGCGGGCAAGTTTGCAATTGCTTGGCTATGATGTGATAACCAGGTTGTTGTGCAACTACTTGGTTATTTTGGGGAAGGTGGAGGGAGGCTGGGTTTTGTTGTGGTGTTGCATGGCCATGTTTACCAGAGAAAAGTGCTCAATGTAATGAGTTTAGGCCTGAAATTAGCTTTTTACCATTATTCTTATAGTGTTCTTATGCATCACAGCCCCATAAAAAGCAGGAAAATGCAGGGGAATAGGTGAGTTGAGAGCATATTTGTAGAAGTGATACTGTACAGCACAGATGGGCATTGGAAGAACCTCTTGCAGTTGCAATCTCAAATGCTAAAACTGTATCTTTGACTCAGGGCCAGTGAGCAGCATGGAGGGCTGAATTTGCCCCTCAGAGGTGGCTCAGCCATGTGGGTGCCACTAATGTGCACAGGTACAGTTACATCAGCTGGGCCAGCTGCATGTTTTCTGTTTAGAGGAGAAAAACTAGGTTTTGGGATATCTCAAGTTACAAATCTTCTACAGGTTCCCAGTTGCTGTAAAAACCCTTTTTTATAGGTTTTCTCACTCTTAGCCCTAACACTGGAGCACCAAATCTTGCAAACCTTTGAAAGTCAGACCAAGATTTCCTTGAAATAATCCCCACAAGCATTTGAGATGTCACTGTTGTCCACTCTGTGTCCCACACATTACCAGTTCCATGTGATTGGCGTTTTATGCTTGCAGATAGAACAATCTAATGACCTAATTTCAGAAGAAGGCCTGTTATTTATTAACCACGACGTAAATCCTACCAGCATCAGAATAAACATCAGGCTTTGGAGTTTCTGCTATTTTTAAAGATCCAAATCTCTGGGGTAATTAATCATTTTTTTTCCTTCTTCTTCTTCCTTCTGACACGTTGAATTCATTCATGTGTTATAGCAACAAAACTTCGTATGGGCAGTTTATGATGCAACATTAACTTGTCAGCAAGAAGGACAATTCATGACTGTCTGTGTGTAGCAAGTGGCAGGCATTTGGACAACTGTCCTGGATTTTTGCAAGCATCAGCAAATTTTGTTGGCAAAGCCCACATAAGCAGAATATAATATATGCTTTTGCTCATATATATTAAAAAAACAACAAAAAAATAGGATCCCTTGCCAGGAGTTTCCACTTATTTTCCATAAGGAGAGCTGCAGGGTCTGTGAAAGTTGGCCTCATAAAAAGAAATTGCATTGGATTAATTTTTCCTTTACAAGGAAGATGGAAGAAATTTGAGTTTGTTTGGATGCACTGGCCTTCCTAAGCTGTAGTTTATCATGTGTGTTACTGCAGTAAGGATAGCTCTATGTTACAAACAGGCACTGTGGTGGTGCCTGCAGTGAAAGCGTGTAATGATTGAGGGTACGGGCAAGACTGGGCATGGGAGCACCAAAAGCACCAGAGCAAGCTGTGGCTTTCAGAAGAAGCAGTGTCCTTGGCACAGCAGCAGCCTGGATGGTTTGGGGTGAGAGTTGTTGAGATATTTCAGGCAAGACTTGCAAAAGCTTTGAGCAAGGAGAGGAGTTCACTTATGCAGCTGTTTATGGTGGGTCTCTGAAGGGTCCTTGAGAGTACAGGGAAATGGATTTGCTTTGGTGCAGTAGAGAAAATAAAGAATGCAAAAGGAGGAATTACATGGGAGAAAGGCAAACAGATGAAAAGAAATCTCTGTGGTACTGTTCCAGGCAGATATGTGCTGAGGCAACATTGTCTGCCAAGCACAGAGGAAAGGCAGTTGTAGTAATCGGACTGTGAGCTAACACATGAGCCTGAGTGGGGATTTGGGGAGGGTGGAGATGGGGATTTCAGGAGGGTGGGGGAACATGAGAGGCCATGTTTGGGAGTGGTAAACCCCGTGCAGTTACTGTGCTTGGGGCTAGTCTGGCAGCAGGGAGGAAGTGCGGGGAGCTGAAGCAAGGGCCGGCGTGTGGGCAGGGAGAAGGTGGCTCACAGCCATCAAAGATGTGGTGGAGAGGCTTTCTGGGGATGGGTGGGAGAGGTGAAGAATTTTGAGTAAAGCTGAGCTGAAGACTCTATATACCAGACAGAGTAGGAGATCAGTGGCAGGTGAAGTAGCCTAAAATTGCTGGATGTGTTCCATGAGGCAAGAAGATACTGAAGATTAAATGTTGATAGAGGTGATTATTAACTGTTCTTCCACTCATGAAGTGGATTTGGATTCAGCCTTAATACAGGAGTGAGATAATAGACTAGGGAAAGTGTGAGGGTAGTGCTGGGCTTCACTCAGATGCATAGACCAGGTTGAAAACATCCAGCCTCATAGTGTGCTCTACCCATCCATCAAGGGGGGACTGGTGTACAGTGGAAAAAGCAGGGTTTGCAAGACACAGCTGGAAAAGAGAGCATAAACACAGGGATGGCAGGCTACAGAACGCAGATGCTCACACTGTCATGTGCCCAGCATGGCTCCATGGCATTTCTCCACTGTACCTTTGTGGCCCAGGAGGAGACTGTGCTCTGCAAGACTGCTTCCTCATGAAGGGCTGTGGGTTGAGCAGATACGTGGGCCGTATGTATGGCATGTCCTGGCTGCTCCTCCCTGACCACAGATCACACCCATTTTCCAAATGAGGGATGCTGGCCTCATTCTTCTAGTTGGGAGCAGAAAGACTTGAACTACTTAGGTTTTAGCTGGATAAAAGAGGCTTCTATAGCAGCATCTTATGATGGGAATCATAAGTTACATACCATTTGGGGATAGGCACATATGGCCTCCAGTGTCTTCACGTAACATTAAGAACACAGTAATTTTTGTCTTGCTTGTCTCAGATCACTTGATGGCTGTAATGTGTTGAAGACTGGCTTATGAAGCACACAAACACAAATTATCCCAATCAAAGGAAATGGAGTATAATAGGACATCAGCTCAGCTGAGCTGAGAGCTCCTCAGTGCCCTGAGACTCAAAAAGGAAAGACAAGGAAGAAAAAAAGTAGAAACTAGATCAAACAAATGGGCATGCCTCCAAAAAATAGTAGAAGGAAGAATCATTGTGAATGAGATCAAACAGGCAGCTCTGCACTTCCTACTGCAGAGAGAAGTTCATGTTAGATATCAGAACATTTTATGACTCCAGCACGTCCATCCAAACGTGCATGATTGCAGTTACCATTTCAGTTAGTGCCGTATGGCATTGATGATGGTGTGGGCTCACAACAGAAGTACTTAAATAACAGCCTGAGACAAAATTCACCCTCAAATACTCTGAATGGTGCTCAAAAAAACTCTTTGGCACTAATTTATTCTTGGCTCCCTTTGAGGACAGCTGGGGATAAGTGAGGTTAAGCTGGACTGAAAGAGCAAACCTGGTACTTGGCTTCAAAACGTGTAAGGGTGAAAAGAAACTAGGAATTACAGAGCAGAGTAGCTCACTTCTGGTTTCTGGAATAAGGAAATGGCTTATGGCTCCTTAAGGGATACCAAGGCTTTAACAAAAATGGAACCTGTTAAACCAAGCAAGTTTGTTTTGGTGATGGCTGGAGGGTTTGTAGATGGGGGAGGAACAGCAGATGAGGATGGAGGTAAAGGTTTTTGACACTATAGTACTTGATGTTCTTGTAAACAAGCTAGAAAAGCATGGCATATATTGTGGCAATGTGTAATTCCAAATTACTAATTTGAAGAGACTATCAAGCTGGAGGTATGAAGAAGCTCCCAGTCTCCAAGGAGGTCAACAGTGCAGTGGTGCTTCATATGGGTGTTAGGATCACTTTATATATGGATTAATGAGCTGCATGATAGGGTAAGTCATAGTCTTATTAAAGTTGCAGGTTACAGCAAAGTGGAAAGGCTTTGACCATGCTGGAAGATGGGATTTAGCTTGATCTACAGAGAAAGAAACTGCACATTTCTCTAAACAAGAGGGAACATACATAGGAACAGTTCACTGCATGATGGCAGGGTGGAAGAAGTTGCCACTGGAATCCTGCAGAAAATAATCCAACATTTCTGTGACTCTCAAACTGAGCACAAAGTAAAAAATATCGTATTACTGTTAAATGAGGAGGAAGGAGAATAAGCACCATACTGGCAAGTATACACCAGACTTTCTCCCATTCTCCATGCTTAGGCAAGGCCTCTGTAGAAGACTGACTCAGCTTTGAACTTGAGCTACAGGAAAACAGGCAAGCAAAGTCAGTCCTGAAGCAAACAAGGTGAATGACCAAAGGTATTGGCTTTGCCTAGAAGAGCCCTAGAAACTGCCAAGGGATGGGAGGAGAGATAAGGGAAGGCACCACATTCAAAATTGGGGAGAATTTATGGGAGGTGCCTAGATGAAGAGGCTTTTCAGCTTTCATGCTGCTCTTTCGTGGGAGTGTTGAGACAAGAGGAAGCTGTAATCTGGCAGATGGGAGTCACACTGCTTCTCCTTACCATGGTCCTTGGCCAGGGAGCTGACAGAGGTGTCTTTCACCACTTTTCATCTGGAGGACTACTGGCAATGCTGAAGACACAATTCCCTACACCTGTTGCTTGGAAACTTCTCCAGCTCCTTCCAGCTTGTGATTAAATAGCTTTTCCCTGCTCTTTTCCAAGAGCCAGAGTAACTTGTGATAGATAATCACCTACTGAGAGACAAGTTAACCTGTATATTGTCAGTGGCTATCATGCAATGTTAACAGTCCAAAAATGGATTCCAATGAAAACGCAACTCAGGGAGGGAAACCAGCTGATCCTGTAGTGTTAGCTGCTTTCAAATGTAAATGTAGACACTGCTTTTATTTTGGGGGAAGCTGAATTTCAGTGTAAGACTTACCAGTTTGGCTCACCTTTGCTCAAATCAAACAGATGGCTAGGGGTTAAAATGTTTATTCTGATTTAGGAAAAACATGAGGGGTTTTTTCCTGAAGCTAGGTGGCTTTCATGGAAGCATTACAAGTAAAAATCCCAGTTTCAGTTGTACGTGTGAGGCTTTTCAAGTCTTATCCTTCAAGTCAGAGAAATAGTCAAGGGTATATGTGAAGTGGTGGATTTTCAGAACAGTAATAATCCTTTTTCTCTTGAGTGTTTCATTTGTGCACTATCAGTTTGTCCCATGAAACCCAAAATGGATTAGATTGCAGGTGCCTCTGTCCCTCTGAAGCACAAGTGCTTTGCTGGTGGATGTCTTTTCTTGAACCTGCCTTTTTAATTTTTTGTCTCTAGTGGATGGTGTTGCAGCATTCCTTGGCTGTAGCACACGAATCCCACAAAATCCCTTGATCCCCCCCTGTCTAGTTTCAGACTTGTTTATAGAACAGAGTCTGTGTAGGTATTAGTGGCCGAATTAGCAATGGAGGAGCAGAAATGTTTCCCAGTGTCAGACTGGAGTTTCAGCAACACTTGGCATTGGTAAAAAAATAAATGATGGCTCAGAGGATGTTCGGGCCTGGATTGCTCTGGAGGCAGAGTGGGGCTGAGCTGGCTAGATTTAAATATGAAAAGTAAGATTTTAGCTGTGTTATCTTGTCTGAGTATCTGTGTTGACTTGGCTATCGGACCCGATGGCACAGCTGGTTGTTCAGTAAGTTGGCTTCTTGCACCTGAGAAGGCAGTGGTGGAAGTTTCCTCTAGTCTTGCACCCTTTTTGCTCTCTGTGTGTGAAGCCAGTGGGGAAATGGAGTGTTAACTAATACATTGATGGTTATCAGAGCTGTTTTCCTTTGCTTTAATCCAGACTTTTCATCCTTCCTCTGTCTAATGGGACAGCATGTGACCGTGTGTAGCTTGTGCCTTGTAAGAGAGGTGACGTTCTTGGGAACAAGTGAGTTTCTGCATCATCTGACATGGGCTGTTGACACAGTATTGCTAATGTATCCTGCTGATGGATCCTGTGATTTTTCTAGCCAGACTGTGGTACAGCTCCATAGGACATTCAGACCTGCTAATAAAGTTACTGGGAAGCAAGACAATGCAGGAAAAGGGGAAACTTCTTGTGAGCTGGTGACAACACACCCAAAAGTTGCACTGTGGCTTGAGCATGCCATGAAATGGTGGTCTGAAATGTCAGAGTCTATGGCCTGCTGCAGGTGTTGTGATGAGTGGGGAGAGCTGTTTAGCTGGTCAGGCTGAATCCCCTGATGCAGCAGAGAGATCTGAAAAGCTCTCCTGCAAGCAGAGATGCAAAGTCTATTCATGTTCTGATTAGAACTCTGTGCTGATGTGATTCTGTTTAATTATCTTGAATCATGATGCCATATGTTAATTTCTGAGCTTACATTGCTCAAGGGAAGAGCCCAACATTCCCCTATAGATTCTCACTGCATTAATGTATCATCAGCCTACAATAGAGCATTCCCTGGTATAGTGGCTCCAAGACAAAACTCCTCAAGGATGCCAGCTGGTCTGAGCCGAGAGCTATAAGAGTTTATAGCCACCTTGAGCAAGTCTCAGATCAGAGACAGTCACTTCTCTGCAGCGCTTTACATCTCCTTTTCCTCTGTGTCTAAAAGAATGTTGTGACTACTTTGGACAAGGGAAAGTTCCTGCACATCTCGCTTCTCCTGTGTGTGGTGATGCTTGCATGGAGCTGGCTTCAGCTGGGTGTATTTTGGGTTTCTGGGTCAGAGGCAGCAAGGCATCACCACCAAACGCCCTTCTTAGCAAAGGCTTTGTCAGCTATAACACATGCCTTAGGTGGCTCTACCCTTCCTACCCCAACCTTCTGCACAAATCCTCTCTTCTTCCCAAATTGAAAGGGCTACCTGAGTGCAGTGGGGATTACCTGTTTGTGGGCACGAGCTGGAAGGTATTTTGAGCGTGGTCATGCGAGGGCTGGGTGCGGCAGTGCTGGGGCACAGGCTGTTTGCCTGGGAGATGTATCAGGCCTGTGTAGCTCTGCAAGGACCTTGCTGTGTTACACAGCAACTCTGTGGCTGAGCACAAATAAATGAGCGACTTATCCCACTGCCAAGGACCGTCAGTGGGAGGTCAGTGTTTGATATTTCCACACCCAAAAAAGCAGCCCCAAGCTAGAATTACAGTACAAACTACCCATTCAGACCTCTCCAGCCTTCTGTTTTCATTGACTTCCATCCCCTGCTTGTACACACAGAGTCCCTTCCTTTCCAAAAGAAAACAGTATTGCTGATAAGGGACACTTATCTCGGCAAGTCATTACAGAACAAGTGAGCTTTTGTGTTTGCATCTGATTCCTGTCACAATGTTAACAAACTCCTAGTGTGGAAGCTTTATTTCCACTCTGAAGATGGCCCTTAGGGTACTATGTGAGGTGCATTATATGTCTCATAAATACTTCCCACAGATGTTTCTTCCTTCCTTAGAAAAAGCAAATTAAAAAGAAAACTTCTGAAGATTTCAGCCTTTTATTTGTTCTGAAAAGGACTTTTAAACAATGGTCCTTGGCTGTGCTGCACATGGATATTTACCCTTCCTATACTCTCTGTTGAGACATTACTGGTCTTTGTTCCTTTCAAAGAATTATCCAGTGCTGGAGTTTTCTCTCCTGTTGCAGTGGGTTCCTGTTAAAAAACTGAAGCACTTAGTGACAGTTGTTGTAGTTCAAATGTAACGTGTTGTTTCCAATTGCAAATTTTTGGGGCACAAGATGAGCAGCAGGTAGGAATTGTGGCACTGTGATACAAGGGTTCCTCGTAATGGAAGCTCTGCTCTAGAAAGGTTTTCTGATTTAAGTGAGGTGCCCAGCACTGGAATAAAGTAGCACTTAACACAGGGTACTTTATGGAAGAAAGAGGCTTTTCAGAGCAATTTCCAGACTCTGGCAGCCTTCTGTAATTCTGTGGGCTTCTATCAGAGAGGGTCAGACAGCTTTCCAGGTGCCAAGGAAATAACTTCCTCATCTACCTGGGGAAATGCACCATATAAAAGTGTCCATAAGAACCAAGAAGGGATGGATGTGACCTTCCCATGGACTTCTGATGGGCTGACAGTCGTGCTCAGAGGGTGCAGCCCTTGTGTCTTGCAGCTTGTCTGTGCAGTAACGTGTGGCAGAGCGGAGCTGAGCTGTCCTGCAGCTCTCCACAGTAACTCCTCTGCAGCCACAGGGTGAAAAGTAAAATGTGTTTATGCTGGGTGGCAAATTGGTGGAAGCACTGGAATGAGAGGGTGGGAGACAGCTTGCCCAGCATGGTGTTGAAACAGCTACTCTGTATCTCCTTCCTGCAGCCAAAATCTGATGCAATTTTGATTATTTACGCCAAACAAACTGGAGTGGGCTGTAACTGTCCTTTTTAGACTGAAAATGAGCTGCTTGGAAAATGTTCTCCTTCCAATAGGAATTTTTTTTTGGTAGGGAAAACTCAAGGCCAGAGTATTCCAACTCTTGCATATCACTTCGTGTTATGGTCTTTCTGTCCTTCAGCAGACTTTCTTGTTCTCACTGGCTGTTCCCTGATGCACTCCTATCTCAGTTTGTGTGTCATGGGAGCCTCAAGCAGCAGCGCCTGTGAGGGATGCTTTGTGCCTGGGAATGCTGCCTGTGGAGGAGCAGAGGGATTTTGAATAACTGATTACAACTTCCCATGAGATATTTCGTGTTTTGGGCTTTGTTCAGAAATTTCTGATATTCCTTTGGAAGGAAAGGTCACAC
This sequence comes from Urocolius indicus, assembly GCA_013401255.1. NCBI lineage: Eukaryota > Metazoa > Chordata > Aves > Coliiformes > Coliidae > Urocolius > Urocolius indicus. The sequence goes on from WBNH01012226.1 coordinate 324,954, forward strand.
AACTCTTAATCAGAACTCTAATTTTTCCAATGAACAAGCTCAAATGCATTTTCTTTCCTACTTTGTTTTCCTTTGCTTGCCACCTTTTAATTAAAACAGCTCAGTTTAAAACAAACTGCTCTTCAAAGAAGTCCTGTTGACATATCCGAAGCATTCCCTGTTTTTAATCCCTTTAAAATAAAGATTAAGTCTGTGGCCCTTTCCTGCTCAGATATATCAGCTTTGCAGTATACTCCAGGGTTTAATCATTTGACAGTTTTGGTCAAAGGAGAGTCTCTAAAGCCATCAGTAGTGTCCCCAAAGGAAATGAGAACACAAAGCCATTTAGAGGTGTAGGAGGTTTGGTGGCTACTTAGAGATCTCCTCCTTGAATTGTTCTGGTTCTAACAACATACAAAAGGAGGTCTTAAATTGCTGTGTGTCCTGCAAGTGTGCAAACCTGTCTGATTAACTCTATAGATGCCTTTATATTGAGGTCTGTAAAGGTCTGAAAGATCTTGCTGGCTTCCTCCTGTGTCAGTCACCTTCTCACAGATACATTTAAAAGTATAAATAGCTTTAAATATTTTAGTAGTCTTCAGAGGGATTACTTGCATGTCATGGCATGCAGGCTGTAGCTTGCAGAGCTCTTCATGAACAGTTACGTATCTTCTGGCCTTGCATTGGAAAAGGGAAATTGAAAGTGTAATAAATGACAGGGATGAGACCGTGTTCCAGATGGTTCTGTTTCGCTCCCTGTGTGTCTCTTATCTGTCCTGGTGCCTGCATGTTGCCTTTTTCAGCAGCTAGCTGCTGCTGCTACTCAAACTTTGATAGAGCAGTGAACCTGGAGGAAGCTGACTTTTAAAAATAGAAATATTATGAGATGTTGGATTTCTGTTGTCTTCTGGTAGACTGTTTTACTCCTACCTCTGCATCCCACTTATGTTCCTATCCCTTTCTTGGCAAGGAGAGCTCAGCCTGTGCTGAGGGAGGAGGACTTGCTTTATGGGCATGATTTTTTGAGGTACTGGTTGGATCTCAGCAGATGACCCAGTGCCAAATGCCAGGGATGCACATCTGCAGCTCTCATGATTCCATAGGATAGGGTTTTTTAACATTTTTCAAACAAAACACCACACCACAAACAAAACAAAGGTCTATGATACTTTTGAAACAACTCCTTTACTGATTTTTGACTATTCTGGCAGAAACACCCTTGCACACGTTGTACTGTGTCAGCTGTAATGACTCTTCACTGTCATGTCATCTCGCTGCAAAAATGGACCAAGTTCTGCCAACAGCATGAAGCCAAAGCACAGAACTCCAGAGCCCTAATCTCCCCAACTTTATATCCTCTCCTCTTGCATCTACTTTTTTAATCTCCAATGAATAGAAGGCTTCATGGTGTTAAACTCCAGCAGGACAACATGCATGTGGACTGACTCTACCACAAACTTCTCAGTAACACTCTCACTGTTTGGAGGAAGTAAATATGCGAATTTGAAAAGTCTTTCTGTGTGGAGAATCTGTTTGGATTGGTGCAGGAAGTGGGGAGCAGGCATATAGGTAGCAATATTAATGAAGTTTTTTATAAAGACTTCATTCAAGGCTTTCAAAGAAAATATAGCTCTTATGGGACCCACAGTTTATCTGCCAAGTCTCAGAATCTGGTTGGAATTTAAAATACAAATTTAAAGGTCTCTGAGAAGGTTAGAAAACAGAGCAGCCTGGAAAGAACATATGGGAAATCGCTGCTAGAAGATGGGGCTAGTCCTTGAGGAATGAGCCCTGCAGTAGAGTGCATGATCTATCAGAGAATCAATGCTTCTCTTGGCTGTAGAATACTAGGAAGAGCAGGTGTCAAGTCCAGTTGCCACCTTAAGCTGTTTTATCATGTTAAGGTGGTGAAGCACATACTGAAGTCCTCCTTCAGTTGATGGACACGTCTATTTGCAAGACCTTAAGTTGAGACTCCTTCCCTCTTTCTCCCATGTGGAAGATGGCTGCGTTGGCTCATTTGTTACCTTGAAAAATGCTGCTAAATAGTTTTGATTCATGCTCTTCATTTCCTTGAGAGTCCCAAGAATGCTTGTTTTAGGACTAGGAGTAAAGAGCATACATCAGTCAGGTAAATTGGTTGGAAAGAACACAGAAGAAAGTCCAGGTAGGGAGGAGCGAGAAGCAGCAGCCTGGGATTTGTAATGGGCTTGCTGTGTCTGAATCCTTATTCTGGGGACAGGAGAATCAATCTGAGATTATTACTTATTATTTGGGGGAAATGGGTTCTCCCATAGGAGCATGGACGTGTCCATTCTTGCCCAGGATTAAGTGGTGTGTTTTAATGACCTGGGAGATTCACAGCTCAAGAGGTTTATCTCCCTCTCAGTCTTGTTTTTCACTTGGGGACAGTAATCAGTTTCCTAATCTGTACTGGACAGTAATCAGAGACTGAAGCCTGCTCAACCAGAGCCATGGCTGGCTTAGCTGAAATGCCATACAGATGTAGGACTTGTGTTTCCTTTTTTAATAAGTGTCTGTGGCTTCCCCAGAGTCTCTCGAAGCTGTGTTCTGGGATATGGGGTTTGTCTCTGTGTTTGTCGTATGAAAGGCAGTGTATTTGGTTTTGGGGACAGATCTTGTTAGCTTGGACAAGAAGCAAGCAAGTGTAGGCCTGTGTAAGGACACATGTGTACTTGTTTGTTTACAATGAAATACAAGTGTACTGTAGCTGGACATCCAAGCAGTGCGTGTGAGCTGTCACACCTGCCTATGCCAGCAGGATGGTCTCTACCCAGAAAGCTTTAACAGATTATGTGCAAATGCACTGTTTATGATGATTCTCCTTTTACCTGGCAAAGATCCTCTCTGTGCATTGCCACTGTGCTTTGGGCTCCTAGTGCAGGCAAAACAGAGTAGTTTCGAAGTCAAATGACGAGAGCACAAAGCTGCTCATTGACCTTAATCTTGTCGAGAAAAATCAGCAATGCTAATTTGGAGTGAAGGCAGCCTCTGTCCCTGGGTCAAAGACCCTGAGAATGTAGGAAGACTCGTGCTGTAGATCTTTCCAGCCTCATGCTCCTGTCCCTAGCAATAGCAAGGGCAGCTAGAGAACAGGGTAATGACCAGTAACAGTGATAACTTTTCCTCTGTGCATGTTTTTCCAGTGACTTCAGTCTAAGGGTTTTACTCAGCTGGTGATATAGTGCCTTTTTGATTTAACACCCATTGACAGATTTTTCCAATTGCTTTCCATGATGTTCTGTAACAATGGGTTTCACAGTTTAATTGCGTGCTGTGCCTCACTGTGGGGCTGCTTCCTACTCTGACTGCATTCATTTGCCAGAGCTGTGCCTGATTTGCAGACCTGTATTGATGTCATCGAGCTGGTTAGTCTGTTTACTGCGTGTGACACTGTAGCTACATCGATAGCAGTCTAAGGTGGCAGGAAGGATCCTGTGAATGTTGGCTGCATTGAGCTCGCAACACTTCTTTCACGTGGTATCTCTGTTATACTTCTTCTGACACGTTTTCACCTTTGCTGGGTCCTGGCCAGGTGTCACTGTTTAATGCAATGGCTTTGTTGATGTGCTACTGATAATCCTCTTTTCTTCTACCAGCCTCCAGCCCCACTGTTAGCAGAACAAATCTGTATTTCCACTAAAGAGGGATTTGTGGGAGAATTCTAGCACTGTTTAAGCTGATGGCAAAACTCTTGTGAGGGTTTCAGAGTGACCTCTATGCCATATTTCCCTATGATTACAAGACTCTGTTTCAGTGGCAGCAGGAATAACTACCTGGAGAAGAGCATCAAATGTGTTAAAAGAATTTGTCAAGCTTTAAATAATAACAAGATGAGGATTCTGATCTTCTGAGTTTGGTGAGGAGGCCTTAAACATCACAATCTGAAGTATATCTTGAGTTCCCATCCTTTCTTGACCTTCTTTTCACTGAAAAGCAGATCCTCATCCTTTAGGTCAATGTGAGACCAAGTTTCAGTGTTTACAGAACAAAAATAACCCAAGGATTTTTTTTACTTCAGGAATGAATAGGAGGGATTTCCAAAAAAACATAACTTGGGAATAGATAACAGAATTAGTTAAGGAGTCTGCTCTCGGGAAAAAGTCTCCAGGGAGAAGTCAGGATTTTGGGGTTTTTTAAGGCAAAAGTAAACTTTGAAAATGCCCACCCTGTTGAAGAGAGGGTTTTTTGGTGGCTCTAGTGGCTGAAAAACACCCAAAAGAAGGTGGATATTTTGGCGAGCAGGACAAACAGAGGCTAACAGGAGCAGCAAACTTGCGACTCTGTGTATAAACTGAAGATGATTCATTCAGGTTTTTATTTTAATAGCAAGGCCACCAAGCCAGCTGAAATACATCTGAGGTGAATGCCATGGAATAAGAGGATCAGCTCAGGACAGCAGAGCAGTGACAGGATGCCAACGCCCCGTGGTAGGTACCAAGACTAGAGACTTGTCCTACCAGTGGTCAGGTTGCCAGGCACAAAGGAAAGAATGGGCAACAGCTGCTGCTTTGGCAGAAAAGGAACAAAAACAAGCACTAAACCCTTCAGCCCTTTGGGTTTTCGTTGCTTTCATGTATGTTCTGTGAAGTTTCCATAGGCCTAAAAACTGGAAAAAACCTGGGGCCCTTTTCTCCCCTGCATCCCCAAACCCAACTACTTTTGTTATTTGGCTGGGGAGAAAAGAAGCTATTTCAGTAGAAAACAGTTATTTTAAGACAACCCAGAAAAGTCAATGACTTTTAGCCAAATTAACAACATAATTCAAGTAAAATATTGCTTTTTTTGGTGTAATGCTTCCAGTGCTAACACAATAACAAAGTGCAGTCACTTCATGGAGCTGCTGGTCATCAGTCTGAGTGTAACTGTACTCCCTGCTCAGCTGCTTCACCTCCTCCTCCTGCAGCTCAGGATGTCAGGCTGCAGCAGAGTTATCGTTTCTCCATTAGCTTTAATTCCAGCCAACAGAAAGGCAAGTGGATACATATTTGAAGGGGTGACTTAAGGCTTTGGACCTTCTGAAAAACAGCAGCTTTCTTCCAGAAAACTAAGCGCAACTGAAAGCCTTCTGCCTAGGAAATGATTGATTATTTCTTAACACTATCTACTAAAAATCACATCTTCTTCCAGTAGACACATCTGTGCTTCTGCCTGTTGATAAACGATATGCAGCATGTATGGCATGAGGGAGAAGCGGTTGTGTCAAGGACAGTGTGGCTGGCGTGGTGAGCTCTGACAGCTGTGCTGATCCAAACCTCGTCTGAGAATTCTGAGGGATCTCTTTTTCATACTGTTTTGTAAGACAAAAGCACCCAAGAATTTTGAGGCAAATTCAAATGAAGATTAGAGTTTGATTCTGGATCTGTTCAACTGGACACAGGCTGATTTTGCACATATCTAAGCAAGACTTAACGTTTCTGCCTTTTTTGTGTGTGTTTTCTCTTGACTGTATATAAATTAGGAAGGTGTTTATTGCTGGAGGAAATGCAGTGGGAAGAGCACAATTTTTTTTGGCTTTCTGTCTGGTCTCCACAACAGGAGAGACTGTGAAAAATACAAACAAATCTTTATTTCTGGACTAATTGATCCAAGCCAGGAGCTTACAAAAAGCTGAAACTAATTTGATGCAAAATACAGTTTTTCACCCTGTTTTCACACTCCTCATTGCTCCATAACACACCTCTGTTCCCTCTCTTCTGTTTGTTTTGTTCATAGCCCTGTCCAGGCTATTGAAACTTGTAAGCTCATCCAAAAACTACTGAAAGACACAAAGCTTTCTTTTGACTTAATGAACTTTACGTACTTAAGGCCTAAACTAACACAGTCTTGCTCCCAACCCATCTGTGGAAACAAATTCAGACATATATTCAAATGCTGGTTTGGAAGCACTTTTGACCATTTATAGAATATTCTGAAATGCTCAGCATATTGTTTTTGTCATTACTGGTGCAAAAAATTCTTCAGTGATAGAGGAAGATGGAAGTTGCTGTGATTTGTTTTGGGATTTTCACAGGCTGGCCTTGCAGATGGTGCAGCTGGTGCCCTGATCCTGCTGTGCGAGAGGCCTTCAAGCTGGGTGCCAACCATCCTCCCAGAACCTTTGCTGCTTCATTTAACAAGTTACACCAAGGAGAATGAAAAAAGTGTTCTTGTTTTTTTTTCCTCTCTCTCAAAACACTGTCTGGTGTATTTGGCCTCTGTATTCTGTCTTGCTCCAACTGTACCAAGCCAGTCCTGCTGTCTGTCACCAAACAGAAGAGTCACAGGAGCAGACTCTCTCCTTCAGCTGAGGAAAGTTTTGCAGATGCTTTCACAGCCTGACCTCTTCCATAGGAGAGACTGTGAATGTCCTGCTTAAATTACAGCAGTTTGTGCCACTAGGTTAATAGTTTTCTTTTAGATGCATCTGTTGCCAGTCATTTGTGTTCATAAAGGTTATCATCACTAGTTTCGTAACAGAGGTAGAGATGTGCATATAACTGCAGATTAGAGTGAGGACAGATGGGAATTTTTCCAAACAGCCTCTAAATCTTCATCTTGGGTTCATGGCACAGAATTGACTGAAGGATGCAACAGCCTTAATATTGCCTGTTGTTAAGGGACAGACTTAGAGTCATTTAGGCACTGCAGGAGGTAGCAAAATATCTACCTGTGATTCTGTTCCCTTGCCTCTTCCTCCAGCCTCCTCTCAACCCACATACTAAATAATCTCCAACAAGAGCTCTGGAAGACCCAAACAGGAGTTTGGGTTTGAAATCTAGTTCTGTTGCATATTCCCACCTCCTTCCTCCCTTTTCCTAAAGCCTGATCTTCCAACAAATACTATAAATGTCATTTGGTTTCAGAGATTCAAGGCTGGCAATTGCTTCATGGTTTAGAATAGGTTTTCTAACTGATGCTTTAAGATACTTTTTTTTTTTTTGCTTCTGCTCTATTAGTTGAATGCATTAATTTGGCACAGAGGAGGTGGAGCCCATAATATCCTGTTCCCGAGGAAGGAGTGCTGGGTAACACTGTGAGCCACTGTTCCAAGCATGGGCTTATTTACTTTAATTAGAAAGTGCACTTGTTAAGTCCTCAATTAATTAGATAGAGCAGCACCTATTGAGAGCAGATGAAAGAGCTACTGTATGAGAGGAAGAAGGGAGGGGGAGATGTGAAGGACGAAAAGAGAAGGATAATACTATTGCTGGAAAGTAAATGATGTTAGAGAAGCCAGAAAGAGATCACAAGCATAGCTTGGCTGGACTCTAAATTGTAGTCACTGTTCCTAAATTGGCTTCAGGAATGGTTGCTGGTGTGGATTTTGTGGGATTATGTGAGTCAATCTACTGGTTTAAAGCAGGTCATTGACTAGACTTTGAGATGGATTTCTCTAAGGTCCAGCTCTATGCCCTGCACAGCTTATCAAGTTCTAGAGGCTGTAGTTCAGTCAGGAGCATCTTGACTAACCCATAGTCGTTTGCAGGGCAAAAAACACAGCAGAGTAAATGCATTATTTTTCTTTAGAGAGGAAATAGTTCATTTTGGTTTAAAAAACACTTGAACATTTCCCTTTCTCTCCTTTTGCATTTTTCTTTGAATTAACATATCCAAAATTTCAAAGCCAACAAAGCTAAAGTCACAGTTTTTGAAAGAAAACTTTCATGTCAGGATTCCAGAAACACACTATTAATACCAGATGTTTTAAAAGTCATAAATACATTGCCCAAAACTAAGGAGACTTAAATGATACGTCATGTATAGTTCTTCCCTTGTGACTTTGGAAGGTCTGTAGAACTCATGGCTCAGGCTTGCAAATGCTTACATGGAAACAGAGGTTTTGGGGGTTTTTCAGAAGTTGGATTTCTTGCACAAGATTCCAGGGGCTGGGGTTTTAAGCAATATGCCAAGCATCATGAGACTTTTGATAAAACCGGGCGGAGTTGCCAATTTTAAATTTTAAACCCATCTCCCCATCTAGAGGTTCACTTGAACTTCAGCCCAGAACTAGTGGAAGAATTCTGTGAAGCTGGGCTGAGCCTTGGGACTGACCCTTTGCCTAGCAGCCCAATGTTTGCTGTAAAAGTCTGTGGTCATTTGAAACCGCGTGGCTAATCAAAAATCCATTTAGTGGGTGGCTGCAATATTCTCCAAAAAGTTCTGTCTTGACAGATGGATGCTCTGGTGCTGTAGATGGATAATAGGTTTCCTGTGATCCTACATGCCTATGAGGCTTTCTTCAGTTTCTCTTGCAGGAATGTTTTAGAGGCTGCTGTTGAAATTTTCTGCTTTAATGATGACTATGTAGCAATTTCCAGGGAATTGTAATAACATAATAAACCAGTCTTCTCAGAGGTTGGAGGAATCTATCCTCAGCATTTCTGAGGTTCACTCTAATTCCCTGTCTTTTCCATGCAGGAGTGCAAGTGTGGTTCCATGATGGGTAAAGGCTGTGTTTGTGGTGGGCAGCAGGAACACTGGGAACTGTTGTAAGCCTTTTCCCAAAACCTTGGAATATTCCTAAGAAAGAAATGTGTGTAATGGTACAGGATTAGGTAATGGCAATCTTTGGAGGCGAACTCTGCTTAATATTCATTTCACTCAGATTCCACTCTGCAGTGCCTCTGAAAGCAGAAGCCTGGTGTGAAGCAGAAGCTTTTGACAACAGAGACAGTGAAAGGATTGCTATGAAAATATGGTCATTTGAGGGAGAAGAACGGGGTGGAATTTGCATGTGTTAAAACACAAGGTTAATAGAAATCTTTGGAGATGTGCTTTCTGTTCCTGAGTAAGAGAGGCTTGCTCCACTGTTCCTGCTGCTATCCTTTCATTTCTTTCTTGGCTTTAGAACAAAATGAGAGAGCACTCGGATCTGAGGATTCCCTGCTGTCTGTCTGCTTCCATGCTGGTCCAGCTGCTTTTGCTCTCTTTGCATGTTATGCCCATGTGCTATTGATACTTAGCCTCTGAAACACTGTGCTCCTTTTTATTGCCTCTCTTCCATCAGTCTGTCCTGATTCTTTTCTTTCTCTCTCTTTTTCTTTCCCAGGATTCAATTTAACTTTAAATAATAACTGACTCTAAATATAACAACTCACTCATGTACAGCTTTGTAAATCATCCTGGGAGGTTTTGTATGACAGAGACAACTTCTGAACCATACTGACTGAGGTTTCTGAGGCAGCACAGGCATTTGAATACAAACCTTTCATTAATTTTAATGAGGACCAGAAATCTGTGTGTACATCTCCAAAATTGCTTCAAAATACTGTTAATGTGTGAACAATCGTCTCACTACAATCTCCTGAGCTGAAACTGCTCTTCTGGAGAGTAACAGCACATGTCAAAAGAAGGTTTGCTTCCTCTGTGGAAGAGGAACCTGTGATGTGGACTTAATGAGTGGCTTTGGTGTCCCCATCAAATAGGAGAATATGACTCCTGAGCACTTAAGCCCGACAGCATTTCCTGGGCTCCAGGCATCAGCTTTGCCTTAAGAAGGGACTAAGCTGAAGCCAAATCATCTTGCTGCTACTGGAGGTCAAGAGTCTTGTGCCTATAGTAAATATTCCCACCATAGGTATTTCTTCCAAGCTGCTGAGCTACCTGCACTGTAAAATATAACTCAGAAGATGAGTAACTTTGGAACAGGGTAAAGGGTTCTAGATGAAGCGTTTACTTGCTAGAAGTTGTTCCCTTTAGATCAACCAAAGGCATGTGAGTCTTGCCCAACTCTAAGTACTTTTCTGCTGGAGAAGGAAAAGTTAAAGCAACCCCACAAAGTTTCCTCCATCAATTGCACACTGAAATGTTGCGTTTTTAAGTTTCAGAATCTGTCTGAAACCAACTTTGAAAAGTGATCAGAAAATTTTGGCTCATGATGCAGTATTTGGGGCTTTTTGGTCTGTTCTCAGCACCAGTGTTGGCTACAAGAACAGCTGGACTGTGCTATAGACCTGGTGCAAAGCACTAAAAGTGCTTTCCATTGACATTTCCTCATCTCTGAAGGAGAAGCAGTTTTTCACCTTTGTGTTAATGTGATGTGACTAAGATAGTGTTACTTCAATGCCTATGGAAAGCAGTCAGTCTTTGTAAGTTACCTATAAAGCAACCCCAATTTTTCCAGTGATGACTTATAGGAAGCCTGTGTGGTTAATTAACTGGAATTAGAAAAGCAGTTTAAATTTACCTAATGCTGTTCTCTGATTTGTCTCTACCAAGGGATTCAAACACTTTGGGGGTTTATATTTTTTATGCCATCCTAAATTGCCTTCATTGAAATACCAAAGCTAGACCACTTGACATGTGTAATTGGTCACAGCTAAATTCAGCTTGGCCTTCTAATCCCAAATGTTGAATTTGCACACTGTCCAGGGTTTTGAGAGACAAAATATCCATTCATATCTTCTAAGATGAAGGAGCTGCCATGCCTTCCTACAATGATACTAAGCAGATGAAAGAGGGGTTTGCATTGTTAGGGAGCCACTTCCCATTCAGCTTTGCTCAACTCTCATGTATCAGACTGGGCTAAGGAGATCCTAATATAAGGTTGTGTAGATTTGGCTCTAGATTATAGGGAATGAAGTCTCACAAAGGTTATCTTGTTCCTTCTGCTTATTTTCAAAGGCTAATACTGAAGATGTACTGCTCTAAAGACATTTTGATCAAAAGCTAGAAAATTAGAGCCATTAAAGTGTTGATTGAGGCTCATTACTGAAGTGACTGTTGTTGGATTTAGAGACACAGCATGACTCTTCCCCTTGCTGCCATGATATTGAATGCAGAGCAAATTAGGAGCACTAGTGCTGGGCCACTCTGCAGCAGAAATATCAGAGACAAATAGCCCAAAGCAATGATCTGCCAAGTAGTGGAAAAAGAAAAACTCATCTTTAGTTGTGCCAAAATGCTGGAGATCTTGAATGATGCTGCTGTGAGAAAGGCTTTTGTGTAGCTCTGCAACAGGCTGAGGGTAGAATCATCTTCCCCCTGATGTGTCGCATCAATCATGTAACAGCTGGATGTTTGACTTTCCCTCTGAAGAAAGAGATAATAGGTGAAAGCAAAGTAAACAGATGAGTTTAAGAAGGAAAGTTGAAATTTGGGCAACATACCCACAGAGGAGCATTTGGCAGGCTGTTGTCTCAGCTGGAGAGATGCCTTGTGGCATCAGGCCCCTTCTGCATTACCTGAGGTGCAGAGGTTTGTGCCTAGAAATATGTGGGTTGCTTCTTGGAAACTGGCAAGTGCTGGTGATATTGAGGTGGGAGTGGAAAGAAGGGAAAGGCAAGGATGGCACGTCTTCAGATGGAAACATGAAGCTGTGTGAATGGAGTGGCACTGGGAGGCTGGTATCTTGTCCCCATCCAGCAGCAGGTGAGGGCAGCTTGGAGACTTCCCTGAGGCTTCTGACGTCAGCTCTCTGGAGGTACCCTCTGCCAACTGAACTCGTGGCAAGTTGAGAACATGAGCATTTGTCAGAAGTCTCTTTTTCTTCAGCTTGAGGATGAGAATGATATGCTTTGGGTGGGGGAAAGAAACCCTAAAAAACCCCAAAACCTTAATGCCGTGGAACAGTGGGATTTACACCACGTTATTGTCCATCACACAGCATGGCAGGGTCCTTCCTGCACCCAGCAGCCTCCTTTGCTCCCTGGGCCCGACCTGGCAGCAAAGCAATGGGTACTTGGGTTTTTCTTACTGGGAAGCATCAGCCTGTTGGCTGAGGGTCTCAGATGCACCCTGATGTGCCGTGTTAGACGTTGTCGGTTGTGTTTAGTTACTCGCCAAGTCACAAGGGGGCACCCATGGCTAAAGCTTTAATTATCCACTGAGCCCTGAGGGTCTTTATGTCCCCATGGTTTCCTCTTGCCCCTCAGCAGGGCTCTGTCTGCTTCTTTTGGGATAGAAGGATGTTGGTGTAGGGAGGAAAAGCAGGCGACTGGGAAACAGGGTCTTGGCAAAGTGAGAAAATTTCCAGTTTTCTTTCATGGAGAATAGGGCTGGGATCCTAAAACATTTCCCTTTGTCTGGAGGCTTAACTAAAGTCTGCTGTAGTCATGAAATATTAAGGTAGGACCCTTAAAATAATCCTTTTAGTCATTTTCCTTTATTTTTTTTTTCTCCAGACAGGGTTTGAATCCTTTTTAGTTCATGACAAGTTCAGCACCAACTGTTAGACTAACAAGAGACAGTCCCTCATAATTAAAGACAGGTTCATATTTTTGCAATTTAAGGATGGATTTAGATCTCTGGGATAAGAGTGAAGCTTTCTAGTGATTTTCTTCTTATGGTGTTTATATAGCAATCAGGAATTTGAAAGAGTTTTTACAGTCTCATAAGGACTTCCAAGTACCCATGAGTAAGCTGGTACTTCCCTCTGGAGTGAGTTATTGTCTGTATTTTTCTGTTTATTTTCAAAATTGGCTATTAACTCTCCAAATTGCCAAACACTTTTATCCCTTCAATAAGAAACATGGAGTTTTGCATTTCTAAAATGGAAAGTTGAAGGGAGATCTTGGCTGTCTTTCCCCACCTTCTCCCGTTTCTCCTGTCTGGAGTGTGCTACTTGCACACCTGCATTAGAGTGTCCTTCCAGGGATGCTACACACCCTGTACATCCTTACAGCTGCAACTTTAGGAATTGCAAATGTAAAAGATGAATTGTATTGGCAAGCAATGCTGACAGCACTAGTAGTTCTTTCCTCTCCTGTGCCAAGAATGGAAAGAGACTTTCCTACTTTGATCAGGAAAAGCCTGAGAAAACAGATAGGCTCTGCAGCATACCCCAGGGGTCAGGGGGCAGGGACAGGAGCCTTGCAGAGGTGGGTTCCGTGCAGGGAGCCTTCCCCTTCTCTTTCTCCCAGGCACAGACAACTAGAGACTGCTGCTCTCCCACTGCTGCTGATGGCTGTCTTCACAACAAGGTAAATGAGCCTGGAGAAAACACTATATGGGAAAGAAACCCTGGCACTTGCTGGTGAGAATCTTCCTAGCTGTACAAGTGGGATGGCTGGAGGCTCCTGTAACCCCACAATCCCACCTCTGCTTTCTCACTGTTATGCTCACCTGGCACACAAGAAGCCCAGCAAAGACAGAGGTTGCTAATTGTCCTTTTTCTTTCTTTCTTTTAAAGCAGACCAGTCTAATTTCTGCTGAGTGAGCAGAAACTCTCATTAATTTGGAACAGGGAGGGGTGGAATGTGTAATGGGCAAGGAAGCATGGATGAACTCCATTCTCGTCTCCACAGTAAATGAACCTGTGGTGAAGCCAAAAGCCCCATCACAAGCTCTGGAGGAAGGTGCAGTGACTATTTGCAGCTTTATGGCTTGCTTGGTGTTCACGGTACCAGAGCTGCTTCTATCTTGTCCACAGCAACTTTGTTTCTTGTGGTGGAGATATTAATTCCAGGTTTCTATTTTTTTTTTTTTTTCTGGTTTTTTTCTTTCTGGTGATGCTCTTTAAATAGTCTGGCTCCTGTGAATAAGGTTTTCTTTGGGAGAGTGGGTCAAAGCTTAGAACTATCAACTTCCATCAGACACTTTCCAAAAATAAATTGGCAAGTTTGTGCTAACTCATTATCTTCAGCTCATGCATGTAAAGCCTGCCAGCCTCGTATGCATCCAGCCTAATGATGTTAAAACAGGGAATGGTCACTGTGATATGATACTCTTGAGTGGCCTGAGAAAGTTAGAATGTGTGTTTCTTTCAGCTCAGTGCACTGAAAAGAAAATGTGCTGGGCAGGGCTTGCTGAGCTTGTCCAAGTCTTAGGCTGTTCCTAAGCTTGGTTTGTTGATAAGTAAAGGAAATGAGGTTGGATGTGGCTTATGTGATCTGGGATTAGTGTCCCCTTAGGGCTCTTTTTTTTTTTTTTTTTTTTTTCCTCCCTTTTGTTAAAAATTTAAACTGTGGATTCTTCAGTGCTGGGAGTGGTTTCTTTGCACTTGTCCAACTTGATCACAATGAGGGCCTCAGCTGGGTGCCTGGAGTTTCTATAACATGGCAAATAATAGTAGAAAGTTGGACAAGACCAGGCTTTTGGTACAATATCAAGGAGACACACTTTGCAAACATGAGTCCAAAGGAAACTAATAAGTTGATGTTTACAGGTCAAAGAATGTGGGGAAAATGTGTATACTAGAGAAAGAGTTAACACATGGATGCAAAAGTGAGGAAGAAGCATATGTTAAAAGCAACCATAGTTATTGCAAGTCCAGGAAGAAGGTGTAAGTTCTATTTTCAGCCTCACAAATTCATTGTAAATGTCTCTTGCCATCCGGTATGATCTCTGAACTCCAGTAAATCCTTGTCAATGCTTGTTCTGGGATGCTTTAACCAGGAAAAAACTTGTAGATCCTGCAGCCACCAAGCCTCACACTGAGGAAACACCTGGGTCATGTCAGGCTGAAATGCAGAAAGTGAGACCAGCTGACAGTCTGAGGTGAAAACCCTGGATCTGGTTTGAGCTCATAGCTGCTTCAGAGTGTGCCCCCATGTCCTGGGACTGTCCCAGAACTGGGCAGTGTGAAATAGTGTTAGCTTTCCCTTCATGGTGTGTGTGGTGAGGATCAGAAACTTGGGAGGAGCAGTGCATCCAGCATGTGAGGGCCCACCACAGCACCCCAGGCTGGCAGCTGAAGGCACAGAACGTGGAAAATTGAGCTGGATTTACTGCTTTGTGTGAAAATATCTTTCATTCCAGAACCTGTGTTTGTCTGGTGGCTAAAGGGAAAGCTGATAAGCCAGGAAGGGAGCAGGAATCTTCTGAACCCAGACAAGGCATTTACCAGGGCAGTTGTCTTCTGCCATCCTAGTCAAACAAGAGGAAGCATCCTGTTGTTTTGGGGGTAATTTGTAAGGAGGAGAGAGGTCAGCACTGTGGCAACAATCTCAGAAATTATAGTCATGGTAATGCCTAAGCACTAAGCTGTTGTGTCTATTGCATGTAGGAGAAAAGTGAGGCAAATCATCATAATATTGTTTAAATGATGCTCAGTGTTCATCAGTCCAATGTTTTATAATTCAAAGGGGAAAAAAAAAAAACCCACAAACGGGTAATGAAAAGAAAAGTTTGGGAAATGTTAGGATACCAATTGGATATTTTTGGGTATGTATAGGAGTATCTCTCTCTGTGTGGTTCTTGATGTGGATGTGGAGTGCCTTTGGAAAATCAAGCTGTTGAAACAATGGGGTTTATTCTGGGATTGCAAGTAGGGTTGCAAAAGTGGAAGCACCTTGAACCAGTCATTTTCAAAATCTTTGGCATTAGAGTGTTAGTCTCCATCTGTGTTTACAAACTGAGATTAAGAGCTTTATTTCCATTATGTTAATGAAAGCTGGTTTTCAAGAGCCTTTCAAATAACAAAAGACCCAAGAGCCCTTTGTCAAATGCAGGTCTGTGTCCAACATGACTTCAGAGTGGGCTGTAGCTCTCCTTTCCCCTCCTGGCTTTCTTCCCAATTCTTAATTTTCCATGATACTTAAAAGCAAGTTGGGCAGGACATTAATGTGTTACATTCCCTTCGCTTATTTAAAGCTCATCTTGCTCACATTTCAGTCAAGCTTAGCAGAAACTCTCTCATTTGGAACAGGATCATGACATACTAACCTCGGGGGTTTCAGCTGAGATTTGCTTGTTTGACTTTTTCCTGGATTCAGTGACCTAGCTCCTCTGTGCTCCCTCCTTGATGTGAGGAGGGTGAAGGACACTTGAAAGAGAAATCTTTGAAACCTGCTTGATTTTCAAAGAGTCTTTCCCAAACTGTTTGCATTGGCTTCTTGTTTCTTACCTTCCCTAGCCCTTTGAGGGCTCACTCTGAAACAAGACTGTGTAAACAGAAAATAATAATATAAATAAAAAAGGATCTTTTTTATTATAATTGAACTGGAAGGATTAATGGCAAATTCATGTAGAGATGGCACTGTAACAGCTATGGTTACTGAGCAACAAGCCCCGAGCTGGTTAGGCACTCTTTTTCTTGTCTGTCCTGGACACTGTAAAAGGCTCATCCAATTCCATCCTCCATTTAGTGCCTCAGGACAGCCTATTGTACTCCAGAAACATAAAAGCATTCGGGAATCTCACTTTAAGAATTATACCCAAACTCTCAAGCTTTGTAACCTGAAGCATTAAACCATTATTGTAAAATCTCATTTGAGAGAGATGTTCAAGCCAGTGGGCACAGTAAGGGTTGGGAAAGTGTACTGAAACTCCAGCTCAGTCTCTGAATCAAAGGCCAATTGTCAGGGTTGGCTTTATGTCCCAGAAGGGGGGAGCAAATGGCATCAGGACACGAGTTACTGACTGAGCAGCAGCTCGATGAGCTTCTGTCAGCAGCAAGGGTGGGTGAAGTATGGGCAGGACACACTCTACCAGCCTGTGAAGGTACTAGAGGAGCTTCTCTGAGTCTCCCAATTGCTCTTTCTGCTGGAAGTCAGAAAGCTTTGCACTGGTATCTAGTGGGGAGACACTTGGCAATGACCATTTCCAGATGGCCTATAGACATGCTTAGGATGTCATAATAACCATTTTTCTTTGCCTTCTGGCTTGCAACTTTGCTTAGTAGCTATCTTTTCAAATCTGACTTCTTTTTCCCTTCTAGAAATACAAATTACTCCCAAAACGTTTAGTTTGTTTTCTTTGAATAAGAAAAGGTTACTCACAGTCCCAGGGCCTTAGGAAATGTCTACTACTGCACATTTCTAAGAGTTAACAGTAGAATACTTCTGTTCCTTACCACCTACCCTAGTTGAGAAGATGCAAAGACTAAACTAAACCCTTGACACTTTGCATCAGCATCCCCCACAGGCTGCCTCCTGAAGCACTGCGCACAGCTTTCTGCTGGCTTTGGTGCTCTTAAGAGTCACCTTTCTCTTTTGGGCTTTGGACTGCTGTAAGTCTGTCCAGTCTCACCTTGCAGCATTGAGACAGACTCGTAGTCTTCTCCTAAATGTGGAGATAGCCATGCCTGTTTCTCAACCAAACTACTTTGCATCTGGTGATCTTTTTTGCTCTCTTGAGGACTTACAGGGATAAGTGTTCTCAGTTCTTGGCACTTTTGGCATAGTGGTGTCCAACCAGGTGTATTGTTCCTGACTAGAAATCACTGACTAGTAGGTTGGATTTGCCCTCCCACACTCTCTCTTCTTTGCTTTGCTCCTCTGATGCCTGGAAATCTTACTGCCTCACTCAGATTGCGCTGGGAAATGTTAGATGCTGGCTGATGCAAGGAAAGCAACCAAAGCTGGCAAAACTGGTTGGTTGTGGTCTGTGTAGCCTGTATTCTGCTGCTTATTGCCAGTAGCATGCCTTGTTATTTACATTTCTTCTCAGTGTGTTCTTCTCTGGCACAAAGAACAAAAGCATGTTGGTATGGATGGGTGAGAATGCATAGCTTTGTTATTAAAATTGAGACTTTTCCTGCTTGGACTTTTGCATTGGAAATAGCATCCAGTGATTAATCTCCTCCTGGCTTTGTTCTTTTTGTGACCAAGGGATTGGCTCTTAGAGGACTTCCTGCTTTTTTGGAGGGGCTTTGCAATGTTGATTAATCTGTACTAATAGTGGCTGAAGTCACCAGAGTTCCTATAGTGACCAGATGGAGATAAGAAAGTATATGCTAGTGGTAGTTGCTGAAGATGCTGGATGCCAAAACAGCAAACAGTTTTCAAACAGAGGAGCAGAGCAAAAGATTTCTGTGGCTCCACAGTCAGCTTGGACCTGAAAGTCCTCTTTGTTTGGCCAAACAAAAACCAGATAAACAAAGCACTGAAGGCAATTAGCTTTGTTTGCTTGCCTTTGTCCCCTCTGCTCCCAAATAATTGTAAAATTAGGAATAATGCCAGTGAATTTTGTAGCTATTCAGTGGACTAAAGCTGGTGCACAGAACAAGTATAATACTGCTGTTTTCAGTAGCTAGCCCCACTCAGTTTTAACTTTTATTCTGTTCACTTTCTCTGATCCACATTTAAGGAGAACTTTTTGATCAATCTTGTAAATGAGTGTATCGAGCATTACTGTAACCGTGTATGTAGGTGTCAGTACCACATTTCTCCTGAGGTGTCCCAATGCTGGCAGTCTTCAGAAGTTTTGCTGCAGCCTCTTGGTTGTGTTTGGGGTTGCAGATGTCACCTGTGAATCAAGTGGCATGTCAGTGAGGTGATGAGCTGGGCACTGGGTCGTGCTGTTTAGGTGGCAAATTTCCTGGATGTACGTGCCATGAAGTTCACTACAGAAAAGGGTTAATTTCGATCTCCCTCTCCTTACAAAAGCTTTCTGTCTACAGTGTGTGTTGGCCAGGGAACAGCTCTCATCAAAGCTTGCCACATGAACACCACTGCATGAAACAGTGGAAACCCACAGGTTGCTGGGAGGGGACCAGTGCTGCAGCAGGGTAGATGACATCCCTGCTGTACAGTGCACAAGGCAAAGGCAACATCCCTTGATGGGGGCAGAAAAACAAAGGCAAACATGAGGAATTTCTGGGTGCTGAAAGCACCTAAGCTGATGTTAAACCTGCTTGGACTTGCTTTCCTCATAGCAATGACCCTCAAGCACCACACAGCTCATGCCTGCAGTGGAGCACAACCAGCCCCTGCTCTTTCGGTACGTGGTCTTTGATGGCCCCACGGGTGAAGTGCAAGGTGCTGGGTGGGAGTGGGAAACATGTTCCCACAGTCAGTTGTTTACTCCTACAGATCTTAAAAGTTGTTTTTGCATGAATGCACTTGCTGAAGCCTAGATGAGGGTTTTGTGGTCCAGCCCGTTAATGTTTGTGTGCTGGGAACCGCTGCACAGATGTGGCTACGGGACTGCAGCGGGAGGTGACAGCCCAGCAGTGCCTTGGGGCAAAGACAGCCTGGGCTGAACAACTTTCCCTACCTCCTGAAAAACAGTTGAGGACTTGTGGGGACAAAGCTGGGGACTTCCCTTGCTGATGAAATGAAAATGGAAGGGGGGGCTTGGCTGGGTTTTCCTGTAGCTCTGTGCTTTGTCATCCCAGCTCTGTATCAGCCTTTGCCTATGACAATGTCCAAGCCCTTGCTGCTGCCTCCACCTTGTCTCCAGGGTTAATCAGTCTCCTCCCTGCCTTTCCAAGGTTATCACAAGGTCATGGTCATAGCCTGAGGGGCTCTGCATGAGCAGTGTGGCAGGCCATGCTATAAATCACTGATAGCTGTGTGCTGGGCCCCGCGAGCAGTGTGCTTGGCCAGTACCACAAGGCAATACCCTCTGTTGAGATCCGTCCCAGAGGGACTGATACTCAGTAGCCTCCTTGGGCTTCCTGGGAACACCCCAGCTGATGTTTCACCTTCTCTAATTCTTTTAGCATCGCTTTAGACACACAGCCTTTGATGTGACTGCAGCTGTTGGCGGCATGGAGTCTGCCAGGAGGGCAGCGAGCTGCCCACAAGCTCCACTCCTTCAGGATCTGCCAGCACAGCCAGAGAGCAAACAGGGTTGGGCTGGGGCAGAGCAGTCCATTCACTGATTCCCAGGAGTGTTGCACCTCTATGTCTGCAAAGCTCTCATGTAGCTCAAGGCTGCTTCCCTCCAACACATCTCAATCATAAGCATCCAGGAGGAAGGGATGCACACATAGAGCCTGGGAGCAGCATGGGTGCACAGTGCAGTAACACAGGTATTGAATCTCACAGCATAGACAGGAGCTCTTTCAGGCCTGAAGGCTACCTGAAAGGGACAACATGAGCCCCACTCTATGGAGGATTAAAAAACCCCTAAACAACCGGGTCAATATTGTTGGTGAGACCACAACTGCCTTACCTGTGTCTGTACCTTGGAACAGGAGGTGAGCAAGGCACATCTTCACGCCCCAGTGCATGAACAATTGGTCCCTAGTTGAGGTGGTTTGATGACAGTTTCCTACCTTCACTTTGGCTATTTCTGGCCAGGGCAAGATTAAGCCTTCAGTGGGTGTTTGGTATGTCAATAGCTATAATTAAGCTTTTGTGGTTCTCTTGCAAACTCTGGAGTCTGTAATTTCCAGCATAGTCTCTCCTTAGTGTTGCTGGGGGAGAGGGTGGTCTTTATTGGACTGAAAAAAGAAAGATATTTGAGAAATCAAAGTTATAAAATAAAATGCTGATCAGGACTATTTACAAATATTTTAATTCAAGGTTATTTCCCTTTTAGAGGAAAGTAGAAAGCTTGGCATTTCTTGCTATCTTCCAGTTACTTTGGGGAAAGTTTTACCCAGAAACTAGTTTGCTCCTGTTATTTAATAATGGCTTGTCAGAAAACAGTAAAAAAACCACCACAGTTTGGGATGCAAGGGTGAAGAGTACAGAGAAACCATTTTCTTCACAGAGTCCCTTTGCTGACCATGTAGATAGGACAGGCCTTTTGCAATACTTCCCAAGTGAAGTGGTGTGGAGGGAAAAGGCTCTGCAGACACGTGGCATGGTAGGGACAAATTCTTGGGTTTTCCTCCTTGCTTACTACTCACTATGATCAGGATGGGACAACTGGCTAAAGGTTTGATTTGATTTTCTGAAGTTGGGGTGGTAAGTACAGCTCCAGAGATGGCTGGGGAATGTGTGAGCACTCAGGCATCTTTTTCAGAATTACTCCTTTATACATCTGCCCCTCTTGGTATATCCAGCTGGCGAATTAAGGAGAACTGAGTGGGTGGGGGATGAATTAGGGATCACAATAATAATTGCCAAGTGCTTTTAGGATGTTGTGATGAAAGGCACATTAGAGGCATCAAAGTGGGTTTTGTCCTAGCGACCTGTTCATCATGCATTTGCTGGGGGTGGCTGCTTTGGGTGTTTTATGCATGTCATTTTTGAGAAAGGCAAAGGTGAGAGCCACATTAGCCACATGAATTACCATCTGAGGAAAACTTAGATATTTTCCAGTGAGACTGTCAGGTGCACTACAGCAGTGTTACAGAGAAAACATTGTACCTGCTCCCTGCCCAGGGCATATCCACTGACAAGAACATTAGCATCTTATTGAAGACTTTGAAGATGTAACATATTAAATAGCTTCATTTATTCTATTCTGCTAATTAATGCAAGTCTCATGCCATGAGTTTTGGTCTGATTTGTCTGCTAAATGTGAGGTTTGAGGAAGTAAAAAAAAGCCACAGTCAGAACTGTTTGGAGAAGAGCATCTCAAGATACCCTGAACAATGGCATGAGATTAAAACTTGCCTTTTATAATCTAAACCAGAAATAGTTTAACAACAGCTCATAATGAAAAAACAGAAGCCAGGAAAAAAAACAATAGAAGAAAAGCAGGTGTTCAGGCTGACTGTGAAGTAAGATGATAGTGATAAAGCATGAATTTCATCTGTGTATGAAGCAAAGGTTGAGGAATGGCAAGTTTGCCAGTGGAAAAGTTTGCTGATGACACACAAATGAGATCTTCTGTACAAAGAGAGATTTCACTGTTTTCTGAGAAACTGGGGATTAAACAGTGTTTCTTCCTTGGTTTTGGGAGTGTAGAACCTGACCCTGAAGTAACCCCTGTCAGTGACAAGGCTCTTCTTCAATCCCACAGCTTTTGGGGGAATGGCAAATGGGAAGCAGCTTTAAAAATGTCTTGATTTGGTCTGTGCGACGACTCCTCTATGGTGATGCCACTGGATGCTGCAAGTTGTGTTACTACACAAACATAAACTGCAGCACAGAAATTCTTTGCACTTGTATTGCTGCAAACGTGAGCAGTGGAAATGCAGCATTTTTACTCACTTTACCAACATTCACTCCTTTGCTTTTTGGGTTTTTTTTTTTCCTGAAAGCATGGAGAGGCTGCTATTGAGTCTCAGTATTCAGGTGTTTATTGCTGTTTGCAAGTATATACAAATCTGCTCCCAGGTCTCTACATGGTGAATGGGAGATACCCAGCTGTAGTCAGGGGCATTCTGTCAAGTTTATATGAAGAACAAGTTTTGGCAGTTTAAATCTCCTTAAACCATGTTAGAAAGGCTGAAACACTGCCTAATGTAGAGTAGCTAGTCCAGGAAAGTTTTCTGGCAACTTAGTGAAATGCATCCCCGTGACTTTCTCTTCTGTAAAAATTGTAGGTATCTTGTGCAAAAGGCTTCAGGAATCTTTTTCTTTTTAAGGCGTTAACAATAGAAATAGTGGGTTCATTATGTGGGATTAAACAACAGCTACTTTTGATAGGAAAATCCTAACTAAAATAAAGGCTTTCCTGATCAACAGTGCAGAGACGCCAATCATGCTGTACACATCATACTCTGGTCAGCTGCCATGGGGTAGCTCATGCTGGAAATTCAAGCAGTGCAGAGCTGTGTGGGATTTGGTCCAGGTGCGTAGTTCAGCGGGATTTGCCTTTGGCAGAAGCAAACTACCTTCAACAGACATGTTGATGGGATCAGAGTCCCTGATGCTCTGATTATTGGTTTAGTAAAGGGATTTATGAATCACACAGAGCAGACAAGCCCAAGAGCCTTAATGTGGGTGGAAGGAGAAGACCATCAAAGCAGTTTTGTCAGAGAGGCAAAGAGTATATCTGTTACTGGTAGATCTTTACTTCTCAAAGGAACTGTGCCTCAGAAGAGCTGGAACTAGCCATGGGTCTGTACAACCAAGAAGTCCTGGTGAAACCAAAGCCTGTTCTGGAGGCCTGAGAAGTCAACATGAGTCTGCCGGCCCTGAGAGGCTTTGGACAGGATCTCCATGCTGGGAGGGCTGCAATAATGCTGATTGTTTATAATGTATCTAACTTGCTGGAACTTTAACTGCTTCTCACTCAGCAAGTTTAGCTGAACTGAGTGCACCCTGAGGAGGAATGGAGATGGTCCTTGCCATACCTGAGACAGTGTCCGCCAGATGCAGCAATGAGTCTGGCAGCACACGAGGGCTCCTGAGCTTTTGCTCCTTACCAAAAGGTCACTCTGTGAGGCTGCTTTGCTGTACTCTGTGCAGTACAATTGCATTTAAATCACAATAAAATGAAAATAAACCAACCAGCACCTCACAAGCTTTGGAAACAAATAAACAAAATCCCCTGCCATGAAATCCCATTTCAATGACTTCATTTTTTCCCCCTCTTCTTGGAGAGGAGGGAATTTATTTTACCAGTGAGTATATAAATATTGACTTGATTTTTTTTTTTTTTTTTGGAGGGGGTAAATTGGAGGAACAGAGACACAGCCAGGTCTCTTATTAGTTCTTACCCAAACATCAGTAAATACAGTTTTTCTGCAGTGGCTCCAGTGTGGAGAGCTTTACCAAATACTGTTGCAATTGAAGTAGAGAGAGGGTGAGAGTGTGCAGATAGGAAGAAGTGTGTTTGCTGGGATAAAAAGAAAGCCTATTAGCTTTGAAGCAGATCTGTATACTCTCAGTTAACACGCGGAGTATGTCAGAAGAGAATGTCTCTGTGAAAGTGGGCTGTTTCTGCTTTATGTGTTAACAATTCAAGTGAAGTATGAAGAAATCGAGCATTGTTCTGCTCTAAGTGGCACAGATTGCATTTCAGGCAGTGCAGATAAAGTACTAGGAATTGTCTGATGTTCCCCAGAAGATGTATTTGAATTGCATGTTTAATCAGCAAGTTGGATTTTTTTTTTTACACAGGACTTTACAGCCAGATAAAACTGAACAATCTCTAATGAACTGTACAGCTGGATGATGGCAGGTTGTGATGAATATAAGAGTTGGTTGGGAAATAGATTTACACTTTTTTCTTGTAGGGGAGGCTGCTGCCAACTGCATAGTAAAGTAATAACAGTTCACTGGCAGCGCTTCATGTCTGAAGGTCTTAAACCTCTTTACACATAAAATGATCTATATCACAAGCTTCACTCTAGAGACAAGAAAATAATGGCACAAAAGCAACGGTTTAAGTTGCTTCAGGTCACCCTGCGGGTCACTGGAATAGTGAAAACCAAAACCAAGCTCTGCTGAGATCTAGGTTAGCAGTGTGATCCTTTGCAAGCTGCTGCCTCCAGGCAGAGAAGAGCTGATTAGTTCAGTTTGAGACATTCAGGCCTGAGCAGCTGTTAAGAAACAAGGCAACATCTCTCTCCAGTTAACCCAGCCACATCTTCATCAGAACAGTGATGAGCAACTGTGTGCAGAAATAGCTGAATACAAGTGCTGAAGGAAATTATGGCATAGTAGTACATTGTAGCTTAAATTAGGTTAAGCAATTCCTTATGGTTGGTTCGTATCTTAAAGATACTCTGAGACTAAACAAACCAAATTGCTGTTGTTTTGATGTTGATACCTCAGACCTTAGTTGAGTACAAGCTTTTGCCTAACATATTCATGTGTGTATGTGCAGGGGTGTCTCATCCTTGCCACTGTTAAAGAAGTTTTTAGTGTCTTTAGTAAGCTTAGTGCAGGATGGAATCCCAAAGATGCTCATGTCAATTTTGTCTAGTCTCACTTTTCCTTCATTTTGCCCAGGGCTTATCATTTCTAGTTCAATTTCTTCCTGACACAGGGCAGGTATGATTTCTCTTTGACCAGTAGCTGCTTTTTCATGCCTGCCCAACACCAGTACATAGGATTTTCTTTCCTACAGCAGTTAGAAGGACCAACTCTCCAAAAGCTGTCAGTTCCAAACTAGAAAAAAAGTCTTGTTTTACTGAAAAAAAAAAAAATCCCAACTTTTGTTTTAAATCGTGTTACTTTAAATGTTCATCAAAACAAAAAGTTGGTTTGATGTTTTACTAAGCTCTTTTTTCTTTGTCTCTCCCACTGAAACTACTCAGAATCTGACACAGGCTTAGTTTCTGTCTGTCTTGCAAAAAATCTTATACTAGGCATTTGCTCTGTGATATGCTGTCTCTTGAAGGCCAAGATACCGCATTGGTTTCTGCCTCCCTTTGAACTCAGCCTTGAGACTCAATAGGTGTGAGAACGAGCTCCATAAGCACCACGTTATCACATTTAGGCATGTGCACCCACAGAGCAAACATCTCTTCTCTGAAAGAGAAGTCGCTCTGTAACTCAGTAGTGGGTATTTTCCAATATATTCCCTTCCCTTGCGTGTGCAGGGCCTCTGTTAGTGCTTCTGAGATAACCAGAAAGGTGACGGACCACACTTGAAGTGGACAGCGCTGCCTAAAATTCATAAGCATTGGGCATGTGTGACTGACAGAATTCAGACTGAAATTTTACACACTGGTTTATGCTTTCTGCCATGGTTACATTTTGTTGTAGCACAAACCACAGTGGCAGCTGTCTTTAATATGCAGGAAATGATTGAGATCTCCAGGCACTTTGTAATGTCCATCTTTGCCATGGGAGAACACGCTCTCAGGGTGGTTCTGTTTCATGAAGAAAAGATGTGCTGTTTCTTTAGAGTAAGATCACTTTACCTGCACTAACCCAGGATAGCACACATCCATCTCCACCAAACAGGGTCCCTTGGCACGCCAGAAGCAAAAGCACTTGTGCTTGCTGATGCATTTCTGCATTTAACTAGCAAACCTCCAGACTGGAAAAATTGATGCCCCATGTTCAGCAGCCCAGAGGGGATTTCTTTTTCCCCACTCTTTCATGGTAAAGAGGTAATCTGACTTTAGTTTTCTGCTGTACAGTACAAAATGTAACACAGGATCACCATGCTACACCAAAGAAGAGAGAACAGCCTGGTCTGGTGTTTAGATTGGAGGACAGTGTTCAGAGCTGCCCAGTATTGCTGATATTTATATTTTCTGGTAGCACCAGTAACTGAATAGGTCCTGAACCAGGGATAGTTAAATAGAGATTAGGATCAGATGGACAAGCAGGGAAGATAAAGAAGAACACAGCAGCCCTTGGCTGATACCTTGGATAAAGACAGGATTTAGGAGATGTAATACCAGTCAAAGCATGCTGATGCCTTGCTCTGTTGTGGCTTACCTCTCAGTTCAAGGCTGCTTGCTTGTAACATCAGCTGAATAATTTGCTTTGCAGCCATCCTGTAAAACTGTAGTTCTCTAAACATCTAAATAGAAATGTATAGCAGAGTTGTAATCAGCAGGCAGCGTTTCCTTGGGAAGAGTGGGCTTGGACTTGTATTGCTGCATTGTGTTTCTTTTCATTCCAAGGGGGAAAAAGAGCTCTGTTTAATGATTAATAGTCATTCCTACTTCTTGGCTGGCTGGGCAGCCCGATGTGATATGGTATAGTTGGAAAGTAAAGAAAGATCAGTCTTTGCCAGACATGGCATCCCCACAGCACTGGTCACGAGACAAAAGGCTTTAGTGTTCCCGAAAAGAATTTAAAACACTTTACATCCAACAGCTGCAGAAGTTCAAACATGTCACCACTGGCCTGTGGGACAGGATGGGGTCGGGTTTGTCAGAAAGCCTGTGAGGAGGGAGAAGATAGCACTGGGCAATAACTTTACAAGGCCAAGTAGTGATAGGACAAGGGGTAATGGCTTTAAACTGAAGGAAGGGAGATTTAGGTAGGAAGAAGTTCTTCCCTGTGAGAGTGGTGAGGCATTAGCACAGGTTGCCCAGAGAAGCTGTGGATGCCTCAATGCTAGAATTGTTCAAGGCCAGGTTAGATGGGGCTTGAAGCTATCTAATGTAGTGGAAGGTGCCTTTGCCTATGGCAAGGGGGTTGGAACTGTTCTATGATCCTCTGCCCTTGGTTACCTGAATGATATTTGAGCTTTCTGTACAATTAATACTCTCCATAGAGTACTGTGAACAAGAAATATAACTCGCAGGCTTTGTGTCACAAAATAGCAGTTCCCAAAGTCAGAAATGCAGCCTGTCCTGCTCCTCAGTTGAAAACTCTTCTGTGTGATGGCTGAAGCCAGAAAGAGTAAATGAACAGGGCCCCAACTGGGCCAGTTTCTGCCTTCATGGAGATCTTAACTGCCATGGGTGGAGAGTGCTCAACAAGCAAATGAAGTTCACCTTCAGTTTCTCACCATCATCAGATCCCTACCAGGTAGGGAAGACTTGGCCCAGGTCTTGAACTAGTGCCAATCATTCAAGTGGAGCTCATGAGTGTGGGAAGTGCTGATATGGTCATGTTAAATACAGGATCTGGACAGAAAAGTCACATAGGGTTTAGGAAATCTTGTGCAGGGAATTAGATACTTGAGAGAGTTTTGCAGCAAAGTGTGGAGCACGTCAGGGTAGAGGAGCTGGTAGAGGCACTGCTTTCAAAGTGAGCAAAATGGAGTGGGAATGGTCACTTTGGTGTAAATGTTTCAGTGCTGCACGGTGTGTCCTCCCAAGATCGCAGGGATCATCACCCCTTCATGGCAGTGGCACTCCCCACAAGGTGGATTCCCTTTCCCTGTAGCTCAAGCAGCTCTTATCCAGGTACCAAGTTTAGACACTCCCAATCTGGGCTGGGTGCAGATCCTCAGCCCAGAAGGGAGTGAAAGGCTCTTTATCCCACCTTTCCTTACATGTTTGTTTGATCCCTCCCACAAGTTTTTCCAATGCCTTGGGTTTCACGCTGCCCATGCCTTTGGCCTGGTCAGGCCACAGTTTGAAACCTGAATAGGGTATTTATCTAAATATATCCAAATAAACCCCTATAATTCCTTGCGAGTTCTGGGGGCAGGGAGTGATTCAGGATACTTTTCTTGACTTAGGCAAAGGTAAAAATGATGGAACAGTAATTCAGTGTTGTCCTTCAGGCCAAGGCAAACTGGGAGGGCAAGGTCTGGGCAGCGTCTGGGTCTCCTCTGGTTCTTGAAGCCTGGCACTGTGAGTCATGTAGCACAGCTGTAACACATACTCACCATGGCTCCCAGATGCCTTCACACTTGGTTTTCCAAGAGGAGCAAAGAAACAGAATTATATTCATAAGAATCTCGACACTTAACCAAGCTCTGGATACTGAGGAGAGATGGGTACTGAACCTTCTGGAAACTGGCTAAATATGGATGAGTATTTCAATGCTGTGTTTATTCAGGCAGTAATGACATGCTGCTTTTTTGGAGAGGTGTGTTTTGTCAAAAGCAAGCGTTCTGTTCCCCGTTCCCAATGTTGTGTGGTGGCATTCCTTCCTTCCCATACTTTTCTTATTTTGGCTAATTAAGCTAGAACAGTCAATTCCAAATCCTCTTCTTTCCCCCCCCCCCCCGCCTCTTCATTGCTGTGCTGATTTACTTCATTTTATTTAGTGTTTTAAAATGGCTTCTATTTAAATTTGGAAGGAAAGAAAAATAAATCTGCTAAATATATTTCTATTCAGATCATATGTTGTGGCTTTTCTCTTTTTGAAGAATGAGGTCTAATTTTTGAACCTGAATTCACTTGGCACTACTTTTGGCTTCAGCAACGCTGGGTTTCCTTTTGTTTTAAACTAATTCCCTTTTTCCTACTGCTGAGCTACATTTATGTCTCCATGCTAGCAAAGCTTTTACGCATGTGTTTGGTTTGAAAGTGTTCATCTGAGCAAAGTGAAGTCTGTGCAGAGTGTTTGAGGATGGAGCTCCACGTGTGTTTTATGGTGGTCCTTGGCACAATGGTGTGGACCTGCAGCACTGACAGTCCTTACCAACTGCCCTGTACCCATCCTCTTTGTGCTTCTTTTTGCTTGCTTTTCTTTCTTTGCTCTGGGAAGTCAGGGCCTTCTCTGGGTAGAGTGGGTTTTTGTGAGGAGAGGGAAGATTACTAAATACTTGCTGCTTTTGGAAGAGGGAAAAGGTACAAAAGAGCAGGAGGATACAAGGTGTGTTCAACAGCACAGGAATTTCCACATGCAAAGTTGTTTGTTTTTTTTTTTTTTTTTTAATAGATTAAAGCTTTATCTTAAACATTTAAGCTTGGCTAGAATATGTTTCTCAGTGAGGAATTCATGACTGAGAAACATGGAAAAAAACACTGGGGCAAAAGAGCAGCTAAAGAAAGTAAAGATTTTATGTGATTTTTGACAAGACAGGCAACTGCCTTTTGTCCCTGAAGTCCTAGTCCTCAAATATGGTCTGGATGGGTTGTCAGCTCCTGAGTCTTCAGAGGGTTTTGACACAAATTTGTCTGTGCAGGGTTGTCTCTTACAAGTATCTTGATGTGGAACTTAGCTGTACTCTTCTGAGAAGGTTTTCTTGTGGACAGGGGACTGTGAAGCTGTTGGTTATTTACTCCAGTCACAGCACTGTGTGCATTTTTTTTTTATGTTGCTACTTAAAGCTTGATCTGTTATAGCAAGCAAGGAAGCAAAATGCAGATGCTTCAGAGCCAAAGGAATGAATAAAATCTTATGCCTATAGAAACTGCGAGATGCAAAACCACAGTCCTGGCAAGCAACCACAACTCAGTCAAATAAATGTGTTAAAGGAGAGAAGTCCCTAGCATGCATGGTAACAGGTCATGTGTATGGGAGATATGATTTGTGGTGGAAACCTTAATTCTTGGCTGCATTCTGAGGTCAGGTTTTTGAGTAAAAGCTGCATTGCTGAGTCAGGCCAGTGGGTCCTTGAATTTTCTGCTCTGAACGTAATATCATTTCCCTGGAACTTCAAGTTCAGGCACTTGGTGGGTCGATACTGTGGGTGTATTTTTGCCATGGGGACCATGTAAGTTTAGTGCCCATTGCCAGGTTCCAGGTGCTTTGGTTCTGCATGGTTGTTGTCCCTGTTTGGGAGATACTGAGGCAAGCTAGAGAAGCCCTTTGTGGAGTGAGCCCCTGGGGTGTCTCAGCTTTGATGCTCACCCCCACACTGGTTCCTCAAACCTGTGCTGGATGTTCAGCACCTTTCAGATCTTTCCTTTGCTCTCCAGACCTTGCAGCCCCAGAAACTGCCTCCCACCCTCCACCCTGGAGCAGCACTGACAGTGAATCTCATCCACCACAACCCACTCCTGCTCCATCCCTTGCTGGGGAGGTGCCCGGGGTGCCCCCTCCCTTCCTCCTTCCGCCTCCCCAAGCCTGCAGAGCAGCCCTGAACCTGCCTCTCGGAGGCTGGATCTCTGCTCATTAGCTGATGTTTGCTGAAACCGGATACCTGGGGCACCCCTGCCAGCAGTGGAGTCCCCTGGCTGCAGCTATTTAAAAGGACAAGGGCAGCCTTATAATTCCCACCTCTTTCACATCCATGTCCCTCCCAGCGCCCTGTCCCAACTTCTCTTCTCTCTTGGATCCCTGCAGCATCCATGACCCACGAGTGGAGCGACGACCAGAGGAGGGGGATCTGCCCACGCCAGTCCTGGGGAAGGATTATCTGTTGAACTTGGGGGAAGTTTGGGCTTGCCAGAAAGCCTCAGCTCGCTCAGAGACCCTGTACCTGGCAGGCACCCTCTGGTTCCTAGCTCAGGAAACACCTTGAGACTGAAGGAGAAAGAGGGAGAAAGGGATTTGGGGTTTGGGTTTGATTTTGGGTTGGTTTTTTTGCCTCCTTTTGCCTGTTGTTTTTTTTTTTTTAAGTATTATTTTATAAGAAGTAGAAATTGTTGTAAGCTGCTGAGACAAATGAGTGCCAATGAACACAGGGCTGCGGGGAGCCGGTGCACAGCCTCTCGCCTCACTGCAAAGTAAGTGCCCAAAGCAGAGATGCTGTGCAAGGGGGAAGGAGACAGGGCTGAGGAGGGGGACCCAGGGGTGCAGGGAGGAGGGGGGCGGGTTTGGTATGGTGACCTGCCCTCACCTGTGTGAGGAAATCTTATAGAACTGAGGGATTTGCTGTGTCCTGGTGTGGATGAGAGGGAGCTGCCTGTCACTCTGGGGTGTTCATGGCGGCTGAGTCCCAGCTCAGTGAGACTTTGCAGGATCTGAAAGGGGCACAGGGATGCAGGCTTTAACCACATGCAAAAGTCTCCTCTCCTGACAGAGATGGACTTGGGATCTGATTTACTCAGATGAACCTTGCATATCCCCTCTCCCTGCTCAGCAGGCTGCAGCTTCCATCACTTGATCCTGGGAGGAGAGTGGATTCTGGAGATGCCCCCAGTCATCCCCTGCCCCTCAGTCCCTGGGGAGGCGACGTGAAGAGGGGAGGGGGAGGGAAACCCAAGCCTCTCCACAGGTTTCCAACTGCCTCTGCTGAGCACTGAGCCCAAGGGGAAAGCCAACTTGAGTACCTTAGAACGTGAGCCTTTTTCCAGCCTGTGGTGAGGTAGGTTGAAGGCAGTTTGGGCAGAGGGTTCATGGCCCTGGCAGGTGAGCAAGGAAGAGCAGCCATCCCCATCAGCAGCATCCCCCAGCCCAGGGGCCTGTTCCTTTCCTCTGGGGAGCCTGGAAGGGGTCTTCTGTTGCTTCTTGTCAGCTCTTGTGGCTGAAAGAGTTTCTCATTTTTAATTATTTATTTATTTTGTGGGAGTTTTTTTTGTAAGTGCTTCGGTATTACAGAGGAGGGCAGCAGAGAGAGGCAGCAGGGACATCCTTAAATAATTTTCATTTCTCAAAATCTGCCTTTTCCTCTTCTCTCTGAGTCCAGAGGAGAGATCCTTGGGGGGGTGGGGGGGGGTGGGAGGCACATCTGCACTGCAAATAAAATAATAATTGCAACCACCAACCAACCAACAACAAAAAAAGTAACAGCTAAGGGAAAAAAAAAAACCACGTTGAAATCAAGGATTTTGGAAAACAGAGATCACAGAAATTGTACTATTAATAAGGAGGAGGGAAAAAAAAAAAGAGGCAAGAAATCCAGCGACCATGGGCCAGCCTGCCTTCCTAGCGTGTACTTTCTGTTCTCTCTCCTTTTTCCCAAGGTAATTGCAGTCTGCCGAGAGGGAGTTAAATGGGATTAAAAGATCTGTGTAAGCAAAAGGACCCAGAAGAGAAGGAGGAAGGAGTGAGCCGTCCGGGCCAGGGGGTGTCTTTGACACAGCTGAGCCCCTTAGAGAGGCAGAGAGCTGAGCTCCTGGGAAGGATGTACCCACAAACCAGCCTGTCCCCCTTTTTCTGATGGATTGCCGCAAAAATTGCCCGAAAGAGACAATGCACTAAACGTGATGGAGCCGGAATCAGAGCCGGTCTCCAGACTCAGAGCTACAGCAGCAGGCAGGGGGTGAGTACAAAGTCTGATTTCTCCCGGCGCCGGGGAAGGGCATCCCGGGAGGGGATGGGGGTGCTGGGGGATCCCGGAGGGCTGCGGGAGGAGGGGAGAGCCGGCCAGGGAAGCGAGCTCCTGCACCCGGGTGGCTGGGGATGGGGTGGGGGAAGACATTCCTGCTGCCAGGGGAGGATGTGTAAACTCCTGGGCTGGAGAGGAGAATGGGCTGTGAGAGAAGGGAGGCCACGCTGGAGCAGGAGAGTGGGAATGGAACTGGGGTGTGTGGAAAGGGGTGAAAGCAGGGAGCTCGGGGCTGGGAAGAGCCCACTCACCCCCACACTCACCCCCCCAATTCCCACGCACCGGAGAAACGAGCTCCCAGCACGGGATCTGGTCCGGGGGGTGGGCGCCGATGTTGCAGCCACGCGAGATGCAGGACGGGGCAATTCCACCTCCCCGCTGCCCCTCGCACACCTTCCCCCTCCCAGGCACGGACAAGGGGCAGGTTCCCCATCCCATCCTGGGGTTGGGGGGCAGGGGGTGCAATGCTGTTCACTGACTCTGTCCCGCGGGGACGTGGGGACACGAATACCTGGCGATCACGGTCCCGCGGGGTGGGAAAGCCGTGGGGAGGGCTGAGGCACGGCTGGAGGACCAGACGGGTGGCCAGTGGCGTGTTCTTCATGTGTTCCGTACACGGGTGAACACAAATACATCTGTGTCTATATGTGTGTATACAAAAGATTACAGCACACACCCTGCCTTTCCTCCTTCTCACACAGCTGGGACCAGCTTTTACTATTTTCATTGTTAAATTTGTTGTTGTTGTTGTTTTCGTGGGGACTAGCAAAGGGTTAAATCCGTCCGGTTGCGTTGTCGGATGCAATGATGATTTACCGACACTCCCTTGGAAAGACTGGGATTCTTCTGCCTGGCAGTTTGAGAAAGTTGTGTACAGAATCTCCTCTGCTTCTACCAGCCTCACCGAGGGTGAAAGGGTGGAAAAGGGGGCAGAGGGGTTTGGGGGCACCCACCTCTCCACCACGAGGGTCACCCCGCTGCCGGCAGCTTCCCCTTGAGCACAGCGCTGGGTCTGGATGCGGATGAATGTGCAGTTTCCTTTGTAGCCCTGCATGTGTCTGTGTGTGAAGAGAGATCAGACCCGTTCCCAAGGGCTGCAGTCCGCTCTCCTCGAGGAGTTTTGTGTGTGTTGATATGCTCACAGGGACTTGAATCTCAGTGCTTTAGGTTTTGGGGTTGTGGGGGTTTTGTGCAGACGTGGCTGCAGCTATGCCTGCTGCTATGCAGCGTCTCCCTCTTGCACCTTTTCTGTGGTGTGCATTATCTGGAGTGAGCTGCCTGCCTGAGACCTGAGAGGGTGGCTGTCTGTCAGAAAAATGGAGATGTCCAAAGGGAAGCAGACAGATAAAGATTCCCTTGAAAGCCCAAGAGCAGCCGCAGAGTGAGGCGAAGGGACGGGCCCCAGCACAGTCAACAAGTGATGAGTATTATGAAGTTGACCACAGACATGCTTCAGGTGAGAACAATGAGATCCTGCTCAATTCCAGGGCGGATCAGACCCTTCTGTGGTCAGAGTTAGGAACCAGGGGTTCATGAAACAGTAGCATGGCTGTCTACTCACCGGAGATCTCTATCTGGTTTTGCAGCTCAGTGCCCTAGGCTAGGACTGAGCACGGCTGCACGGGGGTTTCAGTATTGCAGTACCATGGGAAATCTGAGCTTTTGTCTTTTCTGGTGACTGAAAATGTGTGGCTTTTGTTTCCAAGATCTCCCTTGGCTTAAATACCTCTCCAGCATGCTGCTGCTCTGTTCCCTCCTCAGCAGAGGTCGCTTGCTACCCTTTGCATTACCTCCTGATGGGCTTTTTTGGTGCTAGGGTTTGATTTGCTTGACAGAGTTGAGTGCTGTGCATCCTACCATTCCCCTAGCTGGATGTTCCTTGTTGGGATGTTGAGGCCCTTAGTCTTGGAGAGGGTCCTCTGAGCCCTCAAGATCTGGCTTGTACCTGCACTTGCCAGGCCCCTGTTGTGCTGCCAAGCCTTCCTTAGGGTGGGTAAGGGTTGTGCTGCCTGAAGGCAGCTCATAATGGGAACCGTCTGGTGTGTTCCCACGTGGCACTGAGGGTCCTGCTTGTCCCAGCATTCCTGCAGCATCCTCCAGAGCTTCCAGACATGAAGGAAACCGATGGATGGGAGTAAGAGAGCTGGCTCACCAGGGAAGGAGGAGCAGTTGCAGCATGTGCTGAAGCCTTATTCTGACTCAAGCAGCCAAAGCTTATAAAACCAGAAGAACACAAAGTTTTACAGGCTCTGTAAGCATAAAGTGCCCCTCTTGATCATTTCCATCGATGCATTTTTAGTGAACACAGGCTTACTAAACCACAGAAGAAAGTTTTGCATTGAGCATGTGTCCAGACTGTAGTGCCTGTACTGCTCAGCCATGGTTGTGCCACCTTGTTCCCCTGCAGGAGGTTTGCTTGATGCTTCCAGGTGGATGCCTGCTTGCTGTTGCAGCCCAGGGTTATTGGCATAATGCTGCTCTGAGGCTGCCTGGCCTGTGTGTTGGATGAGAAAGCTGCCTGCATGATGGTACAACACAAACCTGGCACCACCAAAGTGGATCAGGCCCTGAGAAGACCTGAAACAAATGGAACAAAGCACAGCTCCTGTTTTAAGAGGAAAAGACCATTGCATGTAAGCTAGGCAGGTGATCTGGGGACAAGTTATGGCACTGCTGGACAAATTCGGCATGGGAGCAATAGGCAGGTGAATGATGTGTGTGTGCTGAGTGCTCTGGAGCAGAGTGGAAACTGTGTCCCAGGAGGGAAGGACAGTGTCACAGCCAGGGTTACAAGCTGAGGTCCAGTGTCCAGGTTTCCCCTTTCCTGCAGTCTCTGCGGGCTGAGGGGATAAAATCTACCCAGCTTGCAAGCAATGTTTACAGAGGTTACATATTGACCGAGGGTTGCCCAGGTCTTGTGGCCAGGAGGTTGTAGGAAATCTTTGATTAGAGGCCGACAGGGAGTATGTGGGGTTTTTTTCCTCTCTTTCTTTGCCAATTTGTTGGGGGCATAAGTAGAAATGATGGACACTTACTGAAGTGCAAATGGAAACAATGGGGAATTCTACACGCCTCTGCCAAACCCCATTCACAAAATGAAGGAATGCAAAGGCGTTTGTTGGAAGGACAAAAAGGGAGTTAGATGACAGAACATGCTTAGCACTTCTGTTTGTCAAGGGCTCCAGTTACTAACTGAGAACATAAAGACAAGGGCCAGTAGTGAGTGTTGTCACTTCACACAGCAGCAAAGTCAATAACCCAGACAGACAGGAGTGGTGAGGAAAGAGGAGACCAAGTAATGGGTTGGCAGGAAAGATTCCCTATTGTAGAAACTTGCTGGGAGGATATTAGAGTCCTCACAGTTGTGTCTGGCAGTCTTGCATCTAGCAGGTGAGGAAGCAGATTGTCATCAGCAGGAGCTTAGAGGTCCTGGTTAGCTCTGGGCCAACTTAGTGCAATGAATATACAAGCTCTGACTCTCAATTAGGAGGACAAGGACCAGTGGTTTGAAACCCATCAGCCCTTTGTCAGCATAAAGCTTTGAATGAAAAAGGTGTGAGGTGTCTGCAGGAGGGAGGGTTGGCCACACTGATGCTTCACCTCTATGTTCCATGTACTGTAGATCTGCATTTCCTTCCTAAAGAAATCCTAGGAGGAGCTATAGGTGCTGGGGGACCAAACACCAGGCCTTTATGTATCCAGATCCTCCTTGTGCCTGGCTTATGTGTAGACTTTCAGGAGAGCGAAGCTTCTCTGCAGTACTTGAGACCTACTGCTGTACCATTGCCAGGAGCTGAAGTCCCTCCCCTTTGTGCATACGATTCATTCCTTTCATCAGGCTCTGTGGGTTGCGCCTTTGCTACCAGGGGCCTCCTCTGAAAGAAACAGCAGCTTTTTCTGGGCTGCAGTTGCCAAAGCCCTGAGATAGACTTCTACAAGCACAACACTAAGAGTATTTTCTTCCTGAATTCAGATGAAATTGGGCAGAAATGGTATCGGAGAAACCTTGAGAATTTCTGGGTTTGCACAAGCACCTCAAACTCTGGGGCAGGGTGAAGGAATTCAGACGTTCCTGTTCAGGGTCACCCTAAGGACGAGTTGAAGTCTGGTCTGGAGACCCTCCCATCCTAGGGAGTTTCCCCATTTGGGGTCTCCAGTAATAATGGTGGGACAATCTTTGCAAACCTCCACTTCATATCTGTTTGGCTGCTTTCTCCTTCTTCTTAAAAATGTAAATATTGAACAGGGATTAAAAATGAAAACCATTTCAACCCTCTCAGAAACTCTCTCCTTAGAGTACTGGGGTTTGCAACAGTACCTGCATGCACCAGACAAAATCTTTGACTGGATGTGTAAATCAATGGCTGATTTATACCGCAGTAAAGGTCCAACAAAGGACTATGGCCATCTATATAACTCTGTTCCTATTGCTCTCTCCAGAAACTGAGGGTGAGAGGAGAAATACCATAGTTACCTGAAACTCTGAAAAGAGAGCTGAAGGCTGCTCTGCAAAACATGGTACTAGTATAAAATAAGATTTCTAACCCAAAAAACTGTGAGTGGAGTCAATGCCATGATGCAGTTGAAAAGCCTCAGCATGAAGGTTACGGGTTTTGTTTCCTGTTGAGTATCAAAACTGCCTGGGAGTCTTATAAAATATCATTTCCAGTCATGTGCCAAAGGGTCTTAGGCAACATAGACATTTTCTCTTTTTAAGATACGCTGTATGATCTACAGCTAGAAATGTAGATTTGCCTTTCTTGAAAAGCAATTTTCAGCATCCAGCTGGCTTTCTGGTCTTTTGGGCAGAAAAAAGCAAGCACCTGAATGGAGGGGAGGATCATTTTTCTGCCCTGGAGGAACATTTGCAATTTCAAAGACATTTCCCTACTGTAAAGGAGGGAGAAAACAAAATAAAAAATTAAATGCTACTTTGAGTCCTGTAACGTTTTCTTCAACTTCAACCTGTCATCTAAACAACAAGATGTCAAAATCATTTGGTAACTCACACTTCTCTGAGGTAATTCCTGGCCAACCCTAGACACTATTGTCTTACTGTTCTTAGTTCAGTGTGGTGCTTTCTTTTTCTCTAGTGGTTTTCAGGTGAGAACTGAGATGTTCAATAAAATTTTTCCTTGACTTTTATTCTTGAGGTTGCCACCCTGAGCATGACTCTACTAGGACTACAGCAGCAAACCATGCAGTGCACAAGCCACTTGGAGAGGTGGTAACTCTTCTTTAGCCTCCAAGTCACAACTTGCTGCTCTCAGAAGGTCTTATCTTTCTGTGCTCAGTAAGATGGCAAGTAAGTCTGGAAGCAGGGAACAGCTTTGCAATTGTATGCTGATGAGCACCTGTGATTTCATCAGGTCTCTGAACTGGTGCGTACCACCATTCTATGATTCTATGATATGCAGGGACCTCCTGTCTGCCCCGAATCCCCAGCAGAAGTGGTGCCTGGACCTTCTAGTTGCATTTTGTAGGAACTCCTCAGGATGTGTACTTTTGACTGCTAGCTGCATGCTCAAGGTCCTCACTGGGAAGATGCTAAAATCACCAAGAAGTGATTCACTTTAGCTAAGGAGTGTTATTGGCAGCCACTGTGCTTCTCTGTCCCTCCCTATTGTCTTCTGCCTTGCACTTTGGCATTGGTGAGTTCCCACGGACTGATTACAGAAGTCTGCAAAAAGTAACAAAGCAAATTAAGCTGTAGTCAGTAGCTGCAGTTTGCTATAAAGGGAGCTTGTCTGCACTGGAAAACTTCTAGGGTTCAGATGAGATTGAATCATATTTATTTAGGGGCACTTCACCTAGCAGTGGTATCCTTGTTCTGGTATTCTTAGGCCACATGCAACAGAAGAAATAAATGCATTTAGTGGATACCTCTTGATAGAGTGTCTGTGGAAATCACTGGCTGTGGAAAGCTGCTGAGATAGAGGCAAGGTGGGTTTGATAGCTCTATATAAGGAGAAAAATCTTCCTTTACAATTGCTACTCAAGCTGCTTATGCAATCCAATTGCTGCAGAGTTGTAACGGAAAAAGAGCCTGCATTATAAAATCCTGCAATAATTAACAGCCCCATCAGTCACAGGTCTGCCATTTGGAAGCTGCTTTTGCTTTTTCCATTAAGTTGGTAAATTTTGCCAAAGTGTGTTTTTCTTCAGTGTTCTGGCACTTGGCCCCACTCTCAACTCTTACAGTATTGGCTGTGTGAGGGGTCCAGGAGCAGGGCTGAGGCCAGCTGGATCCCACATTGTGCATTCGTCTCCTTTAGAGCCCCGTCAGTGTCACTGGAATGAAATTACGTGCTGGATTTTCCCCTAAGGCTTGTTCCCATCGCTGTGTTGGTCAATAGGAATTTGGGGAGCAAATTTGAGTTGCAAAAGTATCCCTCAAAAAAAAAGATACCTGGATTTCAGTTAGGTGTGTTGTGTGCACCACTGTTTGTACACATCTGGTCCTCATCTGGGAAAAAGTGTGTTTAACACTTGGGACTCCATCTGCCCTTCGTGTTAACGTCATGTTGGTCACCCACTTGCCTTCATGTTCATGTGCTCTCATTGAGCAGTTAAGCCCAGCAAGGTCTTTGTGTCTGCACCTTAAAACTCCATTGCTCCTTTGGAGGTGAGCCAAGAAATGCAGATCTTTCTGTCAAGTGACTTTTAGCCTCTTAAGTCATAAAAAAACTTCTTCTAGAGGTGGCCATGAAGGATCATCTTATTCTCCTTCCCTTCCTACATCTTCTGAATGCACTGGGGTGACAGTTCTTCTTGGACTCAGCAGTATTTTCAGCCAGATAGTTGTGTCCCATGGGATGGACTGGGCAGAGAACAACCAAGTCTCCCCAGCTGGCAATCTCTTGAGCATAGTGAGGGTTTCCTGGTTAGCATCTGGCCAGCTATAGGAGGACATGGTGAAAGAATACTGTGACTTGGCTATTCTAAGCAGTTGTTCCTTCATGCATAAACTAAAGAAGCCCCAGAGCTCCTGAAATGTGCAGCCCAGTGTTGGGGTAATGGAAACAGCGAAGAATTATGTGGTTCATCTCAGTTGTTTCCCAGTTGATGTGGGGCCGCTTCAGTATTTTGTCCATTCAAACCTAAAATATTAGTTAGTGGCTGGATTCCTGCATGGATTTTTGCATTCAAGGCCAGGCTTCCCCACTGATGTGTAAATCACTGTGGCTTTATTTTAGCTGTGGGAAAGGGTCTCCTGCACTGAGTGAAGATCTGGCCCAGGGTGATATGTTTTCTCAGAGGATACTTTCTTGTGCTAAAGTTGTGGTCCGATGGCAGGAGAAGAGTGGCCTCTAATCCCATTTGATAAATGATTTGTCTGTGCCAGCTGTGAAGAGAGGAGCAAGCTGCACTTTGGCGTTGCTTTGCATATCACAGTGTTCACACTGGCTTGGCTGAAATGAAGAACAACCTGTGGATGTCCCACACTGCTTTCTTCTGGCTGAGGATTTTCTGTAGTTTACGTTTTTGTCTCTGTTCCTCCAGCAGCTCTTGCTGATCAAGCTGTTAAATTATCATCTCTAGAAGATGAGGAAATTCAATCTTCAGACTTTCCACTGACAGTTTTAAGTGAGCTTAACCAAGGAGTTTCCTATGTTCATTACTTGGCTACAGCTCAAGGAAGTTTTGTGGGGGAAGGGGTGGCTTCAGCTACCTTTCTGGTAAAAGTTTTCCTCTCTGCTGCTGTTTACAGTGGCACTTAGCTAACTGAAAGTGCTTGTTGAATTCCCTCTCAGGCTTGAAAGGGTCTGCAGGAGCTCTGTGCTTGGGAGGCTGCAGTTCTCACACTTTCTAAAATTTCCTGCTGTACCAAGCTAATGAGAAAGTCATTACTGGAAACAGCATAGAGTTCTGAGTAGTTAGGAGCTGCCCCCATCTTTGCATCTGGATGTAAAAAGAGAAACAGATCCGTGTAGGATTTTGTATGTTTAGAATATTTTTAAGCATGTAGTAATGCAATAGGACTTCCGATTTGTTTGCTGAGACGCAGCTGACATGTCACTGCATGTCAGCCTGTTTTCCACCCGTGTCCTCACAGACATGCACTCTTGGCATGTATTTTGATCTTCCAATTTTGAATTATTTCTCCACCTTCTTGCATTTCTGTTGTTCTGTGCTAGACAGGGCGAATGCCAAAGAGTAGCAGTAGCTGACCTACAGAATGCCGACCTGCAACTACTGACTCAAAACTACTCTCAAAACACTGGTCGGGTCCTTGTTCCAGGCTTGATCAACAGCCCTTAATGCTAGTGAGAAAACCTTCCACTGGATTCAGAGGGCTTTAAATGACCTTGAAACAGCAAAATGAGGTCTCAGGCAGAAGCAAGTGCTGTTCTGCTGAGCACCCATTCTCTATTTCGCAGAGACACGTGGACACTGCCACTGACTACTTCACTTAGACTTGTGAGCAGGGAGAAGACCCTTAATGGAGGGACTAGTTTCTGTTACTAATATTGTAGAAATTAATTAATTTTTTTCTTCTTTTAAAATTTCAGGGGATTCTGCTTTCTCTGGACTGTATTATGTTTTACCTGGTTCCTGGGATTCACACAGGGAAATTCTGAAGGTAAATCACACTTTTTCTTTTTTTCCCTTTCCTCTTTCAACCAAAGTAAAAGCCAAGTGCTTTGGTATCCTATTTTTTTTAGGACCATCATGTAATAATCCCTGAGCATAGCGCACAGAATTAAATGCATTCATTGCTGATCATTGCAGCACCAATGCCACAAAGGACACAGTTAACAACTGCCAAAAGAACCAGGCTTTTACAGGTGATTATGTGCCTCACAGGATTTTCAGAAGTGCCTGTCTGTCTGGAGTAATTGGTAGGAATGAAGCATTTTAGCGTGTCTAAAATGTCACTGGCATCTACCTGCACTTGCTAGGACTTAACTGCTTTTGGAAAGTGCCCCTTGAGGCTGGGGCATTAAGGAATTAAGTGTCTCTGGCAGGCGGGCTGTTCCTTGTCTTGAATGCAACGTGATCCTGCCTGTGAAGGCACATAAGATGTTGTACATACAGAAATGATGTGAGTTCTAAAAGTAAAAGCAAATTTAAGGAAGAAAAATCCCACAGGTTGATAGTAGAGTGACTATGTCTGGCTCCTTCCCTGTGCTTCAGATAGAGTATTTTATAGGGAGTGATCATATAGCTTCACCACATCTTTACACCTTTTCTCCAGGTAGCACTGCAGGAGACAGGACAAAAGATTGGGTGGCAACAATCCATGATCCCATAAGAAAAGCTTCAGAGTCAGCATCAACAACAAAAACAATCATCTTTTACAGCTGATAGTGGGAGTTGAGCATCCCTGCAACATCTATTTGTAAAGGAGCTATCTCTTCTTAAAATAGCAGCACCTCTTCCACATGGATGCTTTACACGGGTATATTCTGGAACTGAAAAGCTTCCTCTGCAATCAGCAGACAACAATAAGTGGACTAGCAGGCTCCAGGGCTCTCCTCTTAGTGTCCAAAAACATGAAGGAAAAATAGAAAGTTGGTCAATGCTCAGCTGTAAGCCAGCCCATGGAGCACTTTTTACAGGGGGGAAAAAAAGAAAATACATCCCTGCCATCAGCAGTTCTGAAAAATGTCATATTTTCCAAATTCTGCTTCAATGCAAAAGAGGTGAA
This sequence comes from Urocolius indicus, assembly GCA_013401255.1. Lineage (NCBI taxonomy): Eukaryota > Metazoa > Chordata > Aves > Coliiformes > Coliidae > Urocolius > Urocolius indicus. The sequence continues at coordinate 366,565 of WBNH01012226.1, forward strand.
CATCTGGCTGAATTACTGAGTCAAGCACTTTTCAGAGCAAGTTTTATGTCAGCTCATAAAGAGGCAGAACAAATACTGTGTCTTGGCATCTCTTTTTTTTTAAGTAGATTTTAATACTCTGTTTAGATTCATCTCTATCCATCATTTTACTCCCATGGTAATTAAAGGATGGTGCTGTGTCTTTTGTTACCGTCAATCTAAAGGAAACTATTTTGCTTCACTCTTATAGCAATACCTTTGTGGGGTAGATAACTCTCCTTTTTTTGTTCCCTCCTGTAATAAAAGCATTTTTAAATTCTGACTTGATTTCCCCAGAATCAGAGAGAAGCTCTCCTTGCTACCAGAAAGAAAATACTTCCAAGGAAGCAAAGGATGTAAGGACACAGTGGTGACTTGAGATTGTATTATCACTCAAACATGAGATTTACAAAAGCAAGAAGACCTTGTTTGAAGTCTTATTCTGTGAGAGGATGAAATTAAGCCAATGCTGTAGGCTTTTGAGAGCATTGTAGTTGTTAGTATAAGGCTTAAGGGCTCTTCTTGCACCCTGGAAAATCAGGGAATGCAGAGGATGAGTTTTCCATCAGTGTTATAAATGCAAAACATCATGAGATTAGTGAGTTCATCTGATGTGCATTGACTAAGGGTCTGGGCAGTAACTTTTGGCAATGTAGTGTTTATTCAAACCAATGTTAGCTGTGGGCATCACAACTCAGCTGCTGGAATCTAGGAAGCTGCAAGTTATTTCTCTCCTCGCTTTTGGCTTCTTTTCTTATAAATCTTTTTATATGGGAAAAGGGTTGGGGGGTGGAAGAAAGAGATGGGAAGGAGAGCAGTAAAACATTTTGTCCCCTCTTTCAGACATAATCATGTGTTTGCTCAGAAGTTTTTGTCCATCTCATTTCAGCTAGAAAAGTTTTTCCCAGTTGTTCAAATGCCGCTACAGAATGTTGTAACCAGCTTCAAGACACCTGGGACCAGGCAGCTCTAAGTGAATGGTTTTTTAAATAATGTGTTTTGATGGAAAAATCTACAGAGGAAAAAATCTGGAGGGGAAAAAAAAATGATTTGCTAAACTTGGAGCTGCTTAAGGAAGCCAAAATTACCTTGTGTTTTACCGTAGTCAATGACATCCTGTCATCCCAGGGGATGTGCCCCACCAACCCAAGGCAGCTGGCATGGGATGGTGAGGCAGACAGGCTGGGTGCACAGGAGTCCTGAGCTATGTACCTGGACCTGGTGCTGGAAAATCCACATACGTGTCCTGCATGAAGTCTCTTTTAATCAGGTTTTGCGTAGGCATCTAGAATTTGGCGCTACCTTAGTGTGTTTTGAGAGAAGGAGTGGCTGGGTTGTGCTCTTTTTCCTTTTTCTTAAGCACTGTTGAATACAGTTGCTAACAAGGCAGTTGGATTGGTCTTGCAAACAGCAGTGGCCTCCTCTGAGCAGGGAAGCATCCTTACATCTTTGCAGAGAAGCTACCAAAGGAACAGCTCCTGGATTCTAAAGCTTCTCTGCCTGGTAGAGACACACTAATGTCTGTCTTTGGGAGAGAATCTCAAAATGCTTGTAGAAATTGGAAGATGGAGTCTAGCTCCTCATTTAAGAGGTAAATTTATTTCCTTAGGGCTAAATCCTGATGCCTTTGAAGACTGTGACAAGGATCCCACTTGACTTTGCTAAAGCCAGGCTTTGGCCTTTTCTATTTCATGGACTCTGAAGATTATCTAGCAGAAAGATACTGCTGATTCCTCCATTCAATGCAGAAGGAGAAAGAGTCTCCATTTGCTATACTGAGGGACAGCCCTGTTGGGCAATACAGATGAAAAACAGCAGGAGACCAAGGATTCCATAGTATGGGAGAAGTACCATTATTAATACTTGCACATGCTGTGAAGTGAATTATCCCCTCTGCATAGAGTGGGAAGATTTCCATCCCCTTTCACATCTGATGCATCTTCTCCAGGGTAGTGTCTGCTACAAAATGAGTTGAGCTGCCTTAAAAAAAAAATGGAAATGAGAATAAAACTGAGCTCAGACAAAGTAAATATTGATTGACTTGTTCTTACATACAAAAATGGCCAAGGTTTTTGCCAAAGTCAAGGAGCAGAGGTTTTCTCATTATTCTCTTCCCTTCCTGGCCAGCAATGTTACAGGCCTCAGACTGGCTTGAGTTTACAACCCTTCTGGCCAACACTGAAGCTCTCTTTTAAGTGCCAGTTCTCCAAATATTGGGTATTGTGCTGAATATTTAATAGTTAAGGGTGAAAGAAGCAAAAGTTCAAGGCCTCTTTAGAGAATGAGCTTGTTTTTCCTTTGGACAACTTTTGATTTACTTTCCCTTTTAATCTAGGAAAGCTGCATGGTGTTATCTGAGGTACAGCCATGATTGGCACTGCTGCATTTCTGATCATTAAATTCTTACCTTGCAAGGTCAGCGTTTGGATTATACAGCCCAGGATAGCTTCCCCAAAGGGCACTTAAATACAAGAGTTAGCTGATCATTGAGTAATGAGGATTGCATTTGGGCAGTGAAGAGGGAAAGAATTACAGCCACCCTCATTCATTTTCAACAGTGGTAATCATTATAGCCTTATCTTTATCAGTCTGTACCACGTAGGCAACATCTTCTACTAGACCAAATGTTCAAGCTGGAGTAAGAGAACAAGCTTTTGGGTGCACAGCATCTCTTTCAGGTCTGGGAAGATTTACCTTTCCAGGGTTTTCTCACATAGACCTCAGTGTCTTCCCTAGTGAAGTATTTCAGCCGAGACTGCTGCCAGCTGGCTCCAGTTTGGATTGCTGATGCCTGCTAATATGCCTTGGACTCTGAGCTGTGTGTGACTCCTGTTAGACCTTGGGGCCAGAAACCAAAGGATTCTGTTTGTCTGTCCATTGAAGTATTCTTGTGGAGTTGATGGAGAAAGATAGGTGCCTCTGGACATCAGTCCCTCTTCTCCTGTCTTGAGCAAGGCAGCTAGCCCCTAGGTGACAAATGTTGGAGGCGAGTCTTAACTGCTCAGTGGCAGCCTTAACTAATTTCTCAGCTCTTCATAAACCAAATCTGGTTTCTTCAATCTATTAAACTAATTTAAGGCTGTAAGATGATCCTCTGGGAAAGAAAAAGTACTGCTATTGAGAACCTTAAGTGGTTCAGTGAAATCTAGGTGCACTTTTTTCCTGCTGGGAGGCACCTTTGCTTCCCTATACTCTCCTGGCTCTCAGAGATCAAAAGCTGCTTCTTACTAATTTGGAGAGAGACAGATACTACAAGGCTTTTACTCCCTTTGAAAGTTCTGTTACTTGCCCTCTGGGGATATAAAATTTTGCAATCCCAGCTTAGCCTGTTGTTCAAATTCCTTTCCAGCTGTGTGGTCAGTACTCGGAATTAAATCCCAGAGAAGTGGACTATTGGTGCTCAGTGGGAAATTTCCTTCTGGTGAGCTCAGTTCCCTCCAGAACATGTGGAGCTGGACTGTGGTGAAACAGGATAGCCAGCCAGATCCACCATGGGGCTGAAGCATTTTGGCTTTTGCTGATGACCAAGTTGAACATGCACTTGCTCCTCACGTGATGTGTGGAAGAGCTACCTGCTCTCCATTCATTTGAACACAGATATATGTGAGAGGATGGTTTGGGTCTCCTGCATCCTGTTGCTTTTTTGCATGGACTGGTTTGATCCTCCCAATACCCATCCAGCCTTTGGGTTGCCCAACACCTCACCTTTTCTTTGCACTTCCCTTTCAGATGTGGATGTTCTTCAAAGACTGGGCCTGTCAGGGAAAAGGCCATCGGGCGGATGGTCCTCATCACGTACAGTTCCTCAAGGAGTCATTCCTTTCAAATCAGGGGTCATCTTCACTCAGCGAGCACGTGTTGAAGCACCAGTCAGCACCATCCTCCCTGCAGGCTCCAGCACTGACCTGCTCTTAGTGCTGAGCCTCTGCTCCCACCGCATCAACAGTGCTTTTCTCTTTGCTGTCAAGAGCAAAAAGAAAAAACTGCAACTGGGCGTCCAGTTTGTGCCTGGGAAGATCATAGTATATGTGGGCCACAAGCGCTCTGTATATTTTGATTACAATGTCCACGATGGCCAGTGGCACAATCTGGCCATCAATATCCGTGGCCAGACAGTCACTTTATTTACTTCTTGTGGGAAGCGCAGAGTACATGCGGATTTGCATTTTAAAAAGGACGAGGCATTGGATCCACATGGATCTTTCCTCTTTGGGAAGATAAACCAGCACTCCGTGCAGTTTGAAGGAGCTATCTGCCAGTTTGATATTTATCCTTCCGCTAAGGCAGCTCATCATTACTGTAAATACCTGAAAAAACAGTGCAGGCAAGCAGATACCTACCGGCCAAACCTTCCCCCCCTCCTCCCCCTCCTGCCCAGGGATCCCAGTGTCTCCCTGAGTACCCCACACCACATGGAGCCCTCACTGCAGGGTCTGAGAAACCTGACCACTGCTGCTCCATCCTTGGAGTTTGGCAGGGTCACTGCACCCCTCAAGGCTCGAGGTTCAGGTGCAACAACCGTTGCATTGGCATCATCCTCACCTTTACTGCCAAGACTGACAACCAAAGCCACAAAGGTCACAGTGGCCCCATCTCCTGTTGTGTTGAGTACTGAAAGACAGCCACCCACTCGTTCGCTCCTTCGGGGGACGGTGACGACCCTCAGGGTGTCTCGGCCCACGCCCAGCACACGCATGGATAAAACTCCCCTTCCCACTGCCAAAAAGGCCCCACCAACAACCCAGAGCCCCACCACGGCCAACAGGAAGGAGTCTAAACAAGAGACCAAAAAGAAGATCAACCAAAAACCCACCACTGAGCCCTCGGAAGCACCTAGTACCATAAAGCCAATGAGGAGGATGACTGATAACACAACCAGCAATGTCCACGTTGTCACCCTAAAGCAAACCCCAGAGAACCCAAGCAACAGACCCATTCCAAAGAAGCACATGCCGTCCCCCACCAGAAAAGTGGATCCCAGTAACATCCCTCTGGTGTATACCAAAACACCCCTGGGGTCTGCCCGTCCTGTCTCCAGAGCCAGGGCACAGGCCTTCAACCTTACCACCCCAGCTGCAACTGATGGTTATCAAATCTTTGACCCCCTCGGACCCACTCCATTTCCTTTTTTACTGGGATATCCAGGAGTGAAAGGAGAGAGAGGACCTCAGGTAAGTTCAAGCTCTTAATGCTAACTGTTCCTGGTCACAGCTCAGACCATAACCTACAAGGGTTTGTATAAAGCTTAGAAAGATGTGATGACTTGGAATAGCAGCCAAGCACTATAACATTTCTGATCATCACAATTTTAGCATATATCTCTGTAAACTCTAGGGCTCTGCGACAGTGGATGCCCCTTAAATTGTGTGGTTAAAGTTGCTGCTTAATGTTACATTTAAGAAAAGACAAAATAAAGAGAGCAAAAAAAACCCACCTTCCTTCCTACAAGTTGATGGTTAACATTTTGATGGCCAGGCTGGGGCCCTGTTCCACACTCCCGTTTTTTTTTTCAGGGCCACGAGGTCAGAACTGCCAATTACCTTCCAAAGAAAACCAGGGTGCTTCAGAAACATGCCACAAATTAACTGTTTCTTAATACTGGTTATTAACCCGTTTTCTACCTGAAATTCCTCTTTTCAGAAAAGTGCCCTTGTTCAGAGAATGCAAGTACAGACATTGCTTCAGGATTTCTTTTAAACAAGCTCACTTCTATTTTTGTGGTATAAGTTAATTTATTTTTCTGTTGCTCATAGCTCTCACTTAAAACGTGTAAAGAGTTTCCTATATAAATTTAACTACTGCATTCCACACACAATAACCACTCTCAGGGTGTATATCTTGGCCATCATAAAAGTATATACACATTTTGTAATGCTAAAAGCAGTCAGGCCACACTAATTATCTGCTAGCTGCTTTCTTTTTCGGTTTTTCAAATGCAAGAACGCAAACAGCATCTTTTAACTGGCCAGCTTTGGTTCCAACCCAAGGCTTTTGCTATATTGTGTAAATGAGAGAGGGGTTGTACATGTAAAATAAGTCTCTCCCAGACAGATTCTTTGGTTGCCAAGTTCCAGCCCAGAGCAAATTTTTACAGCTGACTTCTTAAAATAGTGGAAGGAGGATTTACATTGGAAACACTGAAAGTGGCTTAAGGAACACAATCAACAGCCCTTGTGTCTGCAGATGCACTGCTGTCTTGTTGCAGGTAACACCTAAAGTGCAATGGTTGTGTGTCCCTAAGCCCTCAATGGTCTGCATTTCCTGCCTGTCCCATTTTGAAGCAGTGTGGTGATTTCTCACCTTGTAACTTGAGTGAGGAGGAGTCATATCAAGGTTTCAGTTCAAAGAGAGCATTCTGTTCATGGAGTTGTGTTTAAAGGTTCCCATTGCTGATGAAGATGCTGCCCAGGGCAGGGGATGCAGCACAGGCATCTCTGCACTTCTGCCTGTCTTAACAGGCAGGCATCCCTGATGGAGTCTTTCTATTTGGAGAAGTTTTGTTAAATCCAGGAGTAGACAAAATAAGTTTCAGTGATTTTCATCTTTGGGCAATCTTCTGTGTTTCATGGGTGAAAAAATCAGCCATTGTGACCTCTGAGCCCAATGAAACCTTGATGTTTTCTACCTTCTTCCCCTGCAAGCATCATTAGGGTTATCAAGTTCCAAGCCCCTATTTTCCCCTCTAACATGAAGAGCTTATTATTGAACTAGAGTGGAAAATCCCTCTCAGCTTGTGAATCATAGCAAAGAAAGCGATTCAGGCTGTGGAGGGCTGAGGGACGAGGTGGCGGGATTTTTCCATCCTGTCTGAGAAAAACTGGAGTCCAGAACTAAGGGAAAGGAGAATATTTTGAGGCTCTGTCTGGCCTTATCCTTATAACTGCTGGAAACAAAGTCAGTACTTTGGAAGGGAAAGGTTATGTCTTGGTTGGAGCTGGCTGCTGTGGGGTGCTTGATAGCTCCTGACTCACTCGAAGATCTCTGTACCATACTTTGTTGGATGTCTCTGACGTGAGAAGGGAAAGAGGAGAAAAGACTGGAATGGAGATGACATATTGAAAAATTAATGTAGCACTTCTATGGCCAGACAAGCATGTTTCAGAACAAGTGCTGATAAATGCTCCGTGCTTGAGTAATCACCTGGCACCGTCCTGTTGCTGTTGGGCAGACGTTTCAGATGAGGTCAGTACAGCCCTTCCTGCTCTGCTGCGTGATACTGCAGCCCAGCGCTTTCCTTCCACAGGGCAGGTTGTGGGCTGGGAACGTCATTCATAGGGTCTGGCACATGGATGGAAGGATAAGATGATTGATTCCTTTTCCCAGCTGTGTTGCTTCATACAAGGTCTCTTCAAGAAGATTGTTACTCCGGGCAGAGAGCTGTGTACACAGAAACTGCCTTCTACCTTTTCAATAAGGATTGAGGCCACCGTGGCAATGACTCATGGGCAAGGATAGAATGGTAGTCAGCAGTCCCCAGCCTGTCCGTCTTCCACTTAGAGGAAAGGGCCATCTTTTATCCTGATCATCCCAAAATCGGGATGTGAATGACAGCCGTGGTTCAATTCTGGCTTTGTGAATGCTACCAAAATAACTGTGGTATAATCCTAGCTGTGCAGAAGGGCCTCACCCCCACAACTGAGGAAGGTGTCCACATGCTTAGAGAAGTGCAGGCAAAGGGCTAAAAGGTTTTGTTCACTAAGCAATAAAAGGCAGCAGCCTCCGTAGTTTAATGTATCCTGGAAGACCACCACAGTGCTGCGCAACAGGAAATGGACACGCTGCGTCCCACATGCAACTAATGGCAGAGCATTAATGCCTCAGGAATGTTGGGTTTGCTGGGCAAACCCAGAGCAGGAAGGATAATATGTTCTTAAAAAAGAAAAATTTCTTGGGAACCATTAATAACCACAAGCATGTGGGATCTCGGTTCTGCATTTCTTTTGGACGGGGGAAAATAGCAAAAAGAACACCCAAACATGATGCTAAGTCAGTAAGGCAGCACTGACTCAGCAGCTGGCAAACATCCCTCTGAATCATCCCCATGGCTGCCCGCAGCACCTCTGCTCAGCTTCATTCCCAGCCCTGCACAGGGCCAAGCAGGCCTGCGCTCAGCCTACAGAGCAGCGTGACCCCGGCACACAGCTGCAAGTGGCTTGAGTACCCACAAAAGATAAATACCTATTAAAAAATGAGCATTTCATTGCCAGCATGTGAAGCCCTTGGACCCTTGCAGGGCTGTGGTGTAGTTGGTGATTGAACCCTTCAGTGGATGGAGTATCATTTGTTTCTCTCTACCTGCAGAAAGGTTGATGGGGAGGTCTGGGGGGCTGTAGCTCTGACCATCAGCACTGCCTGCTGAGATGCTCATGCTCTGTGTAATGTAGTAAAGCTGCAGCACACTCCTTGCCGTGGTGTAACTGGGGTCTATTTGGGTTTTCTCAGTGTACTCCAAATTGGATCTTTCTTGTCCTCTATAAGAAGCCTCTAATTTCATAGCTTTTTGGTCCTTACAAAGATAAATCCTTGTATTGACTCATTTGATAAGTGTCAGAGAGCTATTTTTAGAGCAAGAATACCATACCTGATGCTAAAAGTGCAGAAGAAAAGATTGAGTTCACTGAGGCTGTAGAGGCACTGAGAAACACAAAAGAAGGAGGGAGCATGTTCCAAACGACTCCCAGAGAACTGGATTTGGAGGAGTCCTTGGACAAGCAGCATGGGGCACAGAGAGAAGCCCCAGGTTTGCAGCCTAGTGGCAGCAGCCCAGGCAGAGGTGAGGCATGGCTCTGGCAGGCAGCCTTCTCCTTTCAAAGGCAGATGTGTTTCTGAGCGTGTCCCCAGTCTAGACTGCTCCAGCTGCCATCTTCCGTGTGAGCAGTTTGTCTTGGAGCCCAGCTCCTCTCATAAAGCAGCAATCCCTGCCAATTCAATCAGTGGGTAGGGGAGAGAGAGGTGATTGGGAATGCTGATAAAATATGAAGTGCCTATTTCCAGTCTTCCTTGTACCAGAAAAGGCTACTCAAGCTGACAGCCTATGATAAATTAGGGAACACACAATGTGTTTGAATGTCTCTTAATGAATGAGTCACATTAACAAAAAAAAAAAAAGGAGAGAGATTGCATGCTTTGTATAATACATGGGAAAAGCTTTAGCCTCACTCACATAGTTGGATCATAGTTTTTTTGCTAATTTATCCAGAACTATCCCCAAAGGGAAGTGTTTGTTTTTTTTTTTTTTGCAGGCAAATAACTAAGCATCAGGCAGCTCTATATGAGTAAAACAAAGTTCATTTTGAAAAGCAGTAGTTGAAAATGTGACTGAGATAAATGCAGTGCAAAGGACATAGAGATATATTGTGTAAATACACACAGGTATTCTTATAAATCTTTAAAAATAGAAGGCGAGTGACAGAGTATGGGATCCCTTTGTTTCGTAACATCCCTTCAGACTTCCTTCCAAGGTCTGAGATTGCTCAAGAGTCTGAAGCATCCCATGCAGAGAATGTTCCTGAAATGTTTCCATAGAAAAGCTGCTTCCATCAAGCTGGAATACTAACATTTTGTTATGTTTTGTGCTGCCACTCTCTTAGGGATCCAGTTGTGGACAAGGACTTTTCCGTGGTAGGTGTTGTACAGACCCAGAATAAACAGCTGTGTCTATTGCGGAAATCGTATTACAAGACTGGCTTCCCACCAACAGCCCAGTCCCTGCCAGAATTATGAGGGCTTTTTCTTTTTATACTGGTTAAAACCCATATTTAATATGATAAGCTTGCTTTGGAGAAGAAAGTAACCAAAGGGCTAGATTTTTTTCTTCCTGAGCTTGAGAAAACAAGCAGATTTGTTATAGGCAGCACTTCAAGCCAGGTTTTAGTTTAGGTCCTGTCTTCCTCTCTGCACAGTGCCTGGGAAGGACAGTGAGGTGAAGAGAGGCTGATGTTGTCTTGTAAAGATTAAATCTCCTCCTCTTCCGTTCTCCTGAGCAGAGGATTTTTAATTCTAAAGCTGCCCCCGTAGCTGCTCAGTCTCTCCATGCTGATGCTTTCCAGACATACAAGACTAAACAGTGGATTTGTGGTGGTGGCTTTACATATGAAATATGCCTCCACCTCCTCCAGGAAGAAAACAAGACAGGTTCTTGATCTGCAGGGGCAACGTCATTGCTCAGAACTTGATGCCAAAGTGAGAAGCTTTTGATGCGTTAACTCCCTTTCAAGATGGTTTTACCACATGCATTAGCATCTCAGAAAGAAGAATATTCTCTCTTCAGTCTCTCCAGTGGGTGCCCACCTCTGAAACACAACTGTTTCTGAGATAAAGGAGAACTGTGCCTCTAATGCTGAGCAGGGACAGAGCAGGGGAGGCAGAACAACATGGGAGAGACTGTAAAATGTATCATTCCCTGGGTGCACTGGAATATGAGCTGAATTGTACTATGGGTAATCATTGTCTAGTTGCAACTGTGCTGAGTACTTGCTCCTGGAGAAATTATTCCAGGAATACTTTGCCATCTGAGCAAGCTGATTTAGCAGTCATTCAAAAGGTAGGGAGTTGTCTTCCCAAATCAGCGGCACCAACTCCTGTACTGATTATGCTTTTCTTGAAGCCCTCTCAGAACAAGTTCAGCCGTGCTCAGTTTTGGAGATCTGAAGGCACCTAGCTCCCAGTGGCATTGCTGCAGGCAGAGGAAGCAGTGTGAGGAGGGTCGTGATATGGGAGAGGCAGAGGTATAAATTGGCTGATCTCAGCAGCAAGAGGAAGTGGTGAGTTTTCTCTTGTCCTCAGGGTCTGATGTATTTCCCTTTCAGACAACTCAGTTTAATTTTCTATTTGAAATTTGAAGCTCAAAAAGCTAAGAGAAAAAAAGTCCCTTTTGCGCCAGGAAGTTTCCCAGCAGCAGCTTAGAATAAATCCTATAATCATTTGGTGGGATCAGTCATCGTTGCTAATGCTACCGTGGGAAACTGAGAAGGGTTAAACTTTTATGTGGCTGCCATTAGCTGCTTCACAGAACTGTTCAGGCTGGTTAACAATTCAGCTGTTTGGCTTGAGAAGAGAGAGTATCTGCTTCTGCTACGTTTCTCCTTGATCTCTGATTTTACTTTGTGTGATAACAGGGCGTGTGTTCTCTGCCATCATTTTGCAGAAGGGAGTAGGCAAGAAGCCAGGAAGACAAGAACCCAAGTGCTAGGAACAGTAGCTCACTGCAGGAGGCCGTCAGCTTTGCAATCTCATGGGGCTTCTGTGCAATGGGAGAAGTGACACCTTCCTCCAGCTGCCAGGAAACAGAAACCTTCCAGCCTCTCAGAGCACTTCCCACTGCTTCCTATGGCATTTCCCCAGGGATGCTTTAAAGGGTATAATGGAAAGGTCCACACAGGATCTGTGTGGTAATTTAACTCTTCCTCACACCCCAGCAGTATGGATGAGGGTGAAGTTTTCTCTGGTGAGTGTAAGGACTGCAGTGGTGCTACCTCGAGTCTGACTCTTAGCAACTGGTGAAGCTGATGAAGGGTCTGGAGAACAAGTCTTATGTGGAGCAACTGAGGATGTTTCAGCCTGGAGGAGGCTGAGGGGAGACATGAGCACTCTTTACTACTATCTCAAAGGGGTCCTGTCTACTTGGATCTCCCAAGTAAAGAATGATAGGACAGGAGGAAATGGTCTCAAGTTGCTTCAGAGGAGTTTTAGATTGGAGATGAGGAAGAGCTTTTTCCCCTGAGAGAGTTGTCAGTCCCTGTGCCAGGCTGCCCAGGGAGCTGGGGGAGTCCCCAGCCCTGGAGGGATCCCAAAGCCGTGGGGCTGAGGTGCTGAGGCCATGGGTTAGTGATGGGCTTGGCAGACTGAGGGGAGGGCTGGGACTCCAGCAGCTTAAAGGCTTTTTCCAACAAAAACAATTCTGTGATCCTATAAAATGTGTGATGGCTCAATGATAGACACCTCTTGCTCTCCATGTCTTGGAGCCTTATATTCTAAATGGGATTGAATCCATCATCTGTAAGTAGCTGGGCCCTGATCCAATCTTATTCCTCTCTGGCTTCCTCTTTGGATGTGCATTTTGCTTTGTATTTCAATATTGCACTCCCCAGGCAAATCCAGTTGTCAGGCATAGACCTCACATTTGAGAATTTGCACTGAATGTTCCAGAAGTGTATGTATGGGGCAGAATGGGATGGGTTTTGATGGAGAAGAGAGTAAGGACTTAATTTAGTCTTTGATAAACTCTATTAACCATCAGTGCATCAGTTGCATTGGATTCATGTTTTGATAGTTATCTTCCCAACTGAAAGGGCAAGGAGATTTTTTTTTTTTTTTTTTTAATAAAAGCTTGGATTCTGGAGCACAATTACACATGAGGCTTAAAAAACCCAACAATCATGAGTCTATTTGCACAGCTGTATAATTGCATTATGCACAGGGCACTGAGCTGGCACAACGGCAGGTTAAAATGTTGTGTATATTGCTAAAATAAGGGTCAGCTGTATCAATGAGGGTTGTTAATACAAGGACCAGTAATACTGTGTCAACCAGCAATAAGCAACTTGCAAAGGGATCAGTTGGAGTGTCCCAGGCTATAAGGGCTGGAAATCTCCAGGACAGGCAGTGGTGTTGGGTAGGAGCAGTGAGCTGTACAGTGGTAGAAGTCCATCCTTGTATGTCTCAGTGTAGGACATTAAGTATTCTATGCTGTGTAGGCTCTCAGGCTTTTAAATCAATACTTTTACTGTCACATATTCTACAGATACAAAAAAAACTGCAGTAAAAAAATAAGGTATGGTTCCTATGATGTCCTGACAAATAGTAGCACAGAGAGACCTACCTTGGGCTTTGCTTAATCCTCTCCTGATTTTTTCCTTCTGAACAAAGTTTGGCTGGATGTCCTTCTTAAAACATTATTTTTGTACAAATTGATTTGCTGCTTATGTATAGGAAGCTTGGGAATATTAGGGTTTATTCATCGGTTACCTGTACGCTTCAGGAAAGTTTTCTCTCTTCAGAAACTTACCCTGGGCATGAGATTTAGAGTAGGGATCTGCAGGGTTCACTTCTGTTATTCAGTCACACATTTGACAACTCCTGAAAACATTGTTAGAGGTCATGAACTTCTCACTCTTCCTCAGAGCCAGTAATACACTGCAGAACCTGAGCAGTTCTGCCTGGCAATCCTTCAGCAGCAACAGTCTTGCAGCTTGGGGCAATGGTGCATGTGAGGGCCTACTGAGGTGACCCACTGGGAAGGGATTGAAGCTATGCTGGGACCTGAGAGTGGCCACGGGGCTCATGTTACATCTGCTTCATGCCATGCACCCACCTTCCCCACGGAGCATTGCTCCTGGGACCTGCAGGAGTCCATCACACAGCTGGAGAGCTCAGGCTGCCTTCCAGATATCCTTCCGTCTGCTGCTCTGGATCTCTCCCCTGGATGCAATGAAAAATTGTCTTTTTTTACAAGCTACTAGAATATAAATCCTCTGGGAGATGCTTTAATTAACAGTTATTCTTGTTAGACGTGTTTGTCTTGGAGGAAAAGTAGTTTGTTTCAAGGAGTTATTAGGAGTTGCAAATGGCTCTCCAGAAATCTGAGTTCTCCAGTCCATTGAGAGAAAGGAATAAATAAATGAATAAATTCAAAGGAGTTCAAACCTCATTGGTTAAGTATTTTTTCCTAACCTGTTTCAGATCAGTGCACAGATGGCTGCCTGATATCTCCACTTTGTTCTCATCATCTTCCAAGAACCCCCACTACTACTCTGACATGTATGAGTTGACCTCTCCTATGTTACAGAGCCATGTATAAGAATTTCCAACACTGACACCAATTCAATTACATTTTATAGCACAGAGCTTTAAAATATGATGTGCTGGGATGCAGTTATGCTGTAATTCATGTAAGAACCTACGATACCAAGGACTCTACATCTTCAGCTGACATGTATTACAACACACAATGCTCTCCCCTCGCCAAGGTGCTAACACATTACTTCTGTTGTGTGGTAGCACGTAGCAGGAAACTCCAAAGCTAAAAGACAGTTATGTTACCCCTGTGTTACAGCACGAGTCCAGGAAAGTGGAAGCATGAAACACAGCTGTGATCATGGAAATGTGGTACACAGCAGAAAGATGTGAACTTTGTCTCTGCTCTATGGAAATATATGCTTCTGCAGATGTTGTTGTGCAATAGCATAAGTTGAAGGGAAATTCTGGCTGTGGTGTTATAACTGGCCCTTTTTCCCAGGTCTTTTCCAAATGATTGTGTTATGGGTCTGTCTGAAACACTGTCAGGGGCACCATCTTGTTATAGAACTGTCATTAAAGCTTCTTTTTATTTTTCCAGGGTCCACCAGGTCTGCCAGGCTTACCAGGACCACCTGGCAAGAGAGGTTCCCGAGTAAGTAACTTAAAAATGTCTCTCTATTCCTACTTCTTATCTATTCACGTTCCAAAAGCTAGAGTTGGTGATCTTAAAGGTCTCTTCTAGCCAAAATGATTCTAGGATTCTACTTGTACCTGCCTGTCCTACTGTAGCAATAGCTGTTGTGTGTTCCTGTGGCTGAGTGATGGCTGCTTCAAGTCCCACTGTTGAGGTCTGGCGCTCTTCCTTTCTCTCGTCCCCTGTTATAGGTTTTCAGGAGAAAATGATGATGATCGCTGATGATTTACAGCCTCCCTGTGCTAAGGTTTGGCATGAGCAAGGGCTGGGGATGTATGTCTCTAAACGGCTGTCAAATGAGACAGACAGAGCTCACCCTTCTGTTTCCAATGTCCATTCCTCTTGCCAACCCAGTGCTGAATATTAGCTTTGGCTGCATTTTTGTTCTGTCCTTCACACTCTTCAGCTTCCCAAATTGCTTCCTTTGAGATCCTTTGCTCTTACTACGCCTTCACTAGTGAGATCATGGTCTAGGACCAAGAACTCAACACACAAAGGTTGCTCCCTAGACTGAAGCATGCTTTCTGACTCCTTTTTCAAGATCTAGAGCAAAATATCTTAGCTGTTATAAAAGATCCATTGCAAATTCCTGAATTTCTTCCTCCCCACATTAAATCTTGATGCAGATCTTTGAACATTGAGTGCTACGCTGAGGAAACATCTGGTGCTGAGTGCTGCAGCTAGCTGTGAGAAAGGCTTTCTGCCTTGGCCTAGCTGCAGAAGTAGTCTCCAAAAGCTGGGCAACGTGCCTGGCCTGGATACAGTTAACTGCTGGCATGATTTTCATGGTAGCATGGTGCTGTCCCGCAAGGTACAGTCAAGGAGCCCATTTCCTGAGCACTGAACTGGTGTGGTTTGGGAATCAAAAGATGCAAGAGTTTGAGGCTGGAAGAAGGGAATATTTGGATCCGTGATCCAGGCAGCATCCTGGCCTGGCAGCAGCAGGAGATTTCCTCACACACACTAGACTAAAACTCAACCCCATGTAATGTCTTTAAAGAACAACCAAAAGGCAAAGAGCTAGAAAGCTGTACATTCCCTGAGGACACTTGTTACAGTCCCGTGAGATCTTGCAGTAACTGGTAAAGATAAATGCTCCTCTTTTCTACAGCAGTAAAACCCAAAAGGTCTGTAGGGCCCCTCGTGGCCTGGGTATGCATTTCAACAGACCTGAAAGTTGCTTTGGGCCATAAGTGTAAGGCATTAGATAGCACCAGACTCATGTGTTTTATGGACAGGACAATCTGTTCCACATTAGATATGTTCTTTAGTGAAGCATTAGCACAACTCATTTTACAGCCCTGATATCTGTTCTTTACAAATACCTTACTGGCAACCACACCAGCAAATTGCCCAGAGTTCCCATTGAAGCTGAAAGTTTGTTCTTACCACAGCTTATTGCTCTTAAGAGGCATTTGGTGTGACTTTTTGCAACCCTGTGGTGTTCAAACTAGACTTGCATGCCTGGAGACCTCAGCTGCATCCCCTGCCCACTGTGGGAATGGCCAACTTCAGCTCTACATCTGAATTACACTAATACCAAAACTTGAGGCTTTCTGAAGAAAAAAAGTGTTGTGGAAGCAGTGTCATAACTTTCTGTGTTATTCCCCAGCTGTGGCACACTCCAGCCTGTAATTAAGATGATTCTCTGAAAAAACAATAAGCAACAAAGGATTTTTTTTAGTTCAGTCCCTGCCGGAGGTGCTGAGAATCAGCCCAGGAAAGAGTTCCCAGTTTAGGAAGTGCTCAGCACAGCTGAGCCTCGCTTGGCTTGGACCTCTGCAAAGAGGCTAATTTTGGGAGGGGGCAAAAGGGTCACTGTGTAAATGTCTGGCCTGGAGCACTGAAGACAGAACTGCTCAGTACATAAGTTGTTTTGACTTTATAATTTGTTTCTTCCAATATTTTCGTCTTATGGCTCTTTGGGGTTTAAGGATTTGATTGCAAAGAGGAGCTGCCAGAAACTAAGACAGGCTTAAGGGAGTGCTTGCATCTTTTGCTTTTGTTGTGCATGAGACATTGCGGATGAGACTGCAGTGTACATTCCACCTCTGCTCAGCCTGATCCTCAAACAAAGCAGCTGCCAAAGTCTTACACCAGCCTAGCCCATGGCTCTGCCCCATTAGGTTGTCCTATGGGGCTCTAGCCCCAGAGTGGAGCTCCTGAGAGGTGGATTCTGCATGCAACATTGCAGTGCTGAGTGCTATGGGAAAGGAAGGGTTTTGTTTTTTTTCTTGTCACCAGTGCAGTTTATGGCCTAAAGCTTGAGGCATAATCACCCTTGTTGTAGCTTGCATAATTTCTACACTATTAATGCTAATGCAATTACTTGCCTCATTTGAAAATCTAGTGGTAGCATTTGACTCGTGAACTTCTGTAGCTGTGAAGTCCATAAAGCTGCTCTCTTGCTGATGTAGTGTGGTTTTTCCACTCCTTTGAATTCCCTGTAGTCTCTGTTTTATTTCTCTTTCTCCCCCCATATTGGTCAGGGTAAAACTAAAGCTCTGATAGCTTTTACTCTGAGGGTGAGATTGTGGTCAGTGACAGTTTGTAAGAAAAGCAGGCAGGTCCCATGGTTCTGCCTCCTTGTTTCCAGCAGATAAGTATCAGTAGATTTGCCTGTGTGGTCTGAATGTTGCTATTCCATGTGAGCAAAGCCACCTGGTTTGCAGTAATAAATGCCAGTCTTTGTAAAAGCATGGACAAGGTTGTGTGCAGGACACATCTCAGCATTCCATCACAACACAAGATATGGTAGCAAAGTGGATAGTTGCAGTTATATTGATAATGACAATTTCTTAAATTTTAAAAGCCAGTCCCCATTTTAGGAGCATGGGATTGATTTTACACGCTATCACTCAGCATCAGGAACTCATTGAGACAGATCCAGACTATACCTATGCACTACTCTCTGTCACGATGACGGCAGAGGTATGTAACAAATGAAAGCTGGGTATTTTTTCTCATTATTGCTTGACAGGTCTCCAAGGGAAGAGTAAAAAGGTTGCAGTTCTGGTGACTGGAAAGGATGGTTAATAACATTTTCTCAGGAGCTCTGTAAATCTCTATAGGTATTGCTGTGTTGGTCACGTGTGCTTTGTGGAAAAGGCTTCTCTTTCTCTGTATCTAGCTAGGACAGTTTTCAGCTTTTAAGTCTGCATTAAAGAATTTGAGGCATAAGCAAGAGATCTGACCACCACTTCTGCTCAAACGTGCCATGTGCCTTGGCAAGTGTCTATGTAAGATCTGAGGTGCCTCTTGAAGGGAATAGCAGTTTTATTAATGAAGGATATCTCCATCCTTGTGGTATGAAAGCGCTTTGCCTGGCATGAACTGACACAGCTTTTCCATGGTAGCTCTTGGGCACAGGCACAGCAACGCAAGTTCTGTGCAAGCAACACGGGTTGCACTTCATTCCTGCAAACGACCTTTGCATTTCTTCAAATAGCAGGGTTTAGTGAGGAGGTAGTGGCCAAGGCTGGATTTTGCTAGCAGGGCTGTGCTAACAAGCTCGACAAGTAACTGTCAACAAAGGGCTCCCAGCGGAGCAATAACTTCTGCACCATTGTAGCTTGTTCCTGCCTCGCTCAGGACTTGATTAGCTTCACTCCCATGCTGTCTGCATGAGGGGCTTTTGCCAGCGCAGCTATGTTGATCACAAATTGTAACTCATTGCAGTCCTCGCTGTTACAGTTAGAGTCATAGAATAGTTGGAAGGGACCTTTAGAGATTATCTAGTTCAACCCCCCTGCAGAAGCAGCTCCCACCTAGATCAGGTCGTACAGGAACGTGTCCAGGTAGGTCTTGAAGCCCTCCAAGAAAGGAGACTCCGCAACCCCTCTGAGCAGCCTGTGCCAGGCTTCCTCACCTCACAGTGAAATAGTTTTTTGTCATATTTAAGTGGAACTTTTTGTGTTCCACCTTCATCCCATCGATCCTTGTCTATTTCCTCTCCTACATGAAGGAGACAGCAAGCAAATATGTGTCAGCAGTCTGAACAGAGCTATGGTCAAACTTTCCAAAACCCTTCAAAAAACTTAAAAGGCCAAATCCCAGTCAAAGTGGATTTCCCTCTCTAATAGGTGAGCAAACTCAGGTACAAGGGGAAGGTTTCACCCATGTCCACACAACAGGTCAGAGGAAGAACTGGGAGCAAAGAGTCTTTTGTGATGTGATTGCTTTTGTTTAACCTTTATGATACAATACAGGAGAAATCCCAATGGATGGATGAAAAGAATATGTATGTACACCCTTGATGCTTTGGGATGCTCTTGCCATCCTCCTGTGAATCTTAGCAGCTTGACAAATTGCAAGGTTTCAGTATCACATGTCCCTGCTACATTTGGTCTGTGGTTGTAAAAAATCTCTCTTTCCTTCAAAATGCAGGGCTTCCCTCCTAAAACAAGCAAGGACTTAGTCAGCTGTAGAGGTTCCCTGGTATCCTCATTCCATTAGGAAGATTTTCCAATTTCTGAAAAGAAGTGCTTAAAGAAACAGTTTGTTTGGCTTCCCTTCAAATATTTAGCTCATTTTTCAGCAAGCCAGAGGTCAGAGTGGGTTCTGTAGGTCAGGAGAAGAAAAAGTTGCTTTACACAGTGAAACCCCAAGACATAATGAGTTTTGAATGAGCGGTCATTGCTCTGACAGAAGCTTTCTAGCATTTAGCAGGAGTTTGGAAGATTATTTTATTTGCCTCCTTGTAACTGCTGGAAGGATAGAGGCAGCTGTGCACAGTTACACTTTTGTTAATTTTTGCAGGCTCTGAACCATTCATTACACATAAAAGCGCTTCTGTGAGCAGGATCCCATCTCCAGGCGTGTAACTGGGATGAACTGGGTAGCGCAGTGTAGTTCTCAAGTAGCATCATTCATGTAAAAGACATTCCAGGGAGATTACAAACCCGTCACCTTTGGGAAACCCTCCCTTCACTTGGAGAACACATTCAGGGATTGTTCTGGTCCCTGTGCCATTGAGCCTTGGACAACTACTATTTTTCCATGGAATTTCTAGTGCAAAGCTTGCAAGGTTTCAGATGCAAGTTAGGGTTGCTTGCTGCTAGATTGGATTGTTTCAACAGTTAGGAGAGAACCAAAGAGTCTGGGTAAACAGTCATGCATGCAAATAGTAATATGTGCTATGGGATTTTTGTTTGGTGGTCTCAGCATTGTCCCAGCCTGTGTGTAAGAAAATAGCAGCAAAAGTAATGTATTGATGATAAATATATTTAGGAGAAACCAAATTTCTAGACATGAGTGGGAAATTTAATTAGATCCAGGATAACATGAGTAAAATATAGCGATTAAGTAGAGAACTACAAAGGAATTAACTCTTGAATTGCTTCTCTATAAAAAGAGGGCTATTTCCAGAAGCATTGGTTAGAGATGGATAATTCTGCACAGTGGGAGAGGAGGAATGAACATTGGACTGGGTTTAATAAAACAAGGGTGAGTAGCTTGGGGGCATGATGACTGTTATTGGTTCTTTCAGATTGGTGCACGGATTAATTTGTAAGGCCTGCCTGTTCAGATTTGGTATTGCCAACAGCTCCTGAGGCAGATGCTGTCCTGTACCTTTTGTTACTCAGCCCATCTAACTGTACCACACCACATCTTCCTCCCCTGCCAAGAATGTGGGTGTAATCACAGGCTCAGGTCTAACCATGTTGGAACACATCAAGATCAGTTATTTTTTACCAGTTTTAGGACCACTGCCAGACTACGCCCTTTTCTCTCCACAGTTACAAGAGCAGTTTAAAACATCTAGCACAAGCCCCAGACTTGGTTACAGCAGTCTCTTGTGTACCAGACTGGACTTCCCACTGTCACTTCATCAGCAGGATGTGGACATTTCTTACTGTAATAAGAACACACTGGTCTTCAGGAACACAATGGCTCTCTGAACTTCATTTGCCCAGATTACACACTATGAGTCTCATTGAATTTGGTGGCAAAGGCTCCATCTTATGTGAAGAGCCTGTGTTTTTCATAATCACATTTGTTCGGTGGATACTGGGACTAGATTCTTTCTCCCTTCTTCCTTCCCCTTGGTCAAGCCTTTTTATGATTTTGATGCTGTGCATTGGTTTAGCTATGGAAGAGCCTGCACCAGATTTTGCTGAGATGTGATTACTCGCTTATCCAGGAGCTCTTGATTGTCAACTGAGCTTCCTACATTCCAGATTTCCTCCTGGAAACTATCAGTTACAGCTAGGAGTCACACCAAACCTTGTTGTTCTCACCAGTCTGACAACGTTTTTTAAGCCTGCCTCAGGCTATGGCGGAGCATGGATTCAACTGATTGCACTGCAACGGGCTTTGAGCCAAACTGCCTGACTCCAGAGTTGAATAACAGCTTAATTCCCTCCTCAAATCTAGCAGCAGTCTGGATTTATGAACCCTCTTCAAAGCTACCTAGATTATTGCTTACGTGTAAAAGCTCTTTAGGAACTCATCTTTTATAGGGACTTTACTGTTCTGATTTCTGTCACTTAATATTAATATTCATACATATTTGAGACTTGGAAGACGTGGGTTGAAGTGCTTTTGCTACCACAGGCTTGTTAAATTATCTGAAGCAGTACACTGAGTCTCTGCTTCAGGTTCCTACCCAATGAAGTGAACAGATGATGCCATAGGTTGCTTGGAAAATAAATTTAAGCCTCAGTTACTCTGGTTACAACACCTATATGAGTTTTCAAAACACGACTTGATAATCAAACACCTTCATTTTAATTACAGTTGTTTCAGTTTCATTGGAAATTCACAGAGAATTTCAGGCTGAATATTTGGAAGGAAATTAAGAACAGGACATAATTATTGGGTATCAGAAGGAAAAAAAAAAAGCTATTTGAAAAGTTAATTGAGCAGCCCCTCACTGCAGAGCAGCACATGTTGTGAAATAGCACTGAGCTCTCAACATCTGTCTGTACCTTGAGATACAACAGCTAAATAAAAAAAGCCATTATTTTCTATTATAGTGCAGTAAAAGTAAAACTGAATAGACATCAGTGCACTGATGTTCTCTCAAAAGAGTACAAGGGCACTGAACTTGGATGGGAGCCACATGTTTAACTGCAGTGACTCCTTGGAAATGAGACCCTGAAGATTTTGGCCCCACGTGTGCACAAATGCTCATCGGAAATACTGTAGCTTACAGGGAAAGTGTCTGAGTGGCTTTTTATCCCCTAGGCTGTGTTCCTTCTATCTAGAGGTACATTAAAGTTCTCCTCATGGTGGTGTAAAGCTCACACAGAGTCTTGGCAGAACAGAAGCCCTTGGAATTGAATCTTCAGGTTGTTTCATCTCCCAGGAACGTATTCAAGAGAACTAAATTGTTTTTACTTCTGCCTGAAAGGTTAACAGATCTTCTGTGCTGTATACAATCCTGGGATCAACTATTCTTAGCTGCTTATTCCAGATAACTCCTTAAATAGTCTTCGGAAAATATGCAGGGTGCTTTTAAAATATGATGTAGAAGGGATACTGCTGTATGTGATCTGAGGCAGATACTCTGACGGTGTCATTGGCTTGTGAGACTGATGCAAAACCAGATTTAAATGGTTTAAACAGGGACTTACATCTGCTCCCCCCTTTTTTTTTTTTTTTTTTTTTTTTTTTTTGACTGTCTGGCCATCCAGTCTTTCTCTAACCTCTAAAGGCAAAAATCTGGTTGTCTCGTAGGGGAAATGAGTTCATCCCAAATAGCTGAACAATTTCCCCTTAGCAATTACTTCTGCTCTCTTCCATTTTGGCCAGAAACCTTCACACCCCCACATGCTTCCGCTCCCCTCTGCCCACCTCCATCTCTTTCTGCTGGGACTCCTTGCAGAGCTCTGGCTCCACTGATCCCCCTGTTCCTGGTTGTGGAATATTTGGTGCACCCAACTTCTCTTAGTGTTGTGACACACATCTTGTGGTGGCAGACACACATTCCCTTCTGTAAGGCAGTTGGGAACCAGCAGCCGAATTCCACCTCTCTGAAGGCAGTAGGTCTCAGGTGCCTACTGCCTCATTTTGACTCTGTTTTGTGTTTGTTGTGTTTTATAGGGTCCTCCAGGTCCCCATGGAAACCCTGGTTCACCTGGCCCCCCTGGCCTGAAGGTAAGTATTAACTGATGTGAGGAGCTTTTGCCTTCCTCTTTCAGAGGATGTCCTAGGGGAGGAAGTACAGCTTACTTTTTTATCCTGTTCCATACAAGACGATGAGTAGATGAAGCCATTTCTCCCCTCCCCACTGCTTGTACACCAGCCCTCCATGAGCAAACCCAAAGCCTTTTCCTGTACTCGTGAGAGACCCTGCAGTGTGCCTCAGTTCTTGGTCCTCCCTCATTTCAAAGGCTGCCTAATTAGGATGCTGCTTACGCTATGTCTGTGCTAGGGAGTAGACTGCTATGTTGAGATGAGGGCAGTGAAATCCTCTCACTTCAGAGCCTCCCTAAGTCCCGATTTCTTGCTTTCCCATTTTTCTTCTCTGGATTTTTCAGCCTGCTCCTCCTTTGGGTCCAGACAGTGTTGGGGCAGACTGGCAATACACAGCTTCTTCCTCTGCCTTTCTCCTCTTGAAACTCCCTTGTCTCTCCTCCCTTCTCCAGAGCTTCTGGGAACATTGGTCTCCATCATTCTTCCCAAACTGTTCCTGTTGCTTCATTCTGGATGTCTTTATCTCTCCCATGAGGTCTCACAGACCTTCTTCTGCAGCATCAGGAACCCTGTGTTTTGCCCTTTTCTCCTGTACACATTATTCCTGGGTGAGAGCTGGTGTGCTGCAAGGTGAGTGGTACCACCCACAGCCCAGCCTCTTCCCTCTACACGGCACTTCAGCACAGATGCAGTTCCAGAGGGGAACTAATCCAGTGTGCTGCAAAACCCTTCAGAAAGATGTTTTAATTCTCAGCTCATTCCTATGTACAAGGCTTTGTGTTACATAAAGATTGTGAAGTTCCTAGGAAATAGGTTTGGATTGTTTTGGTGTCATTGTTTATACATAAATAGATTTATATTTGATAACACCTCTCTGGGTCTAAAGAAAAGTTGAGTTTTGAAAGGCAACATTTCATAGAGGTTTCCACGACTGAGGAAGCTGTAGGATGTCTCAGCCAAATATAAAGATACAAGCAAGAGTCCTTTTCATGATCTCATCAGTAGGCAGAGATATTATGAACACTATTGATGCTCTGGGAAAAAGATTCTGGAAACTTGGCATGCTGCCTCTATGTGATTAAAAATTAGGCACTGGAGACATGCTGGTGAACAGCAGCTGTTTTAAATTCTAAAGTGTAGTTATATGGCCTGAAAAGTGAGGCTGTAAAAGTTCTACATCCTAGTGTTCTGCATTTATTCTCCATCAATGACTTCCAGATCACACTTGTTGAGTTTTATAAGTCAAATCAAAGTTCTTTCATCTAACTTCCAGCCTTGCAAATTCAGCATAGTCCAATCTGGAGAGTCAACCCATGCTTCTATGTGATAGGGTTTTGTTTTTTTAAACCCTTTTAGCCTAATGCCTTGTCAGAAAGCAGCATTTGGCTGTAAAGCTGTACTTGGTATTTTCCTACTAGAAATAAAAACTTCTTGTAAGCGTTTTTCCACCATCTTGATGCACATTCTGGCAAAGGGAAGCCCTCAGCGGATGGAGAGCTGGAAGAGCCTGCAGCAGAGATCTGGTGTCATCAGTCTTTGCAGACTAATTTTCTCCAGTTACCCTTTGCAGGATTAGGCTCTTTTACATGATGCTTCACCACAAGAAGTATCATGTTTGTAATGCAACATGAGAGTTGTAGCTCAGACCAAGCCTGAGCATAACTTCACCTCTAGCAGGGAGAGCCTAGCAAGCCACGACTGCAAGAGTTTTGTATTAGAAGCACTTTTTGAAAGGTGTGTATCACATCCCAGAGTTTTGACTTGCCTCTTTAGCTTCATTTCTCTGGTGTTATACCAGTCACAGAAGGTGGACTTCACACATTAAAGAAGTGATGTTCCACCTCTTTATGTTTTAAATGCTTCTACCCTTCACTGGGTTTGACAAGCTTGCACCTAGTACCTGATGTCTTTTTGGCTCGCCCAACTTATGGCTGAAATCATGGATCCTTGAAAGCTAAGCCTAGGAAACAAGGCAGAACAGCCCCAACTGGAACCTCTCTTGCTGAGAGCTTTCAAGTGGCTGTTGGACTCAGTTGTCTCTAGATAGCAATTAAAACCATGGAAAAAAGAAGCAATCCAAGAAAGGAAAATTAAGTTTCCCAGATAGATCCATTGGAAACAATGACTAAAACCAAGTCATTGTCACTTAGGAAGTAACCCAGGAGCATAATTGTTATCAGCTGAACCCACATAGCACTCATAAGGTCAGGCAATCAGCTGCATAGGAAGGGTGGGAGTTGGCATTGAGGCTGGTAGAGATGGGTATGTTTGTGCATGTCTCCTGTCACAGAATCATAGAATCATACAGCTGTTTCATCTGGAAGAGACCTTTTGGGTCCAGCCTTTGTTCTAACACTATCAAGCACTAGACCATTTCCCTAAGTGCACCGTCCAGCCATCTCAGTGTTGTGTTGAACTGCTGCATTTCTAAATCCATTCTGTCCACCTTGTTCTTGCTGCTGGAGCTGAGCACTTGTAATTCCCTCTACTTAAGAAGCTGATCCGTTACACAGAGCTGTTGAGCCAAATTCCTGCTGATCTGCTTGGGCATGGTTCCACTGACTTCAGTGGCATTACACTCGCTCGTGCCACCTGAGAATTTAGCACATGGTGCTTTTCTCAGCAATTTGTAGTGTGCAACTGCTTGAAGGAGGCTTCTTGCCTCTTTTTGCATTCTCTCAGTTGTCTTTGACAGTTGAAAAATTGCTATTGCATCTAGTTAGCAAAGACTGATTACAGTACCTCTTACATGGCTGTGGACATATGCTGGGCTAGAGCTGTGACTGGCTGTGTGACCTGTAAGCTGCTGGGGGCAGGAGGGCCATTGTTGCTGATGACTAGATGCAGGGCATGTTTTTGAAAGCCATTACAAGAACTGAGTTTGCATCTCTCATCTGGAGGCTTTTGGCACCAGGTGTTAGTATGGTTTGCTTAGTTATCTGCTCTGAATGAATCTCTGTTGTTATAGCACTGGTAAAAATTGAATTTTCCTTTTAGTGAATGGTTTGGCTCCAAGAGAGCTCATCAGTTTAGCTCACTGATGTTTAAAATGTGATTAGTTGTAAAGCTGAGGTGTTTAAATTGCACAGCTCTAGACTTCTCCCAGCTAGGGGAAAAAAATAAGAAAACAATTTCTATACAAGGTGGAGTAGAGTGCTCAATTAGTTGAGATGGAAGAGAAACTTGTGGGCAAGGTGCCCTGGCTTAGTAATGGGCAAGGGTTAGGCTAATTCCCATGTGGTGGATGCTGCTGGGCAATTAATCCATGATTTCAGCCCTCAGCATTCCTGTTCTCTATGGACCTGATACTATCTTTCTAATTAGCCTCAGGGACATGGGATCCTACTTGTGTCTGAGTTCTCCACCTGTGTGATAATCTCAGCAGTGTTGAACACAGAACTGTGATGCAAAGTATACAGTCTTTGCTAATGTAATCTGGGCCTTACCAGGGAGTAAGAGGCTTGTATTCCTTTACATGTCTCAAAGTCATTGTACTGGGCACGTGGCAAGATTTAGGGAGAGTGATAGATGCCTACCTGCTGCAGTAAGTTAATTTTGCAGAGTAGAAATTAATGCCCTGCAGTCCTGAGGACTGTTCTAATCTATTCCAAGCAGTTGTAGCACCCACTGACTACTCTGAAGCTCAAGGAGTGGGAGAATTTCCCTGATAACAGCTGCATGCAAAGCAAGATTATCTGCATGACTTCATATACTGTTTGGAAACCAGGCAGCCTTCATTCAGAATTTGTACAGATGCATCTGCCTTGAATCAGCACTGCTCCCTACAGTCCACAGCCAAGTAATCTCCTTCCCTGAACCTTGCAGCTTGTGGTGGATGGTGGAGGAGCAGAAGGGAAGATTTACACCCTCTGCAGAGTGGGAAGTATGTGTTGAAGGTAGTCACAGTGAGGCTGCATGGAAAAGCTGCTCAGCTAGCTGTACCTAGGCTTTTGTGCTGCTAAAGAGAAATACCAGTTAATAAATACTATTAGTCTTTTGCAAGGTCTCACCTTCCCTTTGACACTTTACTTGACAGCCATTAACCCTCACAACTGTCCTGTGCTTGGCAATTGGTTTTGAATCCTGTGCTTCTGATGTGACACACAGAGGCTGCAACTTGTTTATGATCCCAAGGGTGTTAAATAGCCAGTGACTGATACTGGGATACCTCTGGCCTGACTGTGCCAGGAGAGATGTTATACAGACCTAAGCCTCTCTGTGTGCTAAGCCTTACCTCTCTTTTGCCAAAAGGATTTGGCACACATCAAATATCTTCTAGTTTTTCCTACTTCTCTCTCTCACCCTATTAGGTGCACACTTTACCCTTCGACCTTTTAAGAATTTGAAGTGGGATTTTCAAAGGGATCTACTGGAATTAGGTGTTCAATCCTTGCTGAAATTCCAATCTGTGTTTGTCAGAAGATCACAGTCTCCAATTGTAATGTCTCTTGTCATGGTTCTTTAAGAGGAAAATAAGGAATACTGCCACTTAAGAAAAAGTGTGTCTCTTTCTTCTGCCAGCCTGAAAGCCTCACAGTTGCTGTGTATGGTGGTAGTGCTTAATTAGTGTAACTTTCTCTGCAGTTTCATCCATTCCCCGTGGTTAAAAAGCAGCAGCATCTAGCAAGTTAAGAAGGATGGTTTAGCCACAGTAATAGGCTTGGTAATTATTTTTGTGACAATAGTTGTAGTCAAGGAAGAAATCACAGATGTCTTGTCCAATAAGTATCAAAAGTCCTGATATTGCCTTCTCCCAGATATCCTGTCTTTAAGCAGTTTAATACTCTCAAATATTATTTAAAACTCAATGTTTTAGCAGCAGCACTCACCAAAACCACCCCCAGCAAAACATCTACATCTGGGGACTTCGGTGCATTTGGGATGTGGGGGCAAGATGAGATAAAATGTTTTTCTAATTTGAAGGGTTGGTGGAAGCAGAACCACACCTGTGGTTGGGCCCTTGGATTATGTCATTAAATCAAGTTTTTCATTTCAGGGTCAGAAAGGGGATCCTGGACTGTCACCTGGAAAAGCTCGCAATGGACAGAAGGTGAGATGTTGCCAGAATGTACAGGCATCGAGGCCACAATGTACTTGAAGCCCTGTCTGTATATGTGGAGGGAGCCCACAGCTGCTCAACTAGACTTAGGACTGAAAGTTAACATTGGACCATAGCTTCAGAATGAAAGAGAGTTAGCTGAGGTACAGACCACAGTGCACTAAAGTGCCTGCTGCCACAGCTTTTTGTTATCCAAGTGTTTATTCATTTTAGGGACAATCTACAGCCCAAACCTGAAGCTGCAGGCATCAAGTTCTTAAGCAAATTATTTAAACTAGAGAGTATGAGATCCAGCCACACTGTGCCAGCTGTAGAAAGAGACAATACCAGTGTAAGCAATAAAAACCTTGAAGGCAAAGGAAAGGATGTTGTTTCCTAGAAGCTGAGAAACAGTGGTTTGCCTCACTTCACAGACACAGCCCACAGCAGATCACTGCTGTGAGGGCAGCCCTGCTGTCTGGTGCAAAACGGGAGGCTCCTCAGAGCACTGCACTGCCAACACACCATCCCTGCTGTGTGATAATCAGAGGCTGTTCCACCAAGGCCTACTCAAACCAACACAAAGCACACAACTGGGAGATGTAGCTGGTTTCTGGATTTAGCAATTGTTAAGGATCAGAGTTCTGCTAATTCTTTTCAATAACTTACAGCTCCCAGTTTTGCTGTTTCACTGCTCAGTGATTTTTTTTTACTGAGGCTACAAGGCTTCAGAGAACTCTAGAAATGTCTAATAGAGTGATCAAGGCTTTACAACATCTACCTCAATTAGTTCTTTTATTAGTGCCTGCACAACTCCTGTCCAGGTCAAGAAACCTGGTTCTCCTCCTTTAATCATAAGCCTTGCTATAAAAGCACAGCTAATAGAAAGCATTACCCATGAAGAACCCAGGCCCTCCATTTGAAACCAGATGCCTTCATGAAGCACAGCAAGCCACACAGATGCAAGATGGAGGGTGATGCTAGGACACATAGAGAAGGCTGAGTCTGAAACGTTGCTTTTAACTTAACAGCACAAGATGCCTTTTGAAATTCCTGGTACGCTCCAGCGGAATGGCATCACATGGAAACCATCCACCACAGAGTCTGGAACTGTTTTCTTGCAAGCATGCTCAGTGTAAGAAAGGAAGAGGTCCAGATCACTTTTAGCTCATGTTAACAAGGCTTTACTCCTGTTAGTAGTAATAGAAACAACGAGTTTCCAGCAGGAGTTTGGAGTAATGCCTAATTTTGAAGCTAGGTACTCCAAATGCATTTGCAGTAAGCAGGCACAGCACAGATTGGAGAGTCTGAAGGATTTTTTGATCCTAATCAGAGGAGGCAAAAAATGAGCTTGTACAAACAGATTGGATGTTAGAGAGGTCTCAGAGCAACGCACCTCTTCATTCCTATGATGATTTGGGCATGCCAGCTGGGATGTGATGCAATCCCTTTTCAAAAGTACAGGCCGCTGAAAAAACCCTCCCAGCAGCTGCCTGCAAAGGTTCAATCCATGTCATACCAGGCAGGTTAAATAACTATACCATCAACACCATCTGAACTGGAGCTGCGGGCTGAGCCAGTGCAGTAGCAGAGTGTGAGCACAATCAACAGGATTTGGCAGGAGGTACTTGTTGTTCTTATTGCATTTAAAAGCTAAGATTTCCTTGCCTTGGCGATGGAAATGCCTATCGAAGGGCGAATGGAGCATGTGACTGAATGAGATCATTGAAACCAAGAGAAAAAAAGCATTCATTCTGCTGGCAAAAAAAAAAAATGGACTCTAGCAGCAGCTGCCATTAATTAACTGGGTTGATTATTTGTATAAGCCAGTTAATAGAGATGTTGTTTAAATCTACACTTCTTATCCAGTCAGGTTTTTTAAGAGTTGTGGTTAAAAACAGAAATATCAATCGTGTGGTGGTACTGTTGGCACAACAATTTCAGTAACATTACATTAGGCATAGGGGAAAAACGTTGCTGAAACCTCAATTCAACATGCTTGCTTCCTACAGGGAGATGTGGGCTTACCTGGTTTGACTGGGTTCCCTGGACCACCTGGTAGAAAGGTAAGAGGATTCTTTTCTAGTGAATTAGATCAGGTTTTTTTTGTTTAAAACTTTCCCCTCTAACTCTGCCTAAAATGTTTAATTAAGTCCTAGTACCCAGCTAAAAAAGTCTTGTGCCTGTTTCACAGATGTATAAACTGGGACACAGGCTGAAGCCACTGCCTAAAACTTCACTAATGAAGTGAAATTCTGGATCCAGATTTCTGTTCCTTCTTTGAATTTTGTGACTCACTGCACTGCATCATCCCTCTGCACCCTGACACTGGTTCTTCATCAGCAAGCTGAATTTAGGTCTAGTTCAGCCAGTAGGTTAATTAAATGGATCTATGACCGGCATCAATACTCAAAGGCTGGATTCAGAATGTGTTCAGATATTTCAAGGAAACCTTAGCTGTCTCTCCTGGTAAAGCACATTTCAGAATACCTATGTGCCTTCCCTCTGTCATATTGGAGACTGACAGCACTAGGCAAGTTTTACTTGATTTGCTTCTATATCGATGGTTCAACGTCACTAGCTTCACCAACAATGTACCTATGCCTAGAAAAGGATACGTAGGGAGAAAGCACAAGATCCATCCCTGGCTTCATGTTGCAGCAGTATTTGTGCTTGCTTTCAGCAATATCTTAGCAATCCATACCTGGAGCTCACATCTTTGTTATATCAAGGACACTTCAGTTGATTTTCCAGTTCCAGGCTGTGTTGGTAGGTTGGTTTGGTTTTTTGAAAGCTGGACTTGTTGCAGGGAGCTGTTTGATAGTTGGGCTCAGTAGACATGACTTCTTTTCCCAGCCAGTCAATATGGACATAGCCAAGCTGAACAGTTAAAATTAGCATCTTGTTTCAACCACTTCATCAGTCAAGGGGCTGTTGAAGATTCACTGCTCCACAGGCCAACTAGCTGCACACAAATATCTACTCAGGTATGCTTTAAGATTCTGGGTAGAGAAAGTGTGGAGCAGGCTGGAAGAAACCCTCCCTCTCCATAATTGTTTGTTGTATGCTTTATATTGGAATCAAACTGCCAAGAGTTGAGGCTGGGTTCATTTTTCAACTCCCAACGCTGGTCATGTTTGGAGTGCTGTGTGGAGCCATGGGCAATAGAGTGATTTGCTGTCACAAACAAGTTCTAACAAATAGGGTGCAGAGAATACCGTTTTCTTGGTATAACAGCTCATAAAACAAAACCTTGTGGTTACAATCAGCAAAATGCAATGTCAGGAGTGCAGGGACTCAGAGTGGGAAAAGTGGAGGAGGAATGAGAGATTGAATAAACGTTCTTGAGTCCAGCACATGGTCTTCACATTTGATCTCTGCTCCTCCAGGACAGGGCAAAAGCAGGAATAGGCTTCTGTTTCTTCATGTAATGAATAAGTTGGATGCTGAAATCTTTCCTTTGGTGCAGCTTAAAAAAAACTCACCTCCCAGTAGCACTAGTCTGGCAGTGGTTTTGGTGTAACCTGGCTTTTATTAGCATCCTTCATTAAGAAAAAAATCACAGTTGTTGGAGAAATGTTTGGAAAAAATCTTTTTTTATCTGGATTCCCTGCTGGCATTCCCCCAGTGCAAACATGCTGGTGTTTGGCTGAAGGTGGGCAACACATCTTGGCTACCAGAAAACCACAACACCTTGGAAATGGACATCCCTCCTGCTCACTCCATGGAGGGACTTATGGAAATAACTCTAAGGACTTTGATCTGAAAACACCATGTAGAAACTTTCAAAGAGGCAAAATATTTCACCAGGGGAAACAAAATACTTTTCCCACTAAATGAAACAACCAGCTCAGCAGCTTGAGCTGGAGCCACAACCAAGCAGCATATGGTTTTGAGCAGTGCCTGTGCAGACCTTTGCTCTTTATAGGACTGGATAGTCTGATTTCAGAGCATCCTCAAAGCCACTTTGCAAGCACCTTTCTACAAGTACATGAAACTGCCTTGCAAGCAGCAGATGTGATTCTCATCCTCTTGACATAGAGCAAACGCTGATTTTGCTTACAAGCAGTTCCTGTGGACAACGGTAGGTCTCGGCTGTATCCTCTGCCCTTTCCTCTGGTGCCTATGAGGTGTCAGTGGACTTTGGCTTTAGGTTGGAGGCTGCATACTACAGTTGCCTTGCAGATATATCTCAGCAGAGCACTGTATCAGTGCTCCCAGCATCAAGTCCTATGGAGGAGAAAATAGTTTTAGCAAAGTACAACGTTGTAGAAGACAACAGCAATGAGGAAGAAAAAAAGCTTTGTTTAACCCTAATCAGAGAATAAAGACAGAGCTGGGAATTGGTGTCTCAAAACACACCCTAACATGCAAATCTCATTTGCTGGCCTCTTTACTCTTCATATTTCCTATCAAAGTGCAGGGAAATCCTTTTTAGCTAGGATGGAGTGGATTATAAATATTGTCACAGATGAGTAAACCCTTCACTGGAGTGCAATTTCCTCTCTAAATCACAGCCTTTTGTGTTGAGCACCCTGTAATCATCAGGAAGTGTATGGATAAAAGAGCAAATGCAGTTGTTTTCATACCCTCTGCCCTGTCATTTTAGTGCCATTTAAAGAGGATTTTAGCAGGTAAATACTTTCCCATTGCAGCCAACTTTTAGCATCCATGAGATATTCTGTTTTCTCCTCCCTATAATTAACCTGTGACAGAAATAACTGCAGTATACTACAAAGAAACACACATTCAAAGGCTCTCAGAGCTCATTATATATACTGAGGAGGATAATAGGATGTAGCACTAGTAGAGTGTCTATATACTTAAGTGCAATTCACTTTACCATTATAGAGATAGCAATGCAATGTTTGGTGCAGACTTTTAGCTCAGGACATGCTTTGAGCATCTCAAGGAGCTGTTGTCTAACCACCCATTCTGGGTGTACACTGCAGGCTTGAAAAGCCTGTCCTGCAGCAACCCAGTCAGAGCAAAATGCTTCTGAAAAGCCAAGATAGGCACCTCTTTCTTATCAGTGGAGGAAGAGACGCTGCTCTGTTTGTATTCATGGAACTAGGTGCTCCAGCTATCTGGAGACATAGTTCTTGCTCCTGGCTGTGGCTGGAAGAGCTGGGCATAAACCCCAGGAGAAAATCCCATGGGTTCCATGCTGAATTCCAGGGCACGTCTGGAGACAGCCCAGAGCTGTTTCTGTTGGCAGCTGTCTTTGGACAGGGGAGAGCCAGAATAGACACTCTCCATCTGTACAACATTCTGCTGGTCTGTGGTCCGGGGATGGATGATACCAACACTGGGCCTTCCACACCCAGGTGGGTCTGGGCCTTCACAACATGCCTTCACATACAGGCCAGACACCCAACCAGGGTGGAGCATCCTCCCTCCTTTCTGCACATACTGAGGTGAGGAGCCAGAGAAAGGATAAGAGAGGATCTCAGGGGCAGATTCCTGGAGAAAGGCAGGGAGCCCCGTCCTGCTCCAAGAGCTGCTGAGGCACTTCCAATTAGGAGCCATGGGTTGAAATGCACTCAGAGCCTTTGGAGAAAAGACCTTCGAGGTGGCTGACATAAGGGCCAGCCAGTAGCCAAATGGTCCATCAAGTCAGCCACCACGTTCTCAGGAGGTGCTGCCTAGTCAAAAGAGGAGGGCCATAATACATCAACAAGGTCAAGAAGGACAGCAGTGCTGAAAAGGGAATCAACATTTTTCCAGGCCAAAATGTCTGAAATAACGAGCAAGGAGGAATGCAAAGGGGAGTGGGTAGTAGCCAGGGTGGCTGAGAGCATTGCATACCTCCGCCAGCGAAGGCTTAGGCTGCAGGTCTAGAACAGCCCATGGGAAGAATAAAAAAGCCATTAAGCAGAGGTGTGGACCTGGGAGCAGAAACAAGCCGAGGTTCATCTGGCAAGTGAAGCAAAAGACCAAATCCACAGCCAAAGCAGGGGGATGCTCCCTGTGGGTCTCACAGACAGGCAGTGTGTGCCGGGACCCCTGGTGAATAGAAGAGAATGTTAGAATTAGCAGTTGTCACCCACCCTGAAAGCATTTTGTTATTTCTGTAGTATTAGTGAAAGGATTGTTTCTTGTTTATTTTCTTTCTCCATTTGTTTCAAGTTAAACCTTCTGCCTTTTATTGTTTTAGTCTTGCTAGTAGCTAGGCTAAACAGTCATCTCTGTATCTGCACTTAATCTGCTAATCTGCTGTGACTTCAGTTGATGGAAAAAAAGTTTGTTTTAAATAGCTGAAGCAGGATAATAAAGGAGAGGAGGAAAAAAAAAAGTCTGAAGTGCTTGTCACTTGCAGAATTTACTCAGTGTTTGAAGGGAGCTCTGGGTAAATCCTGCAGAAAGCAAACTCTTAAAATACACATAGATGAGTCTGCATTGAACAGGCTCCTTTGCCCAGCTCCAGTGTCTGTATCACATAAACATCTTAAAAATTGAGACAGCTTTATGAAAGATTTGTGAGAATGATTTGAAGCCTGCAACACCTGCCAGGTAGCAAGATGGATTAAGGAACTCATTCTAATTAATTCAGCAGTGAGAGAAAGCTAATAAAGAGACAGTTTGCTCACCATTTTAGGTAGTTTCTGGATGTTGTCATACCTTGTAATAATCAGATTAGAAAAGATGGAAGCTAGACAAATTCAAGCCAGCAATAAAATGCTGATTTTGGTGTTTCCTATGGCATTGCAAGTTGTAAAGCAAAGCGAGTGCCCTGAAATGTGAGTGACTCATGTTGTGTAGTCCCCCAACTTACCCAAAGACAACATTTCCCTCTGCAAGCCTGTGGTTTCCTAAGGATTAAGGATGGCTTACTAAAGGTGCAGGTTACAAATAGGTCTGAGTGCAGATTCAACACCAGGCCAGGCCCCAGCAGGTGTTGGCTGCTGCTGCCACACCGCATTGCAGCAGAGCCTGGGAACACGGGCAGCACTTGAGTGATGCAACCAGAAAGCAGCACATTGAGAATGTCCATGATCATGGTGTGCCATCCCACAGCTAAAAATCTGCCTGTCCTCAGAACATTACTCCCATCTGCAAAGAGAAATTCAAAACTAAACCAGATTGAGATGGTTTTTTTCTTATTATTTATCTTTTCCATCCTATTTCCACAGGGATATAAAGGTTACCCTGGACCACCAGGTCACCCTGGAGACCAGGTGAGTCTTCTTAGCTACCAAGAATGAACCTTTAAAGAGGGATGGATTTGCTGACTCTGCTGCTGCTTTGGGTCCTGCACAGCCTGCCCAGTGTGGACAGCCAGCTCCTTCCAGGGGCAGCTTGGTCCACACAGGGGTTACACAACTGTGCACATTCACTGACCAAGCATCAGCAGGTTGGTGGGAGGAGAGACTGCCTTCGAGTTTCTAAATTTAATTTCTAATTTTTATTGCTCTACCATGATAAGTTTCTGTGGTGGAAGAAATACCAACTTACCCCACTCCCCCTTTTTTTTCCTTTTACATTAATTTCACCTGGAGTTTACTAACCACATCATATTAAGTACTAACATGTAATTCCCCTCCCAAAGCCCATTCCCCTTCTCCCTTTTTCTCCCCCTCTTTATTTGGTTAAGTCTGATGTTTGCAGTTCAGGAAGGGGAAAAAAAGGCAATGAATAGCAAGCCCTGTTAGCAATGATGTTAAAGGATATTATACACGAGCCCATTCAGTTTTGAAGAATTTTGGCAGTGCTTCCCCACCAGTAAAACGGTTCCATATGCCAGATATAGATGCAGCCTTACACCTTTTCTTAGCCTCCTTGTTTCAAACTATCTACTGCTTTCACTGCAGATGGAGAGAGAGGAAGAAATAGCAACACTTGCTTAATGCTGGATCTTATTGACTTGGCTTCTGTGGTTTTTCCACCCTCATTAATTTATTCCACTGTCTACCCTTAATATTTTCTTCCCCTCTATAAATTTGCATCAAGTTAAACCATTCTATCCTCTGTTCTCCCGCAGCTCAAAGAATCAAACAGATAAAAAGGTTTCCCTAGTGTGACATTCACCTTATCTCTGTGTCTTTTCTTTGTTTCTTTTCAAAGGGCGAACGAGGACCAGATGGAAGTCCAGGTGCCAAAGGTTATCCTGGCAGGCAGGTGCAGTAAATCTCATCGTGCTGTGCACAGACTAGGGATTTGGGTCTGCAGGTAGCTAAATATATGCCCTGCTAAATATGTGCCCCACTAATGACAGTGCAGACCTCTAGAATATGTCTAAATATTTTCCTTCTCTTCATGAGATGCTGTATCAATGACACGGTCTTTCAACTCCATGGGACGGTGAGATTGTTTGTTAGGAGGTGTTTTATGCCCTTGATGTATAAAACCTGAATTTCTATAGCAAAATCTGACAAATTTTTGCTTCAGGACGACAACAGGGAAATAAATCCAGAACAGCAGAGCAGAGAAGCAGAAATGCAAGTTGCTAACCCTTTATCTCTAGGCACATTTTGTACTTAGTGTTGAACAGGTCAGAAACTGGTGACAGGGAAAGGCATATTACCAAATGAAAATATTAAATGAATTCTCACAAGTAAAATTCACTCACATAATCATTTATATACATATATATAAAATTATGCCTGGACCATCAATATGTATAAAAATCATATTTGCAGCTGCAAAAAAAAGATGATGAAAGAACATGTTCCTATGCCACCTGATCTGGGTGAACCTGCTTCTGCAGGGGGTTGGACTAGATGATCCCTAAAGGTCCCTTCCAACCCTGCCATTCTATGATTCTATGAAAACCAGTACTTTGTTTTCATTCTGAAAACTCCACACAGACAGCTTTAGGAATTGATGAGTGTGCAAAGGAAAATGTATCAAGATCCAACACTTTATTATCTTACTGATATAAGATGCTGAGCAGTGGGAAGAAATTTTAGAGGAAGAATTTGTAAGACCCTAAATGGAGTCTATTAGAAGGCAGAAGAGATGGCTCTAACATTGTACAGTGAAACCAGTTTGCCATGTTTTTCTTCATTAGATGCATTAACGTTAGGTTCTACCACAATTACCTTTAAGCACATAGTTAAGAGGCTGACCACATGTCAGAGACCCCAAGCAGTCTGTCAGGAGTCTTTCAGGGTTGTCATAAGTTCCCATGTGAGTTTTTGCCCAGACATGCAGGTTATCAGGGTAAATGTGATCTAGATGTGCAGAACAAGCCTGCTTTCCCCTGCCTCAGACTACCAATAATGTATCATCACTTTCAGCTGAAAATTAAATGGATACCTTGCTGGAGAGTGCAGATGGTAGACCTGGATGAGAGCTTTATGCACCTGACTAAATGCTGCATTCATACTCTGAAAGGCTCTTGGAGACTTACATGCCAAATAGACTCTTAAGTGTGAATGTGTGCTAGGTGACTAAGAGGTCCAAGCTATATTGGACATGTAAGGTTAATGAATGCCATTTAGCAATTCACAGCAGTGCTCTGCCCATCAGATAAGCAGGCTGAAATCTCTGTGCCTGATCCTTGAAGAACAAAAGCGCTTTCTTAAAACTCAGTTTGGGTCAGAAAAGTGGCTTTTTTTAATAACGCAGCTTTTTCTCAGCATATCTGAATGCTGTGTGTATCCAGCATCAGGGTTGTTTACTTTACTGAGATTTTACTACTTGTTACTCCTGTCAGCTGTACTGGCTCTGCAGCCATGGGAGAGAGAGAGCTTGGCTCTGGTTTGATGTGCACATCATAGGCAGAATTGTTAACTTCACCCTCATGGCTGAAATCTTTGGCAGAGATGCATGAGCAAGGAAAGAGCACAACCCAACTTTCAGATCCCAGACTGAGAGTGCAGTGCTGCCAGCTAAAGAAAATATGGACTTAGCCTTGTTTTTCCCTGCTTCCAAAAAAGCCCAACAACATTTGGAACTAGAAAACAAGGACCTTGAAACTTGCTAGAAGACAACCAACATGAAAATTCATTATGCATTTTTCCAGGGCTCTTTTGTACCACACTTGAAGTGAGCAGAAGTAGGTGCAGAAGTAGAATGGGGAACATGTTTTCAATTCTTTCCATAGCTGTTGATGCTGCAAAGAGTTAGAGATATTGCAGTACCTGCACTGCTAAGTGACTTTCTAAGATGCAGAAATAAGGCTTTCTCACCGCATCAGGGCCTGCCTGTGTTCGTTAAACGGGCATTGAAATGCATTTGTCATTTGCTAGATGTGTGTTCAGTTAGTGCATGTGTTTAGAAGGAGAGCTGTTGGGTACAGAGCATCTCTGTGTATCGCATCTGAAGTGTAACCCACCTTCTGTGCTGCATTAGCCTTTTTGGTCTTTATGATCAGAAACCTCCACTTCAGCCCCACTGAAGGCTCAGTATGTGCAGCAGTCTCAGGTTCTGCAGAGTTCCAGCTTCTCAACAATGGGAGATTTGTTATTTGTATCAATTTGTCCTTTTATTTTCTCCTTTGTTGATACGCCTTGGACTCAGCGCTGAAAGCAAAACCATGCAGGGTCGGTGCTGGGGACTTGGCACTGCTTGTGAGGTTGAGTTAAAACCTGTCCACATTTCTCTTTGTTTTTTTCCCTTCCATTCTAGGGTTTACCTGGCCCCATAGGAGAAGCTGGTCCCAAAGGCAGTCGGGTAAGCAGTCTTTCATTTCTCTTTTCTCTGCTTTTCTGTTTTTACCGAAGACTTCTCAAGAAATGTTCTGCTTAATTTTGCAATCCTGAGACAAGTTGCTTTGATTCATTGGATTCAGGAGATTTGAACTACACACCACTTGTTTAGTGAAGCACTGCTAAGTTTTTTAAATCATACAAAGAATGTACCAAGATCAAAGTTCACCAATCGTGCTGCTGATACAAAGTCAACCCCTTCAGAGCTCACATTGCAGGAGAGGAAAGAATGGCATACAAATTCCTACCAAAGTCTGAACTTTCTGCAAGCCCCATCTCCCAAAGGCCTCTTTAGTTTCAATGAATGTGGTTCAGTGGTCTTTGACCATGCTGGTTTGGGTATAGCCCTGTGTTTGGGAGTGATTTATATCATTATGCAGAATAGCAAGCCAGCATCTTGAAGCCATGTGCAAATACAAACATTAATATCTCTGTTCCGCCTGGTTTTGCTCAACAAATTGAATTGCTGGGGCTTCAGTCTCGCTGCAAAGGATCATTATATTTTGTTACCAGTTAAAGGCTCTCATTAATCACATTTTGTTCTTTTCCTGTAATTATAAATTCACAATGAGATTCAGAGCCAGTAAAATCCCCCGTTTCTCTAACACGTGATACTTTCTCTATATGCAGTAAATTCAACCAGCTGGCTTTCATCACTAGGAAAACTGCAAGGAATAAACAAATGCTGACCCTGTAGCTAGCTGTATTCCTGAGCTGGGAAGGGAGGTGGCATGTTCAATGTCCTGCAGGAGAAGAGGAAGATCTGAGAGAGCACAGCTTGCTCACCTTGCTTCTGCAGCTGATAAACTTTTACCTAGTACATCTGTTTCACTGGCCTAACCAGGACCTTGTGTAATTATCCTATGGCAGATGTGCAGAATGTAAGACTTGACAATTATTTCCCACTTTGCACCAAAATGTTTATAGCTACCCAAGAAAGCCATTCCTCAGTTCAACTGCAGTTAGAGTTGGGTGCTAAGGTGAGATACCTGCATTTTGTGGATTGAGGAAGACAACTGAGGACTTTTCTCCATCCCCAACCTCTATTTTTATTACTTCTGCAGGAAGTAATTCAGGGGTTAAATGGTTTGTCTTGGTATTCAGGAGGCAAAGGCAAGCAGCATCTTTTCATGTAGCCATATTTCTCAGCTGGTTATTATCATTAAAGGAACTGCAACCTAAAGGGAGTGATGGACTGGTGAAAAGGCTTGGTGGGGTTGTCAGTAAGAGATGTAGTGATGATGGAGGAAGAAAGATGAGAGAAAATCAGTGTTAACACTTGGCTCTTGTAACAGTGAGGTGCCACAGGGGGAGCTCCCTGCTGAAATTCACTTCCCCCTGATTCTACACTTTTGGCACAAATTAGTCCTTTGCAAAGGACCAGCACACAAGGTAACTTTGTACTAACTGCTGAGCAAAGAGGATTAAACACAAGGCTCCAATTGTTGCAAGGGAAGGGAAATGTGGCATTTTATGCAGCATGTCTGGTCTTAGCAGGACCCCAAGGCCATAGAGAAATGCTGCTTATGTGAAAATGCAATGACTGCTGATGAGTGTGAGAGGAGCTGAGTTTAGGTGAAACATGTTGGTGCAAAGACTGCTTAACATTGGATGTCCGAGGATGTGTATGTAGGTACAAGTTGAGCCTTGAACATCAATTCAAAGAGCCTGAAAATGCACACTCGAGCCCTTGGTGCCTGGGATGATGAGGTGTTTGCAAAAGATCTTGGTACTGCAACAGAGTTTGAAGGCAAAGGCTTTTGGCAGAACCATTACTGACTTGCTCCTCTCGGCAGCAGAGTGATCAGCAGGCTGGCATGCCAGGAAAAGGTGAGGTTTGCATAAGAAGGGGCTGCAATGTGTGAACACCACACAATGTCAGACAAGCAGAAGGGGCTTGTACAACAGGACATTTTTCACAACACAGTGTAGGCATTAGTGACAAAGGTAAAAGAGCCCTCAGGGAGAAGAAAGGAGATGTAGGCCTGTGGATTACTTTTACTATCACTCCTGCTAACCTTGAACCAAGCTCCCTTTCCCTCAGGTACACTTGCAGCCAGCCCAGGTAAGGTTTCTTCTTGCTGGCCTCTTCCTGCCTGGAGTCCTCATGATCCCTGGTGTGAGGGTATGTGCCCTTGGACTACATCGTGGAAGCCAGCACCATGCAGTCCATGGGCATATACACTTGCCTCAAGGTTTATTTCATCACGGCTGCCATTGACCAGCGCTGGATGATGCTCTTGCTGTTCAGGAAAGACAGATTGACTGATTGTTAATGGAGAATGTCTTTGACTACTTGTTTTCTCTTTTCTTTAGGGATATATTGGACTCCCAGGATTATTTGGGCTACCAGGGGCTGATGGAGAAAGAGTGAGTATTTTGTGAAGAAAACCTTGGTGTGTTCCTCAAATACAGTTCTTCAGAGCCTGTTGTAACCCTCTCTACCCCTTGTTCCTGAGGAAACAGGCAAGCATGCCTAGTGTTTAACTATGCCTTCTTTAGCCTATTTCTACCATTGCATGAAGACCTGTGTCTCTATATGATGCTGACATTCAACTCAGGAAAACCTAGGCTTCAGGATCCTCAGACCTCACTGTTGAGGAGAGAGGAGAGCTTCTATACTTTCCTTCACTTAATAACCTGTCTTTGTCCTCCCTCATGCTAATTCACCTTAGTGAGGTGGGGCAAGGGAAGAATGTACATGGAAATTCCCTGCTCTCAGAGGAGTGACATCCCAGCATTTTGGATGTCCAACTGGAGGTGTCTGTAAAGAGTCTGGCTCTTGGAAGGGACAGTGCCTGGGGCATTCTGACAACGACTTTCATTCCAGTTCCATTGAGTTGGGCAGTCAAGACTGGATGGGCAGTTGGGGCTGCTGTTCCCATATGTCCTCCCTTCACTCCATCCTTTTCATCATGCCTTCTCCAAACCCACATTTTCAGAGCTTTACAGGGCCTTCCTTGCCTTTTTGGTCTTCTCCCTTGCATCTCCCCCACCTATCTAACCCCTACCCATCCAAGGACTCCCTCTTTCCATTGCAAGATCTCTTAAAGAAGGTGATTGTGAGACTGTTCAATTCCAGCTTTTTCTCCCTCAAATGCAAGCTCCAGAAACAAGAGATGTCCTAGGAGCATGTGGGAGTGAGTGTGTGTGTGTGTGCCTGCCTGAAAAGGGACTACCCTGCACTCTAGAGTCGCTGATTTAATGCTTGTATAACTAAATAGGAAACATAAACACAAGTTCTCTGGCGAGTGCCTTGGCGGTGGCCTTCATTCGCTTCCAGACCAGTAGCTTAATGACTGCTCCTGCTAAGCACAGCTTCAGCCTGTTGCCCTGGGTGTGGATGCTGCCTCTGTGTGTCCTCAGGGAGGGCTGTAGTTAGTGGGTGAAGGTTAATTGTCTTCTGCTCTGGCAGCTGATTGCAAGTAGCTGACATTTTGATTCCATTTCTCTTCTAGTTTTATTTTGTATTGTTTGTTGGCTGTTTGCTTTCTCAAACAGACCTATTATTTTTTTTTTTCTGTGTGTTTTCCTTGCAGGGGATCCCTGGAGTTCCTGGGAAGAGGGGCAAGATGGGTAGGCCGGTAAAGTTTTTCCTCGTCTATTATGCAGACCTTGTTGAACGAAACTGGAAACAAAACATCTGGCTTTTGGCTGGGTCCTTTCATGTCTTCTGATGGGAACTAAATGGGGAGATCAAACAAACCTTTCCATGTCTCTTTTCTCAAGCAGTAAGAAAACTGAAGACACAATTACTGTTCTCTTCCCTCCTTCCCTGCCCTGCCCACTTCACAGGCACTTTTGTTCCTTTCTGCACCATCTCCATGCTCCCTCGGATCTTGCATTTCTCAGATTCTCTTCTGCAACATGTTTCCCTCTGTCCTCCCTCTGGCCAGCCTCTTCCCTGAATGCACTTTTTGATTCCCCACTGTGACTGCAGCATCCCAGGTGTCTGTGCTCACTCTGTTACACATACTGCTCCATGCTCCCACCAGTCCCACCACATTTGCCTCTTTTTGCTGTGATTCTCTCCAACCCTTGTACCAACCTGGTTTGTATTATGCAAGTGGACTTTTTGTAGAGAAAGCTCTTTGTCCTTGGTGGTGGTAGAGAGTTTAGGCAGTAACAGATCAGATGAAAGCACATTTGAGGAGCAAGGAGGCCAGGTAAGTTTGAAAGCTTGACCAGGAAACAGAGGTGTTTGCACATAGGGCTGAATATAAAGTGGAAGCTGTGAGAGCTGCATAGAAGAAGGAGGTTTGTGCTGATAATAGCAAAAAGCAAAATAAAAGCAGGTGGGAAAAGTACTGAATTGAGTAAACAGGGAATAGACAGAAAGCCTTTCCATATTAGTCTTTTTTAGAAGCAACTGTATGCTTCCTTTAGCAAAACGTATAAAGCTTTTTGCTCCAGGACTCACCAGAAAGATCAGGTACATTTGTGCTCTGGTGTGTCTGGTTACCTCTGCACCTTGTTCTGAGTTTCTCTTGATCTCCTGACATCATTGCACTCGGACTCTTTGTGAAATGTCCACTCACCCACACATGGAAAATCCCAGTGCTTTCCCCTTGTCCCCTTTGCATGCGAACACGCGCTTTCCAGGAGTCCCACACCCACTGCTCGCTCATATTCTCACAGTGAAACTCATGCAAACATCCCAACAGTGCCACATTCATCCCTCTTGGCTGTTCTTCTCTCCCTGGGATAGGGGGAAGCCGAACAGATTTTTTTTTTTTAGAGAGAGAGAGATCCATAGCAGATCTTTCAGTTTTGTAAGCTGCTGGTTGCACCAGAAAGCTCTGTGATGAATAGTTGCAGAGAGCCCCATGGATGTAACGATGACTCACTGACCAGAGTAAAACAAAACAAAGCAACTGTCGTTAGGTACAGGCTTTCTGCTCTCTGCCTTGTTTCTGCACATAGCACGCTGGAGGAGCAAAGCATTCCAGCTGTTGTTTGGCTAGCATTTGTAATCTTCCAGGCAAGGATTTTTGTCCAGAGGTCACTGTTACAAACAAGGGGCTCCCCTGAGATCAGTGGGGAATCTCTCAACCGTGGTGGCATTTAGGCTGGGATCTAGAGAAGGGATTAAACGGCTGTGCATGAGCACCTTTGTTCTACTCTGCTCTTTCAGAGAGTTTTGGCTCTGTCCCCATTTCATGATATCAGGTTTAATAAGAAATCCTGAATGGACTGATGCTGATGATTTGTACTTCCACGCGTGAACAAAAGGATTAAGTGACATCCAGAGTTATTCAGGAAGTCACTGGGAGAATGGAAAGGAGGAACCAGCTAATCTGGTTCCTTTCCCAACACTTATCTCCTGGCCTGTGCTGTCTCCCAGCTGGTTTGCAGCGTTAGTCAACCTGCTGGGCTTTTTCTAGTCTCTTGTGTCCCAGCGTCACTAGTTTTGCTGGCGCAGCTACTGCTCCTGTTCTTTTTCAGTGTTTTCATTGCAATGGAGAGGTCTTGGAAGCCCATAATAACTGCCATCCAGTGTGGTAAATGCTGTGTAGAGTAGGGAAGGAGTTGGTATCAAATGTATTCCTCTACCTAGTTTTGTTTGAGAGATGGCAACAGATTAAGTGCTCGGCAGAGGAGGAGCAGGGGGCTGGGGGAGTTTGCATGTGACACCATGGGCCTCTGAGAATGATGTAAGAGGGAATGATTAAAATAGAAGAACTGGACATGAGTCAGATCTTGAAACCCTTCCAGGGAAGTTAGGTTTTGCAGAGCTGTGAGGGACATGGAGAATCTGTCGTGGAAACAGCTGACTCCACCTCCCGCTCTGCTCTGCCTGCAGCGCATCCTCAACGTAGGAGGCGAGTGCATTGCTAAAGTATGAGCCCTGGCAAACTCTGGAGCAAGGAGAGGGCTGGGGGTGGGCTAGGAGGAGAAATATGATCAAATGTACAATGCACTAGGGAGGCTGAAATAACATGAGTCTGTATGTCTCTGGATTTGCTGCCTGTTTTAGAGGTAGGCTGGAAGCCTGGAGCTGAAGTGGCTGGTTGCTTAAACCTTCAGTCTTGCCAATGCAGTGGCTGAAAAGAATGGGGTTTTATGCTGTTTCTG
Organism: Urocolius indicus; assembly: GCA_013401255.1. Taxonomy (NCBI): domain Eukaryota; kingdom Metazoa; phylum Chordata; class Aves; order Coliiformes; family Coliidae; genus Urocolius; species Urocolius indicus. The sequence goes on from WBNH01012226.1 coordinate 410,918, forward strand.
TGGCTTTTTATGGTGTTCAGTGGAGCAGCTGGCAAAAAAAAAAAAAATAGAAGAAAAAATATTAAAAGGCCCCATTGCTGTGAGGGCAGGAGGGCTGTGGTCGTTACCACTCTGTGGGGAAAGAATGAGAGAAGCTGTTGTTACCCTCTCTCGGCATGCTTGGGCAGTGTATCAGTCCTAGTTCATCTTTAGAAAGGAGATGTACGGTCACTGAAGGAGGTAAGCCACAGGGAGAGGAGATATAGCTAGTGATCATTGGAGAAGCACAAAGCTGACTGAGAGATGGGTAGCTACGATCAGAAATGTCTGCACTGCAGATTAAATTAAACTTCAATTAAAGTGTAATATTTTCAGAAGTACTCAAGCACTGTTAGCAAAAGAAACTTAAAAGCACTTTCAGGAAATACATCCAAAGAGCTTTGAGCTATTTTTGTTGTTCATCTTTGTTACTGATATGTGCTTGTAACATTTTTTCATGTAGGTTATCAATACTGCACCAGCTGTACTATCTTATGCCTGGCTCTTGCTTGCAATGTGGTTTAGTAGTAGTATTATTTTAGAAGAAATAGAAAGGAAGGAGCAGAGTTTAGTTCCCGGACACACTAGGTAAATCTTGAGTTTGTCTGAGGTCTATTCACAATTTAGCCAAGGTTTCTTTATAGTTTTCTGATAACACATTGGTGCTGCTGATTTTGTGCTAGGAGCTCAGTTTGAATACTTGGAGCTTCAATATGTCAGGTACTATACAAACACCTTGTGAAAGAAAAGCCCCAGCCCAAAGGGTCCATCAGTTTGGATTACAAAGCAGCACAGGATCAGACTGTTCGCTGGGCTGGAAGGTTCAGGTAACAGTAGCGTGAATAAATCATTAATTGCATAAACAAGCATTTCAGCTTCCCTGTCTGCCTTGCTGTGCTCATAGTTACTGTTCTTGCTTTTGTCCTCCTGTAGTTCCTGTTTGTGAGTGATATACAGCTGTGTCCTACCAGCTGTCGGGTGCTGTGCTGAGGGTTCCTGCCTGCCTGCTAACGTCAGGCAAGGAAGGCAAATGCCTCCTGACAGCACAGGCTCTGCCATCCGGCTGTGCACAGCCTTTGGCAAGTGCCAACATGTTGCTGAAGTGCTGCTCCGAGGAGATAGCTTGACAGGTGGAGTAGACCATGTGAAAGGCAGGCACAGAGGGAAGGTTTGCACTGGGGATGTGTGGCCAGCAAGGCTGATGCCTCCGCCTGTGAGAATGGTTGGAGTCTGCCAAGGCATGATGGCAAAGCACTGCATTGACTGCACAGGAGGAGGAAGAGGACACAGGACCTGGTTTCTCCCTGTAGCATGTCACTTCAGACAAGCTGTTGGGTTGTTCTTGGCTGTGTGCAAAACAGAGATAGCACATTCAGCTCTTATTTGAGCTCACTAGCTGAAACTTAGCATGTAAATGCCAAGGATTACTGCTCAGATGTCAAGGAAGGGGTGCTATGAAGTGGTGTGTGGATTTTAAGTATTAGGGACCAGTGCACAGGTGAGTCCAGAAGTCTCCCTTCCCTCTGTTTGTCAGCCACAGCATGGAGGTTGAGAGAGCCAGCAGTGATCTGGCAGCCACTCTTAACGTAGCATCAGTGTGGTGGCAGGGTGCCGAATCTGGCGGCTGCTTTCCATGAGCTGACCACAGTCGAGATCCCCGTTGCCAGCTCTCAGCTATGCCTTCTTGCCAGGCTATTTTTCATGTCTGCTGTCTTCTTCCATGTTGACTTACAATGTTAATGTCTTAACTTCTGCTCTCACTGAACACAGGTATCAATATATTGTTTTTTCTTTGTCTTTTAAGTTGTTAGAAGTGCATGTGATACCCCTGCACTCTCCACCAGTACAGGCAGGCTGTTGCATCACATGGAAAGGTATTGCCTTGGGGAGACACTAGATAGCAAAAAGCAGGGCTGCCTTTGGGTTAGGAAGGTTTCATCTTACAGCTTTCCCCAACCTTTTGATATATGGCTAAGATAACTTAGTGGTGAACGTCAGAGCGTGGGGCTTTGCCAAGTTACACAGTCTCAGCTGTTGTCCATGCAAACAATGGGGGCACAGGCTCTGCCATGTGTCTGGAAAGGCTGGCATAACCACAAATTACTGAGAAAACAAATTTTGCTCCACTCTGTAGGGATTAAGACAATAAATAGTTCCTCTCTTCTTGCTCCAATCTTTTCTCTGCTTTGGATGCAGCTGATGTTCCCTCGCATTTGGAGGGAACTGAGCAAGAGTCTCTTGCACCACACAAGCTGAGATTTAGGAACAGCATTTTGAAGCACCTCTTCTTTGACAAATAATTACCAAACTCCAGTTGACTTGAGTTGAGCTCCCTGGGGGTGCCAAGAGGCAGCCCATATGGCTTTTCTCATAAGAAACGTGATGTAGGCATAGACTCTAAGAGCTCTTGCCTACAGCACTGTCATGGCTCACATGGGCTGCTAAGAGTCAAGCCATGTCTCTTTTGTCACTGAGACCTTGTTACCTACCCAAAAAAAAGGAGGAAGAGTGGAGCTGTACTTTCCTTTCAACACTCACAAACACTTTAAAGAAATATCGTAATTAAAACTGAGACATTTCTGGGGCTAAACTGTGGCTTCCCACTCAGCTAACACTCAGGTGTCAGTTCAGTGTGTTAGTCCACAAGCCATTTCCTAAAATCTGAAAGAAATGGGAATGATTTTTTAACTGATCCTGAAGTATATTATCCATGTCCTCAGCAAATAAATATTTACTCTTCCACATATCCTTCCTGCTCAGGCCTGATCCACAAAACTCTGTCACTGAAAGAGTTTTAGCCCATGAATTGGGTTTTCTCATTAGCCACCTAAGTCAAGGATTTACTATCATTTTTATTAACATATTTTTTTTTAAAATATCTTTTCTTTGAGCCATCATTAACTTTTTTAATGCTTAAGTTGGCAGCTGGTCTCTCCTCCCCTCTGGACCTGGTTCACCACTCTGAAATGCAGGCATGAGCCCAGAGCAAATGTCACCATGTCTTTCTGGCTCAAGTTGTGTTCCACATGTCTGGAGTTTCCCAGATGTGCATGGTGAGGTGCTTGCACGGCTACTTATCACTCTGATAACAGCATATGTTCCTCTGTTCATGATTACATCATCCAAGTAACCTGTCAAGGTGGACAAGATTAACATACATTTCTTCTTCCAAAGAATGAGCAAACTGCTTGAAAACACAGGGGAAAGCACTTGAAAGGTGCAAAAGTCCATCACTTCTACTGAATGAAAAGAAACAAAGATGATTTGTTTCCAGTAATGCCCCTAAGTGACTTGTCCATCATCATTGAAAAAGCTCGTGAAGAGTTAAACCAAGGTCTCCTAAGCACAAAAACATCTTTCTTCCTTCAGGGAAGTGGCTCATTCGTAAATCAAATCAAAGCCCCAAAACGATTTTCATTAGAAATTATAAGGAAAAAAATAATGCAACTATCACTTTTGACTCTGAGAACATTCAGATCACCAAAGCTGCTGGACTTCATTAAACATGAGGCTGCATGATTTGGAAATCTTGGCCATAAATAATGAGGAGTGGTGGCAGATTCAGTGCTCTTCAACATTAGATAATTGAGCCTATGTAATCTGCACTCTTAGAGCCCCACAAGTGGGGAAAAGAACACATACAAGCATTAGAGGAAGGAAACAGACGGGCAAAGAGGATAGAAGGAGTGTCGGTTGACTTTGGTGATGTTTGGCCGAAGGCGCTTCAAGGGACTTTTGCTGATGTTTGGGTGGAATGAGCTGCCCTGGAGGGCTGTGCTCCCACAGTTGGAGGGATACTTATGTTTAAAAATGTCAGGAAATCTTTGTGCAAAGAGGATGTGACATGGGACTGTAAAGCCTCCCAGGGAGAGAGAGCAAACATCCCTTTCGGGTGACAAAGGCACAGAACTCCAGCAGGCATTCAGTGCTGTACCCAGCTGAGGATGGCATCTCCCTGCTCTGCAGGGATGAAAGCTGTCACAGTCCTGGGTCTGGGCTGAGCAGAAGACAAAGGCTCCTGCATAGCTGTGTGAATGAGAGCTGGTGAGCAGGCCCAGCGGGAGCACAGCCTTTGCCAGGCTCCCCAGAGGGAGGCCCTTGCCGTGCGAGGGGCTCACGTCTGCACTCTCCACCAAGAATGCTCTCTGTGGCCTAAGCTGCCAACATAAGCTACACTTGTTTATTTTATTCTCCCTTTTTTTCCAGTGAATGCCTTCTCTCACCCTCAGCCCTGCTTCCCCACCACCTTTTTTTTTTTCCCTCTTTCTTTTTTTTCTGTTTAAATTGTTTGACTTGCAACTTCCATCCCTGGGGAGAGTCCTGGGCAGTGATTCACCTGGCTGTAGCCAACTGGCAGATAGAGGCTTTTGCAGACAAGACAGGAGGGCTGGTTGGTTTAAGCAGCTTCACCTTCAGCCAACAGGAAAATAAAATCCTATTTTTGGAGAAGGATTCTGTTGGCCTGAAGACCTGCCAGGATTCCTCAGAGCTGCAGCTGCCAGACTGCCTCCCTTACTCCATCTGGGAGAGTGTTTTAAACTGAATCAGATGTTGTATACATACAACACACCCACACACATGCACACACCTGAAAAAGGCCTTGGGGAAACAAAGGACATGGTGCATCTCACCAGTTTCTGGCTCCCTGAGGACATCTGCTTCCAGGGAGAAGAAGTGACGTCTGCTCAGATCAGGGAGCGGCCCTTTGGCTGACAACAGCAAGAAAGGGCAGGCCACTCTGTTTTAAGCAGGGAAGAAAGGAAGAGGAGGTGGAGGGGGATGTAATCCACTGATGCAGGAGGACCTGGTTCCAGTGTCTGTCTAGGTCTGGTTGTTCTCAGCAGGAGCCTCCTGGTGCATGAAAGGATGCCCTTTGCAGGGAGTGGGGGTGAAAAGGAATTAAGGCACTATTGTAGGATCTCAAAGACAGAGATTTAGTCACTGGTTCAGCTTCAGGCTTCTTAGTGTTACCCAGGATAAATCCGCTTGCATCTCTCTCTGTTTCACTCCCCTTTCTAAGAGTGGTTCCTCAGCTTCACCAAGTGCAGTGAGGACAAACTGTAAAACTCCACTTGAGATGGGGACAGGAGAGCACAGAAGCACTTGTACCTTGCTTAGTACAAGGCATCTTGTACTTGTATGCTTTTTCTCCAAAGCCTCCTCAAGCTCCAACTTGCTTCTTTCATTGAACTTGTTCTTCAGACAATGTAAAAGCCATTCAGCTGGACTGGTTTATTTTTTCCCCACCACCTCTTTGTATTTCCCAGCTGTGAAACAGAGCCAAAAGTTTTGTCATACCTGACTTCAGCCACTGTGGAGGAGCACCCCGCTGGCTCTTGGCCAATAGAACTTGTTAGCTGAACATTTTCCTCCTAGTTCTGCTGCCATGTACCATCCCTTCCTAGTTCTGGTCCTTCTCTGTATGTCCCCTCCCTCCTGCAGATCAGACAGGATCCATGGCTCAGTATTTTTCACGAGTGTGTTTTCTTTGCCATCTCAACCCTTGAGCACAATTTCCAGGGAGCAGTCTTCCTGGAAAAACAGCTGCACCCTGAAAAATGGTGGATTTTCTATATTAAAAAAAAAAAAAACCAAACACAACCCAAACTTCTGCACTCACTGTGGGAAGGTCGGGAGAATCTTTAATCTCTTTCACAAGTCTCTTGTAATGGGCTGCCAGTTTCGACCTGCCTGTCCGCCAGCACCATAAAATGAGCTTCCTGCCCCATGTGTTCTCCCTCCGTTTGGGTTCCTCAGGCTACTGGAGCAGCACAGGGGAGAGAAGAGATAGTGTTGCTTACAGGAATGAAATAAATGGGATAACAAAGTCCATTTGTAATTCTTAGGCTGCTTGTTTCGGATGAATAGTGCTGGATTTGTTCCTGAGGAACATCTCTGTCCTTTAGACTCAGGCAGGAGGGGAGAGGCACTGAAAAAATAGCTTTTACAGACATGTGAGCTCCAAGAAATTAGGACACTGTGGTCACTGGAACTGTTACTGTGGTTTAAACTGCTACTGCTTACCCCATGGAAAGAAAGTGCTTTCTTTTTCATTAAGGGCTTAGAAGATTGATTGTTTCCTGCTGTGCACAGGACTGTGTTAGGATAGCTTTCACAACCTGGTTTGTGTCTTTGGAGACTGTATGGATGCTAAAATATCCTCCTTCATGCCACAGCCACCAGCCTTGGTCTCAGTGTACAAAAGCCTGTTAATATTTGTGTTGCCAAGCTCAACTATTGGGCTATGACGCCTGGAGTTAGTTGAATTGAAGCTGTTCTTTCCATTTATCTTCTCCTCTGGGTTTGTTTTATAGCTTGGGCCAAAAACTACGAGAGGACCAACCCCAGAGACCTGTGGTCGTAGGCTGGGAGAGGTGCTCATGCCAGCAGAGTAGATGGTATGTTAAGGATGATCAGGTGTTGGCAAGGATGAGGCTTCACCACTGAATATTGTCTTGAGCCTGGCTATTATAGCAATGATGCCAGCCCACACTGTTCTGAGTTTTCTTCCGTTTCCTCCTACTTTGACCCTTTTCCATCCTATCTTGAGGATGGGCAGAAATCCTATCTCTGTGGGAAAAGTCACAGTGTGCTCTGGACAGGTTTTATTGTCTAATTTCTTGCTTATTAGGTAGCATCAACCAAGTGGCTTCAGGTGCTCAGCTCTCTGCCTTGAAAACACAGGAATAATCTGCTTCTTTAAATACTTGAAGACCTACTGTTGGAAACCCTGTAAAAAGCTAGCTTTTCATTGACCTTGTTACTAAGTGCCTCAAATCTCCTATGTCTTTAAGCAGCAAGGTTAGTACTAGAAACTGAGGCATAAAAAGAGATTAGTGGGAAATGAATGAATTTGAATAGTTCCTTATCTGGACACTTTTATTCTGGTAAAGGAGTATATTGTTTATATCACATTGGAAGAGATTTAAAGCAAAGTCACAAAATGCTTTTGGTCTGGAGCAAGCATTCCTCTAGATGATGATAGGCTGCTGTAGCAGTATTGATTTAATTGTACTATTCAAAGCAGTAACATCTTCACACATTGGCTAGAGCTTAGCTTGACAGAAGACACTTCATCAACCTGAGGGCCAGGCTGCTTTGGTGGTATCTTTGTTCCCAGCTCTGCCCTCTGACAAAGGAAAGCTGCAGCTGGAGGAGTGCTGAAGGCTGTGGCTGAAATCTGCAGCTACAGGACAGTATCAGTCTGTCTACAGATATGTACAATATCAGTCCAAGTACAGTATCAGTCTATGCACACTCATAGTTTCCTTGGCAAGTTGTATGACAGTAAACAGCAAAATATTCCAAGGCACTCTTTTTTTTCATTGTCTTGCCTGAACAGTGAGTTTTCCCTACACATTCCTGTTCTAATCTTATTGAGTCAATATGGAGCAGAGTTACTTTTCCCCTTTCTTTTTTCATTAAATAAAATTGTAGCCCCCCTGCTGCCTTGTTATATTTGACATCTTTGTCTCTAGATGGCAGAAGGCTGTTTCCAGTGGTTGCTTACCACAGCTATTTGGCATGTGCACAGGCTTGAGGGATATAGTGACCGGCTGGAAAAAGGCAGACAACTTTCCCATTCACAGTGATTCCTATAAAATGGAAGTATTCTATCCAAGCAAGCAAGTGATAGCTTGTATCTGTTCAGGAGTGCATGCTGAATGCTACAGGGAGTTGGTACAGAAGAGTTGAAATGTCTGAAGTCACTGACAAAACTGTCTCCCATCTCTCACCTTAGGTTTGACCACGTATCTTTTTCCTAGAATCGTAGAAACGTTTTGGTTGGAAAAGACCTTTAAGATCATCAAGTCCAACCACTCACCTCACACTGCCAAGCCTACATAGTTGTGTTGACCCGGAGTTGTAAACCTGCAAAGGTGAAGGGAGGTCTTGAATGACATCTTTGACTGCAGAGCTGCCCAGAATAGTTTTCCTTTTCTGTTTGCCACGATCATTTCAGTTTCCAGTGTTGCTGAGGGGGTTTCAGGTAGCACATTGCTGTCAGCTGTCACATTTTGCATCCCTCAGCTCCGCTTTTCCAAGGGTAATGGTGCTTAGGGGAGCATCCTCTGGCTCAGAAAGGATCATCCTCTCACTGTCTGCTCCATCGCTTTCTCTTAAGCCCTTAGCTAGCCTAGAACATGGTCTGATGGAGCCAGAGAAAGGTGTAAGGCAGTTTCACTGTGACTCTGAGTTTGAGTCAGAAGTAGCACACCCAGTGTGTTACAAACAAGCAGTTTCAGCTTGTTGGCATCTCTGGAGCACATCTTCTGGTGTAGCCTTAGCTAAGCAGCACTGCTTACTCTTCAAGACTGCTCAACCATAAACAGAAGAGGGAGCAGGGGTGACTAAAGCTTTGCTTTGACAGTTCCCACTCTGAACTGAAGCACAATGGTAGATGCTTTGGCTAGGGAGCCTTTTATATGAAAATATATTCCTTAATTTTTCCATCCTGATGCCCACAGGCAGAGTAGCATGGAGAATAAAGCAAGATCTTATCTCTGAGTGAATTAACTGAGTCTAGGAGTCAGAGCCTGGAGTTAGGCTCTGTGTATGCGCTGTCCATGGGGAGCTCCTCTAGCAGACAACGATTTCCCTTTTGGTCAGAGTTGAAGGAAATGGATGCTGTGTCATGTTTTATCTCACTTCATCTTAAGGGTCATGCAAGATAAAGAAGTAGAGAGTCACAGCACTCTCTTACCTCAGTGTCACAGCCTTCCCAAAGCATCTGCAGCTGAAGTTCAGAGTAGCCCTGAAGCTGCTGGTGTTTGAGTTGGTCTCTGATAGCTCTTGGCAGCCTGCTCCCTGACAGTCCTTTGCTGAATGAAGTTCAAGTTCAGGGGAAAGTTGAGTCCAATCCATCTTGAACTCAACCAGTTTGTCCTTGCAAATGTCAGTGTAGTGACTAAGAGAGTTTAGTAACCACAGAGGTTGTGTGCCCCTCTGCTGAGCCCTTTCTGAGGGAGACAGAGCGTGACAGGACGGGGAAGAGCAAGCTGCTGTATGGTTTATCTGTAATAGGGAATTAGGGGGGCTTAGGGGAGTACAGAGCCTGTCTAAGAGCATGAGAGTGAACGTGTCACACCACCATGTTCTGGCTCTGGCTCATGACCTCCACTCCCTTTTCTATAATTGTTTGAAGCCTTCCAAATTTGTACTGGATATAATGAGATGATGAAGAAGTCTTTTGTGGTGACTTTTTCATGTAGTAAACATGGTCTTTCACAGCTCTGGGGTGTGGACCGTAATGAACTTGGAACCATTTGTTCCTCTGGCAAGCTGAAAGGTCGTGAATGCAATGGAGTGAATTCACTAGGCATCTTTGATCAGCTCCATTAAGCATCTGCATGGGCTCCAACAGGCATCATGCTATTCAGCTATCCTATGAGGACAGGGTACTGCTAAAATGATTGTGTTAGTAGACAGGATGAAATAATTCAGATTGACAATCCACGTCTGAGGCTAGTCATTGCAGAGAGGTGTATGAATTCTTCCAGAACACAAGGGATTTGGGATTGACTTTTAAGGAAGCATCCTGTCAGTAGGATATTTCTTCCTGAAAGAGGATAAAAAGCACTCTGTCCCTAAAAATGGAGTTTGATCTTCCAAATGTGTTTCACATCTAAACTGCACAACATAATCTTCAGGGCTGCATAATCATTGTTGGACATATTGGAGTACTTGAGTGAACCAAAGTGAGGAGAGAAGCACTGATTTCCATTCCTCTCTCTGCTATGCATACTCATGTTGTCTTTCTATGTGGCACTGCAAAATTTTGCCTGCCATATGAAGCATACCCAGGGCTGACAAGTGGTGCTAAGAAAAGGCCTCTCTAATTGAGGGCTGGACACAGCTTGCAAGTGAGTAAGTCAGGTCCAGCAGCCTCAGTATTGGATGCTTTTCATAGCATGGCCAAGGAGAAAGCTTTCCTCTCTCCTCACTGATTCTTCCTCTCACGGTTTCCATTAGTTCATGTTCAGCACATGGCTGAGCCTTGTAAACAGGTACTTCTGGTTGCTCTTCACTGGCCTCAGGAGAGAGCACTGATACTGCAGCTTTTGGCCTTGTAGAGCTTCTTTCTGAGCAGATGTAATGCTGGAGCAAGAGTGGTTTGTGTGAGGACAAGCAGGCTGGTTGGCCCATACTTCCTTGTGACCCCCTGCCTACCAAAGTGCTGCACTGAGTGCCGGGGAAGCAGTCTTTAAGCTGACTGTCTTTACATCAGAGTGCATCAATAAGTAATAATCATGTTTGCCTCCTCTCCTCAGGGTTTTCCTGGTGATTTTGGAGAACGAGGACCTCCAGGCATCGATGGCAACCCAGTAAGTTGATAGCTTTTTCTCTTTTTTCTTTCTTTCAGTTGTAGTAGGCAGCACACTATACTGAAATATATATGAAAGAAGCTTTTGGGTTTGGTGGCAGCATTTAAGTTTTGTCCCTCCTGACAAATCAGATTTCTGTCCCTGCCCTGCTCAGGCATGCTGCAAATCCCCATGTTTGATTCAACATCCTACAACTGCAAAAGTTGATGTTTGCTTTCTCTCTCTGCCTGTTGCCTCTCTTGCACCTTGGTCTTGATGCTTTCTCATCCTGAGGATGTGACTAGGAGAGGAAAGACAGGAGTGCTGCCTCTGGTGGACAGGCAATGGTTGGAGTGTGTTTTCCATATCACAGGGTCTTATCTAAAGCCTGTGAAAGCCACCTTGTTGACTAATGTGTTCTGGATGAAGCTTCATCTGAACAGAGCAGGGAGACATGGGCTCACAGACAGAGGAATGTCCATGACACCACAGAACTCACCACAGAGTGCTTGAGTGTACATGAGCCCTCAGAGGAGCAGGCCAATGAGCTCAGTTGTGTAGAAATCTAAGGTACATGGAGAAAGAGGCCTGTTCCTCCCTTTTTCACCATGTTTCATTCTGTGATGCAGGTTAGCAAGCTGGTACCACTTGGGTTGCATCTCAGCAGCCCATAGAAGTAAACTTCTAAGGTACTTTAAGCTCAATACCTTTTCTCATGTGAAGTGAATGTTAATAGTGGTGCAAGAAGTGCTAGATTCTGTGCTCTGGTGTCTGGGAGTACTGAGAGACAGACACTGTAGCCCAGGCTTGTGCTGCCCCGCACCATGTCTCAGACAGTCCCTGGACTCCAATGGGAGAGGTCTCCAGACTCCAGAGTTCATGGCCTCTCTCTGGGCTTCTTCTGGCCTCTACTGGCTTTCTAAGAATGGGATGTGTCTCCTGGGAATTGAGTCAGAATGGTCACAGAGACCATTTAATCAGCTGGATGCTGATAAGGTTTATTTTGCTCAGCTTTTGTAACACTTAATACCAAACAGTTGGATATGTGCTAAGTTTTCCACTACTCACAAAACGTGCCCTTGTGGAAGTTTTCACATGTACTAACTATTGTAAGTCATTTTCTGAATGACTTTGTTGGTTCTCCCTCAATTACCATATGAGCAGTACTGATTCATCTTTGAAATTCCTGCTGTCTTGGTTATTCACACATTATCACAGTGTTGCTCTCGGTGTTTGATGGAATGGTTTGTGTGAAGTAACCCACTCTGCATGTGTCTTCAAGTTCCCATTTGTTATATATCCAGCATAAAAGCTATTTTCACATCACATTCTAATCACCAAGCCAAGCTCAGCTCTGCTCCAGCCTTTGTGGGAATTCAGCATAAGAGCCACAAATGTAGTGAACAGAGAGAATTAGATTCCCAAGGAATGCATCTGCAGGAGTTTTCCCATCCTTCAGTCAACTTCAGCCGTGGGTCAGAGTGGAATCAGTAGTCCCAAAGTAGAAGACCTTCTAGATTGTATTGCTATTTCCAGCCAGCCCACTAGAAAGAGCCAGGAATCCTGGAGGTCAGAAAGCCTATTTTTTTTTCCAAATAGCTTGTTTTGTTTTCTTTTAAATCTCAAAGTTGTCTTAAGCCCCATTCAGAAGATGTGCTCCATGTTTGCTGAGTGCCAGTTCCCAGAGCATCTGAGAGCAGCAACCGTCCCTTCCGTTAATTCACCCAGAAAGATCGTTCTCCTTTCATCTTATCAACAGCTTTTAAATATTAATGTGCCTTGGAGATTGTTGAATGAAAACAGACTGTTTCGGCTGACTTAAAGGAAGGTTCACGGGGTCACCAGTGGAGTCACAGACGCAGAAAAATGCCAGAAAGTCTGTTTGTGGAACACACAAGTATGCCGAGTTTGCTAGGTGGAGCATGCAGCTAAATTGTAGGCAGGCAGGCAGGCTGCCACAGGGCCTCAACTGCCCCATCCTCTGATGCACTGAGCTCTCGTGCTGCTGCTGCCTCTGTCGTGTGGGGATGGCTGAGGCTGACAGTCTCTGATCTTCTTTCTGTCCCCTCCGGCCACAGCAAAGGCTCTTCCAACCACAGGGGCTTTTTTCCCTCCTACCAACTTGCTGAGAACTGTTGAGACATCACATTCCAGATCCTTGTTCCCGGAGTGCTTTAGCCACTCTAATTAGTCTCTTAATCACAGGAATTTGACATGGGAAAGGATTGTTGATTCATCTCCTCGTCTCTTGTCTCAGTGCTGAGAAAATAATAGAGACCATTTTTTCCTCAGGACCTGTCATTACATTTCCTCAGCCTGTCACTACTAACCAGGAAAGAGCACCTGTAAACTCTCCATTTCACAGGGCATGGCTCACATTAACAACATCTGTCAGGGAGTCTATCTCCTCTTCCAAGATGTGCTAGATGTGAGGCCATGCATTTTCCATATTTACCTTTTGTTTGGAGGAATACTCACATAGCATAACCCAGACAGTCCCTCCTGCAACTGAGCCCAGGAGCCAACCATCCACCCAGTCTGCACCCCAACCATCAGAGCCTGAAGAGCTTCCTGGCAAACCCAGGCCACCATGTTTAGCACTCCTGGGGATGCTCCCTCTTCTTGCTGAACCTGGTAACACCAGGCCTCGACTAAAACCTTGAAGCCAACCTTGTTACAGTAGCTCTGAGGACATAGAAATCCCACCCGTGAGGAACAATTGCTCCACAGATGTCCCAAGTATGCAGGAAAGGAACCAGCCATAAAAATGCAATTTTAGGCTGGTTGAGATTATGAAAAGCTTTTTGTGTGTGCTTGCCCAATAGTCCTTTACTCCACTTCTCATAAAATAAACACACATAACCCTTTACCCGAGGAGGCTGAGCACGTTTAGTCACATTGTGTCCCCTTCTCATTCCTTCTTTCACTAGGCAAATCTTTCCATAAAAGAGGAGCTTTATTGCTCTGAAGGGGACTCCACCAGATGTGCACCATAAACCGAGCTGGGGCTGTCAAAGCAAGTAGCCAGCGTGAGCCAGAGCAGGGATGGGGTGTTCTGAGCCAACGGGATGTTTAGTATTTCCAATGCACTTGCTTTGAGACGTCCTGTCAGAGATGGAGGTGTGTGAGAGCAGGTCTTTGCCCTGACAAACAACACAATGGCAATGCAGTGAGGGAAGGGGTGAGCCACTGAGGGAGACACAAGGATAGGCTGAGCATCATGTGATGACTGAAGTGCTTAGGGACCTGGACTAGGTGATTTGTGCGGGTCTGACACAGCTTCCCTGCTGTACGTCACCTGGGAACACCATCAGGCACCTGCTGACACTCCTGGCACCTGCAAGTCTTTAGAAAGCTCGCAGGGAGGGAGTTTGTGGTGAAGCTGAGAATTCAGACCAGCCCCACAAACCCAAACAGCAGCCTGTCCCTCAGAATGATGAGCTCTGGAGTGATCTTGAAAAGCCTCTAAGAATTGATGGTGCTTTCCCAAATGCCCTGATTGGGAATAGACTGTAAGAGATGGCACAGAGCCCAAGACAAAAATCTCAGCAGTCCATCTCCTGCTCTCTGTGGTGTGATTCATCCTCCAGGCAAGTGCTGTGCTCCCTGCAGAGAGCTCCCTGCTGCAGGGACAGAGGTGCTGAACCCCTCCCCCCACCCCAGACAAGCTGCAGCCTGAAGGCTAGGAGCTTCCTTTCAAAATTAAAGGAACAGCTAATTGATGGTCTGGACAGGAGCCCAGATGGAGGAGCGAGAGCGCAGAGGAAGTTGCTGGTTCCCCACCTTAAACCAGCTCTTAGATACAGGAGGAGCAGCCTTATGTGCCAAACACCCTCCCAGGGCCCATCAGCCAGCCCCAGAAACTGGCATATCCTCTCCCCAAATTACCCAGCTTAATTTCCATCTGAGTTCTCCCTATGAGTTTTATTCTTCCTCAACCACTTCCCAACATCTCACCTCTCCCAATGCTAAGCAGCAGCTTTCCTTCCCACCTTCACTTTCTGCCCTCATGCTCCCTGCCTACCCTAGTCCCTCTCCCTGCCAGTGCCTTCAGCTCACCTGGAGCAGGCTCCCACTCACTCCAATGCCTCACAGTGAAATGCTTCTTTTATGCAGCCTGCTCCTGGGAGGGGATGTCAGCCCAGCAAATAACAGCCAACTAACAAGCAGCCCTGTGTCTGGAGAAGCTATGCTCACATGAAGATGGAAGCTCCTGATTGCCTTGGCTGGGAAAGGGGCTTTGGGGGGGATGGAAGGGGGAGGGACAGTCGTTTACCTTCTCTCAAGTTCTTGAAACAGTGAGTCGCCTTTCAGCCTCTGTCTACAAAATGTCCTTAACCGTGAGGATTTATCTTTCCTTTTAGGGAGAATTGGGAGCCCCAGGTCCTCCTGGAGTCCTTGGACTCATTGTAAGTACAAAAACAAATGGAGATCTGGTTTCTCAGGGCTTTAACCCTTTCAATCTGCAGAACTACACACAGATTGTTTTCTTCCTGTGGCAGGGCAGTGAACAGAGGCCGACTGCATGGGGAGGTGTGACATCTGGGGAGAGAGGAGGTTGCCTGGTAGACTGGGAGGTAGAGGAGGGCAAGACCCTTTCTAAGCATAAGGGAATAGATTAAAGGTTTGCTGTTAGTGCCTTTGTTCCTAGATAAGATATCACCCTTTTGATAACATTTCCCAGGGTATTGCTTCCAAGATGCAATATTCATTCCACACCAGGATCTGCCATCTTTTAAAAAGCAAGCCTCTGAAAGCAGTAACCTAAGGACACACAGTTCTTGCTCACTGGAGAGACCTTGGGCAGGAACCATCTGTCCTCTGGGTATACAGGAATTTTACATGCACTCTCACCATCACTAATTCAGGTAATTATGTACACAGCCAAATTCCATGCTTCATTATACTCTTTCCTTAGCAGGAGATAAATGGCTGTAAGGATGGATGGCAGCTCATCCTCTGACAGCTGTGCTGGGGGTTAGTAAATGCCCTGCTGAGCATGTTAAGGTTTATTTTTAGGCCTCACTTCTTGGTTCACGTTACTTCCATGCAGAAAAAGTGGCAGATTCTGTTAGTACTACAGCATTCCTTCAAAATGATTCCTTCCTCCTCCAGTGATAAGCCATGAAAACTTGATTTGCAATGAGTGATTAAAAACCTTCCCCTTTTGCCTTTCTGTAGCTGAAATTATAGGAATGTTTCTGTCAACTGAGATCAAGGCCTCTACAAATTGCAGAAACATAGAGCACCAAACCCAGAAATCTTGGATGCCATGGGCAATAAACAAAGAGGCTACAACAAGTGCAGCCATCTAGCAGATGGGGGACTGGGTTACAGGTGGAATAAGGCTTCAGAAAGCTTGTCATGGAGCCAGGAATTTAGCTCTCTTTCCCCTTCTTAGTGGAGATGAAAGTAGGTACTTTAACCACAGCAGCAGAAAGGATGTGCTCCTGGCAAGGAGCTGTAAGAGGGAAGTTGCTATTTAAACAGATCATGATTGAAGGTATTGTCCAAATTGTAACATATTTCTCCTAGCTTTTGGAGAGATTTCTTTAACCTGGTTGCTATTATCTCACAGATATTTGTTTGTTAGAAAGTGAAAGGTCATGCACAGCAAATGGGATTAAGATCCTTCCAGAGTTGATGGAGTCAGGAGGCTGCCTATCCTCTCCTCCTTGCTGGCCCAGCCACTGTCATATTGTTATGTGCAGGAGCCAGGAGGACAGGTTTTGCCTGGAACTGATCTGAAGTGGAGACAGTCTGTGGTTTCTAACTTGCCTTTGTGATCATTATGGTTTTGCCTCACATTTGCTGCAGCTATCCAAAAAACCAAAAAGCTAAATTGTTTTTTTCCCTGCCTGGCCCCAAGATGTAGCATTGCATGTTCTAGACCAGGATACAGCTCCATCACCAGATATCTGGAGCCTGTCACCTTCTCTGTCTTGATCCATTATGTTGGTCTTTACAGACACCCCAATTTCTAATGTTTTTTGCTGGAAAAGGGCAAAACCAGTTGTTCTCCTTTTTCTGCTAAGCCTGTTCTGTCTTAAACTTTGAATATTTTTTCTCCCTTGCCATACAGACAAAGAAATCATCATCCCTGTCATGAGCTTCTTCCTAGCTTTACCTTTAAGGCAGGAAGCTGATTTTGGGGGAATTGCTTGCTGCAGCAGCAGCCATCAGCTGCTGGCTTTCCCACTTAGTCTGTTAGTACCACTCTGAGCAGATAAAAGTTTCAAGCTGAAATTCAGGTCAAACTGAGCCAGATCTTGTGTCCCTGGGTAATGTGCAACACCTGAATTCTGGATGCTGAAGCACCTCTAGTGGGACTGCTCTATGAGTGAGCTCCTCCATCCCCATCCTGCCTTCTCCTGTCTGTGGGACAGCAGCATCCTCCTTCACTGGGGTTTACAGTATGAGGCTCATGTTGAAGGGCATGGAGAAGGCAGCTGGGTGTTTGCATCCTTCCTTTCTCCCCAGCTACAGCCCTTGTTGGGGACTGGCCAGGTTCCTAGCTGCCTCCAGGCACCCCGCAGGTGTTTGGGTTCACTGTTTAAGAGAGGTTGAAGAGCAGAATTAGACGTAACTACAGCCTCTTGCTCTCCTAATTAACAGTGTGGGCAAAGCTTTAAGTAAACGCATTTGTACAAGAAGCCTTTATACTGGGAGGTATGAAAAGGGTGTCTGTTGAGGGCTGCAGCCCAGTGCTCCCAGCATGGCCATGGGCCCAAGACTGCCAGCCAGAGAAGCACTCCTTCAGCAGAGCCTTCCATGTTTATTTACACATTGCAGGCAAGGCTGGTGCACTGTATCACTGACTCTCTTCATGGGCAGAAAGCAGTCAAAGCCTGTTTAAATGCTGGCCACTGAAGGCTTTCTTTTGTACATGTACACAGCAACTGTGAGCTCTAGCATCCTCTTGTGCTGCAGTTTCTCATACAAGTCTCAACACACGATGCCACACTGACTTCTTGCTTCAGCAGAATGGCCACACTGATGAGACACCTCTGTCCTTACCTCCTATTTCTCCTCTGTCCTCTCCATATTACTTTTGGATATCAGGGCCCAGTACTGATCCAAATTTCTTGACTATTGCTTTTTTTGCTGTTTGGATCTGTATCATTTTTCAACAAACCCTCACACTCCCTCTAGAGAACTTGAGAATACTGTGGTAGATTCCTTCTAAGAACACAAGGAACTTCACAGAGAATGAATACAGACCAATATTTTACTTTTCAAATAGTGGAAGAAGGAAATGAATCCATTCAAAACATGAAGAAGATATAACAAATTCATAGAACCTATCACAGTTACTGACTTAAAGGTGAAGCTCACCCAGCCCAACTCCCTGCTAAAGCAGGTTCCCCTGGCTCAGGAGGCACAGGAACGTGTCCAGGTGGGTTTGGAAACCTCCCAAGAAGGAGCCTCTACACCCTCCCTGGGCAGCCTGGGCCAGGGCTCCCTCCCCTTAGCACCAAAGGAGTTTCTGCTTGTTTTTAAGTGGAACTGTTTGTGTTCTAGCTTCTGTCCATTGCCCCTTTTCTTGTCACTGGGCATTACAGTAAAAAGTATCACCCCATCCTCCTGACACCCATCCTTTAGGGACTTGTAGGTGTTGATCCAGCACACTCTGCTCAATTGCCATGGCCACGTGCAGGTGCAACACGATGGGTCTGGGTGAGCTGATCACAGGGACACATCTGCGGTGCTTAATGTCAAGGTGCTTTGGAGTCTCTTTGTGGCAGGAGCAGTATGCAAGTAGAAGCTGCTGGTTTTCCCTCACAAACCTGTGAGGCAAATACCCTGTGTTTCTTTTATTTAGAGGCTGTCTACATGTTAAAACTCTGTTGATGGGTGCCAGGATGCTGCTTCTGCATGAGTCAGTGGTGCAGTTTCTCAGGGATACTGAGAGACCAGAAAGGAAAGGAATTTCCCACCACACATATCTATCTGTTGATTTTGCACTTAATGACTTTGGTAATTTTCTTTCTCTTACTAGGGTGACATGGGCTCTGTTGGACCAATAGGCTATCCAGGACCAAAAGGCTTAAAGGTGAGAGAGTAACTGAGCTATATGAGCTCCTATCCTTCCATGGCAGGGCTGAATATTATTCTGAAATCCCAGGGGCATTTTCCCTGTTCACCTCCAGCCCATGCAGTGTGTTTAAAGAATGAATAAGAGAGGATGCTTTGGAAGCAGCCTGGCATTTAGCCTTGGGGCTGTGCCAGATCAACACTGTGGGTCTGAGCTAGCAGACCCATCACGAACATCAATGTCATAGACCTGAGCAAGTCTTCACAGTGGCTCAGTCTCATTCAAAACCTTCTTTTGTTTCAGGGGCTGATGGGAAACCCTGGAGAACATGGACTGAAAGGTGATAAGGTGATCTGAATACTCCCTTATTGCACTGTGTTTTAATTTTGCATGTGAAATCCCCTTCTAACTTCTCTTTCTTATTCAGCACGTGGTACTGATTCCACTCTGGCTGTCTCTTTGCCACCATCCTCCCACCTTCTCCCCTTTTTTGACACTCTGGGTTTGATTTTTCTTTATTTTATATCTGCCTCATCCTCTCTTTTCCTTGAACTTCCAGTACAGATCAGTTATGCTCAGGTCCTCTTGGGCGTTTCTGCCTCCCACTGATGATGACAGTAACTTTTAGATTATCTGTTGTTTCAATGGGCTTTGATGTTTTCATATCAATTACATGATGGGATGGGGAGGAGGATGAAGACCTAATAACACTGACAGTGGGTTTGCATTAATGCATTTGGGGGAAACATATAATGTGACAGAGCAGCACAACTCATTGGATTAAGCAATCCAAGCTGGATCCCCTGGAAGAAACTGATTTGTGTTAGGTGCCTCTGCTCCTGTTCAGAGGCTCATCTCAGCTCAGCCTCTGCTGAGAGGAAATTGCCTTCTGCCCAAATGATATAAATCACATCAGAAAAAGAAAAAAGGAGAAGGGCATTGATTGCAATGATTTAGTGCTGCTGGCACAAAAACACGCAGCTTGAGCTAAATCAGCATGAAGCTGTGTGTAACTGTCTCACTGTCATGAGAACCATCCTCCTACAGATACTCGGCTCTAGGATTTATTTAGTCTGAAAGAGTGGGAGGTGTGATCATTCATTGTTGGCTCTGATTGCTCAGGAGGGCAATGGAAAATGACCATTAAGTGTTTTCTCCTCCTCCTCTTCTCTGATGTTTTATTCTGTCATTACATGTTTGCTTTTAGAGAATGATTTAGCAGCCTGAAACTGCACATGAGGAAAGTAGTGTCAAGCCCAATGATTCCATGCTGCTTATTTTATTGCAGCTCTTTGCCAGGGCCCCTGTGTCTGCAATTCTGTTTCTCCTCTGTACTGCCTTTTCATTTTTGTAGAGGAAGGATGGGGCAAGAGAAGGGTTTTTTCTTTAGGAGAAGCTTAAGACATTGTAGCTGGTTTCTTGACTCAACATCAGTTTCCAGAGCCCACAGGCTCTTCTATCTGATCCTTGGAATAAATGATTGACTATCTTAAGACTCTTAAATCGTTGTTTAGCAAAATTAACCTTCCTGGATATTACAGTCTCCATCACTTTACCCAGACTACTCTGTTTATCCCCACAATTCCTCCTGCTGCTATCACAGAAACTAAATGGTTTGCAGTTCTCCCAAGAGACACCCATAGTCACCCTGCAATACTCCCAAGTGCAGAATTATCCATCTTCCCCCAATAATCCCATACTCAGTCTTGCAACCACTCTCCTGAGGTGCAGGAAACCTTTTCTAACTACCTCTCCCACTGCATTTTCCTTGATCAGGACAGATTTCCTTCTTGGCTTTCATTACAGCCCTTTCCTAATCTAAAACTGACAAATCATCCTTTCTACTCAAGCCTCCTCTGCCTCTAATGAAATGCCTTTAGTTTTAATATCCTGGGTGCCATCACCACTTGGATCATATCATTGATGAGTCAGAGAGTGCTTCCATAGAGCTTGTACAAATGCCTGCCAGCAGTCCATCAGCCAAAGGGATTGGAAAGACAAGGTAAAGGAAAATCAGACCTTCTTAGGCATTGACAGCCACAGCTCTCATCTGCTCTGGTGAAGGCACACAGCTTGGCTTCACAGTTTTAGCCAATGCATCTGAGTTTGCTGCACTTGTTTGCATGCTTACATTTGAGGAAGATTTGGCCTGAAATAGCTTTGTGGGCTTTTTTCAGTTATTTGTTTTTCTGATTTATGGGTCTTGCTGTTCAGCTAGTTGGCTCAGTTTATAATACACCCTTCTCCAACTGATCCAAAGGCTGTTGCATTCATTTACTCACTCCCACATTTCTTAGCAAATGACACCTTTTAAACCTTTTTCTTTTCTGTAATTCTGACTTGAGCATCATGAGAAAAAGCACTTCTTACAGCTTGTTTACATATGCCTTTTGATTGTTTATGTTCTGGTACCACTAAGAAATTCATATGATATCTTGTCTTGCTGCTTTTGATCAGTTTGTAGCAAGGGAAAAAAACTCTGCCTTCCAAGTGCTTGTGGCCTAAGCACATGAGTGGTAGAATGAAGGGACATTTATGCCCTTTATGTTATGTGAAGGCTTCTGAGTCACAGAAGTGATCAAGGAGGAGGTTGCTAGAGGTGAGAAGTACACCTTTGTATCTTGGAGGATCATCCTTCATCTTGTTGCCTGTTTGTTTTTCAATGAAAGTTTCTGTCTCAGTAGTTTTTAAGAAGATGCATCATAAATCTTTCTTTACCCCCTGACCCTTGTTTTTGCCACATGCTTTTTAATTGAAACTGATCTTAGAACTATTTGTTCTAAGGAAATTCCACATACAGGGATGTAGAAGCAGGATCTCTGTGTTCACTTGGGGCCCAATTAGGTCACAGGAAGGACCCTGCCTAGAGCAGAGGGACTGACCTGTGTTGGAGGCTCCCTTCTGTAGCCTCTCACCATTCATGCCACTGTTAGTTTGCTGCAGTTGCTATTTTTAGCCTGTAACAGTTTGAGGCTTTCTCTGGTTGCCTACTACTCTTTTTCTGTCCATTAGGTTTTAACTTCATTATAAACTTCCATCGTCTTCTTCAGAAAAAACTGTCTAACTACTCTGACCAGAAACATAAGCAGCCTCCCTGAACCTTGTGTTTATTCTCTCTGTCTGTCAGTCTGAAAGTTTGCTTCTTGTCATTCTTGAAACATTTCCAGACCGCGGTCATATGCAATTTGCCTCTGCAGAGATCCTTATTCATAACTTGGTCACCTCCCAAGTAACAGAGTTCCCCTCTCTACTGGATGTTGAAGGTGCAGTTACAAGGCTGAATTTGGCTAATTCATTGGAGATGACAGTTCAGCCACAATGCGACAATCTTTTCCCTGCACATTGCTCTGGCTTGAGCACACCCATCCCACTATACTACTCTGTGACTGTATTGAGGTCCCTGAGTTCCCTTTGAAGAGCAAATTGTTTCAAACTTACAAGCTCCTTTCCTGCAGAGCATTCACCAGGAATGCTGCAGGAGAAGGAAGGGCTGGCATCATACTGTGCAGAGCCAGTGCACAGCCCATACAGCAGAAAACTGTTAGAATCCAGGAGTCTTGTTTATCCAGGAGTCACCCCATCTGTGATCAGGATACAGAAATCAGTTGAAGAAACCTGATTTTCCATAGGGGTTAAGGTAGAATTTGCCAGCTGTCCAAGCATCTTTCCTGAGCCTGTAAGTGGGCACCTCAAATGACTAGTCCACCTCTGAAATTGTGGTTTGTATATTCTTGTATTGAATGTACAACTTGAAAGAATCCAGGTACTGGCAAGCACAGATGATGCCCAGGCTTAGCCAACAGTAGCTCTCAGCCTTACTAAATATGCCCATTCCAGCAGCATATCAACACTTTACACCAGAGAGTCCTGGCCCACTGGAGGCTGACTCTTGTATGAAGATGTCAGGTGGAGTCTCTCAAAAGCAGCTTCTAATAAACCCATTTAGAAATGGAAGCTCTTCCTAAGGGGATGTTAGCTAAGCAGAAAGTCTTGGTAAAAGAGACATCCAGTCAAGAGCAAAATGAGTTTGTTGCACAGGGACCTCCTCTGCATCCTACAGACAGCAAACACACTTTGCACTTGCAAATCTACCCCTTCCCTCATAGCCCCCTTTCTGTGGTGTTAGGAAGGGCCTCAGAATCTCTAAAGCTGCATTTCTTTTCACAGGTGAAACATAGGCAATATCCCATGGGCCAAGCCTGTTTGTAACTTCAGTTTGTACATTCCTTGAGGGACAGGGGATGTCCCAGTCCTCAGATTTCGTTTAAGATGTTACTAACCATTGCAGACGGATTGTTGATGCTGTGACATTTTGCTGTGCTATTGCAATAGCACGTGAACACCTTGTGTGGAGCCCAGCTAAAGATAAGAAATATGTTTTGTCTTTCCTGCTTCCTTCTCATCCACTTTAATGCCCATCTCTCAGAGCTGTTTGAAAACTTACTTTGTCACACAGTCACTCTCCCACTTAAAGGTCAGTGATAAAGGTTTGTTCCTGCCTTTTCCTATGCTCAGGAAACTCCTTTCTTACAGTTGTCATTTCTTAATGGCCAAATATTTCCTTCTAAAACAGTCTTTCAACTGTGCAGGTAGAAAACTACTGAATTAAAAGAAAAAAAATCTCATTTTTCTGACCCTCGACATAGGTGATAAAGAGTCTTCAGAGCAAATATCTCCCTTTCAAGAAAAGAGCTATTTTCCTGCTCTTTTCTGGCAGGAGCCAGATTTAGAGTAGATTTCAGTGTTTTGAGCCTTGGACTAGATAAAATAAGTAGAAAATGCCAAGAAGATGAGAGAAATCTGTCAATGGCTGGAAATGAACTGGGTCATACAGTAGTTTTTTTCCCCATCTCTATTGTATCTGATGCTTGGGGTTGATCCGAACTGAAGCTGTGTAAATAGCTGGTTGTTTCCATTTGTTTGTGTTGCCAAAAGGAAAAAAAAAAAAAAAAAAAAGAGTAGATGGAAAATAGTTTAGATGAAGCAAAATGTTGGTTATTTAACTCTAATGAAAATATTTTAAGCTAAAAACCATAGGAGCAAAATTAATGTAATGTTTTTTTGAAGAGCAGCGTTTCAGTTTGGCTGTTTCAAAGCTTTGTTTTGAAGATGGTTCAGTGAAATGTTCTGGGAACGTTTACCAAACCATCTAAGCAAATTTAGCATGAACCCATGAAATGTTTCCATCCTTGACTCTGCATAGTTCTTAATTATTATTCTTCTGAAAGAAAAGAGTTGCCTCCAAAATCTTTCCTAACTCAAGTCTGAACCATCCACAATTTCATTAGCCTCTGTGTGGTACTGAAGTAGTCAGAATGATTTCATCTCTCTGGTAACAAGTGGGTGGGTTTTGCCTGATTAGAAGTAGACTTCCTCTGTCATCTCTTTGTAGACTTTGGCTGTGTCACAGGAGTCCATATGTCTTCCATGTGGGCTATGTTTAAACATATAGCTCTCTGCTCTTGTATGGCTTGTTCCCTTACTAGGAAGCCAAGTTTAGAGGCGTGTGCTGTACATGGGACAGAGTTCCTCTAACAGTTATTTCTGTTGGTTCTTGTCATTGTACCAAGTTTTTATAGCCATTCCTTCTTTAACTCCCAAGTAGAATTTTCCCTTCTCAGCCTCATCATTGACTCATCCTTTGTTTAAGTAAATCACTAAATAAATGAGGTTGGAAGGGACATCAGGAGGTGCAACAGCCTGCTCACAGCAGGGCTAAGGCAATGCAAGACAGCCCACTACTCCTAAGAAAACCTTCAGGGATACTTATTTTTCAGTCAGAATCTGTTACAATGCTCCAAAGAGGGACTTGGTTAGGAAATACTGTCAATGCTGAGATCAAAGATGGGATCCCCATCCCAATGAACACCAGCCTAACCTTCCCAGGGAATCTCAGCCTGAATATTGGCAGTGAGATGGTACTAAAGCATTACTAGAAGTTAATCTTTTTATGGAAGTTACTCTTTTTTTTATATATACAAGTTACTTTTTTTTTCTAGAAGAGGATTGATCTTTGACACCAGCACTAAGGGGCTCTCACAGAAACACTGAGTTGTTTTCTTTTCTGTAGAGCCTTATGAGAGAAAAGGTTCATTCATTGAAAACTAAACCAGCTCTTCTGTTCAGCCCAATTTTAACACTTCCCCACCTTCACAGCTGCTGTGAGCCAGAGGAACGTTAGTCTCTCTTCTTACAGTTTCTATAGAAACACAATGCTTGGGGATTCATATTTTTCTCTCTCCCTGCAGTTTCATTTCTCACTTTAGAATCCATGTTGGGCAATACATACTTCATTCAGGACTGTTGTTACAGTTAATATGATCTACAGTTTGCCAGCAGTTCAGGTTTGAATGGAGCTAGTGATGAGACTTGCTGCACAATGCATCATCTAGCATCTACCGGGGCATTTTGGCCGTTGCTGTTGCCTATTTTAACTCTCTGGTGATGTGTACCCAGGGTGATCAGGGAGGAGCAGGTGTTCCGGGAGATATCGGCTTCCAAGGAGACAAGGTAATTGATTTTCTTCTCTCCATCATTTTTTTCCCCTCACATATTAGTATGTGTGGCCACCAGCTTTCTCAGCTCATCTTAAGCCATGAGGAGCTGTAACTGGCTATGATCTGCAGCCATGTTCCCTGCTCTGATGGTTCTTATTTGGGGTACTTTAGGCTTTTCTAAACTTCATGTGAATGTGGCTTTCCTTGTTCCTCGTGATAAAAGCAGTGCTGGGGGCTTTCTATAAAAGGGGCTGTAACTTCATGCAGAAATTGGAAGTGATGGGATATGACTGATGGGGATTGGTGTGAATGTGTGTGGTCTGGTGGCTGCAGACTTGGAGGTTTTGTGTGCTCAGTGCAGCAACTTAAACCCTGACCCAGTGAAGCACTTAACATCATGTATTAACTACTAAGCAAGTGACTTCTCCCCTGTGACTACCGTATGATGCTGACTTCAGCTGCCTAATGCTGTCCTTAGCACTGCACTGGGGCCCTACATGGCTCTCAGCCACAACTAGCTGCAACAGTTCATGTATTTTGGGGGGTCTGAATTCAGCCCCAGCTTTAGCAGAAACATCTCACTGACATTAGTGCAACTTTCCCAGCTCCTTGCAAGGCTGAGTTCAGTCCTTAGAAAGTGCTCTGATCTCTGCTGCAGAGGAGCTGAAGCCTGGGGTACTGATACTTTTGAATACTTCATTGTGCTGTCTTAAAAAAGAAATGTGTGTCTCTCTCTCAGGGCAGCCAGGGTTTGCCTGGGGTCCCTGGGGCACGAGGGAAAGCAGGCCCCCTGGTAAGTAACCAAGCATCCTCTGCTTCCTACTCTACCTTTCTGAAGGTTCAGTGCCCAGCTGGAAAGACAGCTTGGCAGGGGTGTGCTATTCTAAACAGGAAAGCCAAGAGCCAGCTCACTTTTATCCACATTTTTTCTGATTTCTGCAGGGAAAAGTTGGTGACAAAGGTCCAGTCGGGTTTCCAGGACCACCAGGCCCTGAGGTATGTCCAGCCACCTCCTCATATCTTTCTGTCCTTTGGTAACTTCTGCATCATCCTTTCTTCAGCAAACCCCCATGATAACACCTCTCCCATCTCCTTTTGCTCTGCAGCAGCAGTTATTCCATGTCTGCAGCTTCCTGCCCTACAGAGAATCACCTCTCTGATAAACACTCATGTAGCATTTCAGACTGTTAGAGATGCTTATCTCCTTTCCACTCTGGAGGTTTTTAGCTCTCAAGCTGTGTACAGACAGACCCACATAGGGTTTTGATTAGGAGGCATCTGCATGTAGCTGTTGGTAATTCATCCAGAAAGCAAGAGCTACATGCTACCCCCACTGTGGGCACTCAGCCCGATGGAGGGAGGGAGGGATGACTGCCACCACTACTGCTCACCATGACACCTGAGCTCTGATATATTTACCAACCCAAAGCTGGTGTGTTCTGGGGTCAGAGTCTTTGCTAACAATGAGCAGATGGGTTGTTTTAGGACAATGACACACCAGGGATCCAGAGATGCCGATGCAGAAAGAGCTTTGCTCTAGGACATTTAATGAAGTGAGGCTCACTTTTGTGCAAACTGAGAGATGGGGAAAACTGCCCAGTGACCACCCTGCACTCAGATTTCCTGATCTGCAGCTATCATCCATTCCAATACTTTTTTCTTCCCCATTTGCCATGCAAGACCTATATGTAACAGCTTATTCTGCTCTTGTTGACAAAGGTCGGGCCCCAAAAGTTGTCTCTAACCTGGAAAACAGCACGGTACAGCCTATCATCTCTCTCCATGTTTTCTTTTTAACACTTTGGCAGACACTCACTGCAAAGCAGAGCATCCTATCATTTGGCAGAGGGAAGACCTCAAGCCTAGAAAAGTAAAAAGAGTTTCCAAAAAATGTGATAAAAGCCAGTGATGCACTGGAATAGTGCTCCAAACTGTCTTCCAGCCACCAGCTATTCTCTGTGGGCACTGGTCTTTCTACTAACCATGTTGTTCTCTGGCCCTTTTTGTCCTTCAGCTGCTTCTGTAGGGCAGAACACTCATTTTCTTGAACCTTGCATCTCACTTTCTACCCACTCTTCCTATTTTCAGCCTAGGGCTTCACTTCTTTCCTAGGGTATGATGGTACATCATAGAGTGGTGATGAGGTAGAGAGAATCAAGATAGATTCATAACCTATTCTGCATTTCACTGTTTCCTGGTTTATCCTTACACCTTCTATTACAGATGTCATGGAGGACTTTTTCAGTGGTTCCCCTACAAAACACCATTTCAAGAAGAGAAAGACCCTTACTGCCTTTACCAAAAATATTGTCACAGTGACACTTTAAATGTAGGATCGGCTTCTCCCAGCACATTGCCATTTTTCTCCTTCATAAACAACCAGACAACATCTGTAAGATGCTAGAGAATCCTTTCCAGCACAAGTGATGGTCTATTTACCCTTCCTCAGTGTTCTGGTATTTTGCTGGGGCTGGAAGGGCTCTCAGTCGAGTGCTGCCACTTAGCAATCGTTCCTCTTTGTTGCTATTGGAAATAACCAGAGATTCCTTTGTTTCCTCAGCAAAGGGCTGGTGGGTGGAAAGGAGTCACTGCCTGGCTGAAGGCAGCAGCTAATGAGTGTGTCAGCACCTTTCCTGACTCCTTGCCTGCTTCCCTTGGTCGCTGAGGCGTGCAGCTTGTTCCTCGAGGCAGTGAGATTATGCTCTGAGTCATAAAGATTCATTAAAACCCAAACTGCTGGGTTTAGCTGTGTGATGACAGGGAAGCCCTCACACCAACAAACTTTCTAAGAAGATGGACCTAAAGGGAACTGCTGGGAAAGGCTGATCTTGAATCAAACCAATAGTGCTGCTCCCATGGTGTTGTTTGGTCCCCTCCAGAAGCTGCAAGTTGGCCCACACACAGGCAGTGCCAGCACCTAACAACTACCTCAGCCCTTTAGCCTTGAATTAAAACTCTCACAGAGGCTGTCCTCGGAAGCCTGCTGCAAAAGTCCACCTATGCACCCTGACTACTTCTCATTTTCTCCAGGGCTTCCCAGGTGACATTGGGCCACCAGGAGAAAATGGTCCTGAAGGCCAGAAGGTGAGTGGAGCAGAGATTGAAACTCTATGTGGGGTGGGAAGCAGCCAGGGAAAACAAAGTAGTGGGAACTGGGGAGAGAGAAAGCCCTAGAGATTCCTAAAGATTGTCCTGGCCAGCATCTCAGCTTGCTCTGTTTGGCTTGAGGTCGCTCCAAGTGCAGGGTTTTCTTCTTTCATTTTTTTTTTTCTGTAGCAAAATTGACCTTGGATGATGTCCCATGGCTGTGAAAGAGACTTTTTCATTTTAATTGCCCTTCTGATCTTATGATTCTATTTTTCTGAGTATCTTTTCCTTTGGCTCTTTCTCAGGGAAAGCCAGGAGCACGAGGTTTACCTGGGCCGACAGGACTGCCTGGACAAGAGGTGAGTGTCCTCAGACTAAAAGCAGATTGCATTTCAATAATAATGTTGAATTTTGAGGATTAAGGCATGCTGAAATGGTGTCTGAGGCTTCAGGTTCTCCAGTCCCTCTGAATCTGGAAGCAGATGCTTATAGTCAGTGATCAGAGACACGCAGAAGAGAAGCTTCACCTGAGCTGCAATCCTGTGATCTTTGCTTCCAGTCACTGCTGGCACCTGCTAAATTCTACATGGGTTTTTATTTCAAAGTCTGCTCCCCCACACCCACCCAGGATGGTGTTAAAGCACTTTTCCCTGCACATCCCCTTGCACAGGCATGCCCTGACCTGGCTTTTGCTTTCTGCTCCTTTTAAGTGTGTTTTCTTTCAGCTGTGATACCTGCAGACTCCACTCTCACACAAAGGGATATCCTTTTGTAAGAAGAGAACCTTAATTGAAATTGCTGTTCTGCAAAAACACATTTGCCTCAGCATCTCAGACCTTGAAGCTTTCATTTGCCACTTCATGTGAAAACTGGAAGCTTCATTCTACTCTCAGTCACAAAGAAAAGACAATTGACATTGACTTAATTGTCCTAAAGCTGCAAATACATTACAGCAGAAGCAGAGGAGACCTGAGTGTCTTCTGTTCATCCTGTTGTAACTCAGATAGCTTCTTCTCATTTAAACCATTGTAAGCTGTTTGTCCAGAGTCATGAGATATTGTGCAAATAACATTTAGTGCATGCATGGGCAGGAGTTCATTCTAATAGCACTAATAATTCTTAACTTTTGCTGGGAACTCTTTTGCTGGCTCTCCAAGTGGGATTAATGTAAATTAGCACATTTATTTGCACTGAAGAAGGGAGAGAGGGGAAAAAGTATTCTAGGCAATTTACAAAGGGAATGGAAGCCCTGCATTCCAGGTTCAGGCAGGCATGACCAAGCTGCCTTCAATTTATTCTAGTTACTGAGTGTAAAAGTAAGACATGGACATGGAGTTCGACATAAGCTGTGCTGAATGGCTTTGAATGTGCACCAGACCACACCACTATGCCTTTAGGTCTGCTGTTACCCAAGGCAGAGGCCTGTGGATGACATCTTCTTTAGAAAAGTGATGTATTGTGGATGGTTTATCTGAGCCTGATGGACTGGGTTCCAGACTTCCACTCCCACCCTCAGCCCGCCAGCTCTTGCCACTTCATTACCATGGCTGACCACCTCAATGGGAACAGCCAGACCCGTGGCTGCCAAGGGCACTTTTAATTTCTCTCTTGGCAGTTGGTTTTAGACACTTGAGATAATTTTTGTGAAGCTTAATTGAAGGTCTCCTAGAAACTGTAGATCTGAACCTATCACATTAGAAATTGGTGTAGAGCCAAGGGGCAGGACTGAGTCCAATTGCTGTGTGAGATTTTGAGATAGCTCTGTCCTGCAGCATGTGTAGTCCCATTTAAAAGCAAAAGGGAAACTTCATACAGTTGCCAAATGGTTGTGCAGGAAAATTTGCAACACTTTTTATGGGGCAAAAAGAGAGAAAGGGAAAGGAAAGGGAGAAGAGACATCTACAGCATTCATATCCCTGCCAAATCAAATGAGGCAGAGTCTTTTGAGCATGTCCAGAGTACCCTGTGCACCAAATTCAGCCTACAATAGGCCCAATCCAGTGGTGTTGACTTCAGTCAAATTTTGGATGGCTTTTACTGGCAGGTTTTGACTGAAGATTTGTTGTTTTTTTCCTGAGATGGGAAAGGGAGATGAGAAACCTCAAAGGTGCTGAGCTGCCTGCTCTAGGATTCAGGACTCAGTTGTCAAAATGTGGCAGCTGAGCACACAGTCTGTGTTTAACTGCTGCTTGCTACTTGCTGTAGAGCAAGTCCAAATTTTGTCACTACTTTGCCTTTCACTCTGATTTCTTTTCACCTTAGGGAGATGAAGGACCCTCAGGACCACCAGGAGTCCCTGGTCCAGAAGTAAGTTTCGGTCCTTTATTCAGTTACTGCCAGCTCTGTTAACCTTGTCATAGAATTAACATTAATATAATAAATTAACATTAAACTTCAAACCTCATGGTTTGAGGAGTGATCTGCACTTCTAAGAAACATTGCATTCTCCAGGGCTTGGTCCAACTGCTTGATACAGGATGGCTGAAAGTCCAGCAAGTGTCTTGCACAAGGTGTTGAGTGAAACTCTAATTTTATAACTTGCTTAAAGTCTCACACCTTGAAAAACCCTCTAGTTTTTAAATAGTTCATCCTCAAGATTGACCACATTGACTGGAAACCATCTCTGTAACCAGCCCTGATGTTCATCCTTGATTTTATAGTATTTTTTCAGAGAGAAAAGCAAGAAAAAACACAGGAGAGTGAGAGAGCCCTTCTTGACCTCTACATCTCTTTGAACACAGTGACAATTTAGTACACTAAAGGGCAGCAACAAAGCCCTTGACTTGGCTGGTTATAGCACATGCATTATATTTTCTGATGTGATGTTTAAGTAATAGAATCAAACTGGAGAGTCAGAAATGGGCTGAACCTTGGAGTAGCCATCTAGGCACGGTGCCCATGGATCAACCCTGTTGTCACAATGCTTCCCTCATGTGTTGCCTTGGCACTACACCCTGAGTTCAGAGGGAGCATTGCTTGTAACACCATATAGGTTCGCGGACACACACTGCTGTGACCAGGGCAGCTGGAAGCTTTTTGTGTTTATTGTTTTTCCATGTATTTCAGGGTCGATCTGGCCGGAAGGGATTTCCAGGAAGGCCTGGTCCCGATGGTCCAAAGGTAAGGAAAGGGTTGGATCCTCATCAGGGAAGGAGTGGATGTAAGAGAGGCAAGGAAGAGGGAAATATCTTTTCTCAATTTGACCGTGCCTAATTGCAAGGGGAACTGAAGATTTCTCCTTTTCTCTGAATTTTGGGATCTGGGCTTCTACGTGCTTATTGGATGTTGCATTTTTTAAGTCATGTGCTTTATTACAAACAAGTGTGTTCCTCCTTTGATATTAACTAACTCCCCCCTCCAGCATCTCATTTTCCATTGCTTCTCCACATTTTTGTTCTAGAACAATGCACATCATTTCTATCTTTGCTCTTTAATTAGCAGCAGGAGCAATCCCAAGGCAGGCCACTCCACAAATCCACACTCAAAAGGAAAGAGAAAACCCAACAAAAACAACCTCCTCAAACATTAAATAGCAAAAATGTAATCTGGCAGCACATCTGGAGTATCTGCCTGCTGAGAAAATACAGCTGCCATCACCCAGAGACAATACTGGTTAGCAGTGAGTCTGGCCTCTGGATGGCCTGTCCAGGGGCACTCCACTGGCTTTCGAGTGCTGCCACAGCTACCCTGATCCCTGCTGGGGCTGAAATTCTCCTTCTCCTGTTTTTCTCTTCACCCCTCATTTTTCTTATTCTCTGAATTTCTCTCATCCTGCAGTATGATTCACTTCACATAGCTTCTCTCTATGGTTCTCATGTGGATGCTCTATGTGACAGGAACATGCCCATGTCTGAGATATTACAAGAGCAGAATGAAGGTGCAGCATTGTCTGGGAGTACTTGGGTTGTCTTAATCTTGTGACACTTCTGCTAGCAGGTGAATTTTCTTGGATCTCTTCTCCTCTGTCATTCAAGGGCTACATCTCCCCATGACATCTGTACTGTTGCTCTTCTTAGATGTTCTTCACTTTCTTTGGTTAATCAGGGTCCCTTCCTCCTCTGTTCCTGTTACTGATGTGTTTCTGTCTTCAGCCTTTTGTTCTACTTAGTCTATTACATATAAATGTTATGAGTCAGAAACACCTCAACTTCGGGAACATCCCTGATGACAACTCATGGGATGTGAAAACTCATGGGATGAGACTCAAGTGACCAGGACTGGGCTATGCCACAGCTGATGTTTCAATGTCTGAGTTTGATTTTTTTGAAAGTTATTTTATGACAGCTGCTTTTAGGACATTTTACTCCAGAATAGCAAGAGTTTGCTCCATGTTTGGGTCAGCTGTGGTTCTTGCTCTGAATTACCTTTCAAGTCACAGATGATCTTGTAAGATGTTGTTTCTTGCATATTTTCCATGACCCACACACAGACCCCAAATCATGGGATGTACAAAGGGTCATGTTGTACGAGGATCTGACAGGAGCAGCAAGTGACCTGTGTGCCTTGTCTCTCTTTGTCTTACAGGGTGAGCCAGGAAACCGTGGCCGACCAGGGAAAGTTGGTGAGCAGGTAAACTCTTTGTTTTCCTTCACTGTTGGACAATGTCCTATGTGCAATGTCTCCTAGATGACCAGAGCACAGGCAGAGGACAGTGGCCAGGGTCTTCTGGCCTCCTCAAACTTGTCCATAGTCCAAATGCTCTTAGTCTGGCTGAAGTTCTTTGTGAACAGCAGTGACACTGACCACAGTGTCTGTTTTAAACTGGAGGTTCTTCCATAGGTAGAGTGACCTGGTGAAGTCACAGTTCAGGTGGGTGTGCTGTCAGTGCAGCGCACACAGCCAGCTATGCTTCTCAAGGAGGCAAAGCCATGGTCAGGAAAGAGACTGTGAATTTATGTGTATTCATTGTATCCCTGAAAGGACAATTTTTTCAGGCTTTGCCTGTGTTTTAAGGATTTAAGGGTGGGAACCTCTGCTTTTGGTGCTGTGCTGCTTTGACTCCCACTGGATTTTTTTGGGAACAGAGGATATAGCAGCTGAAGAAACCAGACCCTGGGAAACTGAGACCTTGAACTACATTTTGTTGTACTGCAAGAGAGAGTTGTGCTGGGGTAGCAGGCGACATCTCTGTAGGCTTCAGGGGAACCACAGGCATCAAGGAAAAAGAAACAATTGCTGCCACATCTCTGTGATTGAAACCAACCAACTTGTCCACTACCAACCCTGAAATTGCAGCCACGGAGCCTCCAACATGTTCTGCGTGTTCCTACATGACCACACCAAGCTGGCTGCAGCAGCTGGGCCTGGCAAACAGGATGTTTCTTCTCAGCCCATCTGTCCTTCCCAACACTTTCCCTGCTGAGTGGTCAACAAGTTTCATTTGCTTTAACTTACCAGCCTCTCTGGCTCTTCTTTTCCCTGTATGCAACAGCTAGGAGTCACTTCTTCCATGGGTTTCTGACCAAGCAAGCCCTAAAACCAAAGTGGATCCCGCTCAGCACCAGTAATCTGATGAGTCTCAGTGTATATCAAGGACAGTTACTTCTGTTTGGAAATTAGAGATGTTTCTATATTATGGTTAGTAATTTACCCCATGAAGAACTGAAGAAGCAAAGCTGTTTTTCCCCACCTCTGAGTTCTAGTTGCAGCTTTATCAGGTTCTGCGTGATCTCAGACAACATTTTCCAGTACTCCGTGCCTCAGTTTCCCCTTCTGTGGAAGGTTTGAGCCAGCTCTGAACAGTGCTTAGTATAATGCCTCCTGTCTTCACATGGAACCCGTGGATGCTGCTGTACTAAAATTAAAAATGAATAAGTGCTTTGAGATCCTTAACAAGATGTCCTTGAAGGACAAAGCATCATTAGGATTGTTATTCTTTACCGTTCCCTCAGGACTGACCTTGGATGAAAACTGTAGGCATTGTTCACCAAAAAGAAAACACAGCTGGCCTCTACTGACACTGAAACCAGCAGTGGTATGAAAGCTGCCTGTATTATTCTTAGTCAATTAGTCTCTGTCTAGAAATAGCACTCAGAAATCATTTCTATGTCCTTACCAGTCAAGTCATTAGAACACAACCATCACACCTGTTTAGTGAGAAATAACCTCCTTTCCCATCACATCTTTGCTGAACAGCACTGAAGTGTTGGGGCTTCATTCCTGCCTTCACCAAAGCCTCCACGTTTGGTGTCAGGGCTGGGTTGTTTTCTTGCAGAGCTCTGAGTAATTGAGCTACCCAGGTCACTTGGCATTAAAAGACACCTTCACCTCACCCCGGCTTTCTCCTGTGAGACGTTTTCTGTTTCTGTTTGACATTTTCTGTTCTGTATAATACGAGTGGTCAAACTATTCAAACTTGCTGCTCTGCCCTCTATGTGGACTCCCTTGCAGTGGGAGCCCTGAGCATAACAGCCATCCATCTCATTGAACCTTGCCTCTCGTAGTGACATCTCTTTAGGCAAACACAGGAGTTTCTGTAAGGTTTCCAGTGCCACTTGAGCTCTCATTGGAAAAATGAGGTTTTAAGCCACAGAGCAGTCCCTGATGTGGTGTTTTTCCATTGCAAGGACACTGACTCGGGAAGTTCATTCATAAGTTGCTTGTTGTCTTCATATGCTGGAAGGATTCCAGCTGCTGGGTTCTCCTGTACCCTGGAAATGTGTGGTTTAACCCTTCCTTGCCAGTAGATGGAAGCAGAAGAGTATGAAGAAGGACAAAGTCTCTGGCCCAGGCCACCAGCCTTTCTGTTTCAGAGCTGGGAATGCAGAGCAGGAGGATGTCACCAAACTGTCCATGCTGAAAGTCCAGACAACTCTGTGGGAGAAGCAACATCCTGAAGCAGACAGGAGAGCAAACTGGGAAAGGGTCCCACAAGCCCAACACACACCCCTGTTCTGCACTACAGACTGAAAGTACCAGTGAAGAGTTCTGCCAGCTGAAAGAGGCTACGGTTGACCTACGTCCTTAATGGGAACGAGGAGCTTCTGTCATAGCAGCAACAGCTTTTTGAATCCCTCCTCCAGTGCAAGGAGTCCCAACTCCTGCTCACTGCCATGGCGTTGTTGAGGTCGGCCACACACTCATCACACCGTGCTGGGAAGGGCATTGTCCCACAGCCCTTCTGGGGTATCTCTTCCTTCAAGGGTGAAGATTGTTGTCCCAATATCAGATAGTATCCTAAAATAATTTGTCAGAGGAAACTAGCACCCTGGGTTATCGCCTAACATACTTTCCTTGTGGTGCTCTTGAAAAGGAGGGATGTGCTGTAGAATCAGTTTTGCAGGTAGGGTCTGAGATAGAGATTGATTTGACCAAGGTCAAGTGTGTCACCAAGAACCATGCAGGGAAATGCATCAACATTTCCCACATCTTGGAACTACATCCCTCTCACCCAGCCATTTGTGGGCACTGTATTGTATGCACGCCCTTTGATCTGACAAAGTGTTTTGCCAGCATGTCTCTACCTTTCCTTCCCTGGCTCCCCAGAGGGCAATGGGAACCCAACCCAGCCCCAGGATATGGCTGAGCCTGGTGCACAGGGGGTTAAACCACATGGATTTTCTTTGCGGGTCAGAGCGTCCTCCCTTAAACTGTGATATTTACTGTTTTACTTTCCCTTTCTTTCATCTGAATGGGAGGATTGTACATTTACTCCCTCCCGTCCTTTGTCCCTGGTTTGTTTTGTTTTGAGTTCTAGCGAACCAGTAAAACAGAAAGGCCACGATCGGTTCCTGCTGGGAGCGACTGGCGGTCCCGTCCCTGGGAGACCCTGCTCACGCTGGGCTCGCCTTTCGGTTCTTTCTCTCAAATGGGCTATGATTTATGCAAGGCTTCATTGCTGACTTGCTCTCTGTTGATGTAGCCAAGAGGGGGGGCTTAATTATGACAGGGCTGGACAATAAATGGGGAAAGCCAGACAGGAGTTAGGAATTACAATCCGCCAGTCCTCCCCCTTCTTTTCCTTCCCCCCAAGCCCCCAGCAACTTTTTAACAATCTCCATCCCTTTTCCGCCGTGCCCTTGGCTGGGGAGTACAGCAGACTGAATTCATGCTGAACTCCTCGTCTCATATAAATGTTTTACATTCTTTCCTGTATACTGTGGGCCTTTATCCGGGCAGCCACCGCTGCTGGGACTTCACGTGCATCATTACACACACTGCCTGGAGTCGTGTTTGAGGCAGGGCTTCTTTTCAACCCTGGGAACCTGGGAAAAATATGTTCTGCCGCAGCCATTTTAGTGTCACGGCCACAACTCATGTCTGCTTTGATTTAATATTTGCCACTTGTGGCTTTGCTGGTTCTCAAAACCTAAATCTCTTGCTGCTTGTGTTCCCTTTAGTGTCTATCCTACTTTGGCTGGTGAGGAGGATTGTTTCCCAATCTCCCCAGCTCGTTCCTTACGCTCCTGATAATTTACCAAGATTTATTTTGCCTAGACAAATCTATCTCTATTTGTGTCTGCTTGCAGACACAGCAGTGTTAGTTAATTTAGCCCAGAGCAGACACTATTGGCTGCAAACACTACAAGGCTACTGTGCTGGAAGCTTGGCCATGTCACAGGGTTTCTGCTCTGCCGTCTCACTTCAGTCTGCCACGGTCACACCATGGGATGCTCTTCTTGCTGAGTGTGTAGTGAGCAGTGACATCTTCTCTTGAGCAGAAACATGATGTGCCAGCACAGGCAGAATTTTAACCAGTGCTGGAGTGAAAATCAAGCCAGAAATTTTGCCTGTGCTCTCCTCCCATCCTGACTTTTACCCGAGTAGCAGGTGCAGTGCTTGACTCTCCTCATCTTGTATTGGCAGTGCAAACAGGTTTCTGCTCAAGCTGCAATAACAAACCAGCACCTTTGTGGCAGCCAGAGGGGTCTCAGGAGGATGTTGGGTTTGTGGGCTGCTCAATGTACTACAGTCAGGGCTCCATAAACCATCTGTAGCGCACCACTAGGTTGGCTGGGAAGCACAACCAGGACATCCCACTTCATGACCTAGATTCCTTAGAGACTTTTTGGGGTGGGAGCTGGTGCTGCTGAGGAGAGCATGTCAGAAGATTGGCCTTCAAGCCTGAGATTGGATATGCAATGCTCCTCAGAAGTGTTTTTGAAACAGTCTAGTTCTGAGTGGTAACAACGTTTGCTGCAAGAGCAGGGATCTCTACTTCTGCAGGGGCTGACCTAAGTAACCCAGAAATATCTTCAAAAGAGCGTTTTCTCTGGGAGATAGAGTTCTGCAGATTTTCTGAACAGCTGAAAATGAAGGAGTAGATTTATTCTTTCTTGCTTTGGTATCTTATTTTTGCCTAGCAATGCATTTCCTTGTTTCATGGCATTGCTTTACCATTCCCTCCTCAGCCTTTGACCTCTTGGTGGCCTTAGGCTCCTGGAAAATTTCAGTAACTGGATACAGTTATCAGCTATGTAACTGCACTTGTGTCTAATTAAAAGGATAATTGATTCAGCAGCCTTCAGCAATGCCACCCAGTGGCAACCTTGCATATGCAGATACTGCAGATTTGCCTGCTCTCCCTTTGGTTCTGCACTGAGTCCAGCACTGCTTTGCTCCCTTGAGTGTCTTTCCATGCAGCCTGGCCACAAGGGCATGTTTGTGCACTGAGACAGCTTCAGACACAGCAAAGACCATTCCAGTGCTGATGTCATAAGGGTTTGTGACACCAAGCTCCTGACAAGAGAGTGGAGCTTTCAGGGTAGTGCCTGTCTTCCCATGGTTAATTGATATTTCCAGCATGGCACAAGGTCATGCCAGTTGTCTGGGACACCATGTCTGGATGATTTTCTAGTGCAAGCATCTAACTCCAAGCTCTGATGTACCTGCTGAGCTCTTTGCCTTCTCCCATGAGTTTTTGCCAAATGCTTTTCACCTGGATGTTTCTCTCATGCCAGGGTGCAAGGGCTGCTCAGAGCAGAGAGTGTGTGGCTGCTCCCTGCAAGAGGCAAAGCCAGATGAGTGTCCCAGTGAGAGATGCTTTTGTTGAGCCTGTCAGCATGCCTCAGTGAGGAGCTCCTGCCTCCAGTGATGTTCAAAGGATGGCATTTAATTGCACCATGTGAGGACTCTTAATGCATGATGTCTCTCAGTGTTTGGAGTCATCGTCAGGAGCTGTTCCCTCTAAAAGTCATTGGAGAGTGACCCACGTTGTGTTTTGTGTCTCTGAATGGATCTGCTGAGCCCCACACATACAGGAATAGCAATGAGGCTGGTTATTTTGTGCTTCAGCTTTGCATTGTGAGTGCAGCTTCAAGGAGAGAGAGAGAGAAGGGCTTTTGCTGGCAGGAGGAGTTGCAGGAATTGTGACTAAGGCTGCTCTGTGGTGCGTGATGCTCCTTTGTAGCTGAGGAGAGTCACCTCACACTGTCAATGCACAAATGAAACAGAACCACAGCGATGCACAGACTGCAGAGAGCTCCTCTACAAACTGCACGTGCATCAGACCTGCTGGGAACAGAAAAAACAATGAATCAGGAGTGCAGAGGGGAAACTTTTGCTTCTTTTCTTGCTGTTGCCTCAACAAAAGGGATGGCAGGGTGAAAAGCCCTCCCTTTTCTCAGATTGCACTCCAGAAGTTGCTTTGCTAGTGTAGCTTTTCTCCCTGTTGTGTTTCTTCATGTTGAATGTTTTCTTGAGTGTGTCATTTGGAAACCTCCTTGGTGTTGGTGTGAGATGCATTTGCATAGAAGAACTTTACAAGTTATTATGAAGATTTCAAATTATTCTAAAAGAGAAAGAGTAAAATGATACCACTGGAGAAGCCATCTCCTGGCACTGTCTGGCTCAGCAGTGTACCAGTCAGACTGTTGCCTAAAATCAAACAAGCTGGAGCATGGCATCATTTGACATGACCTATACCAACTGTGGGCAGGTTATGAAAGTGTTTCAACTTGAGTCCCTTTAGTTACAGCTTCATTGGAGGAACTACGTGCAGGTATCTCTCTTCCAGTGACCCTTGCTGGGACTAAGGATGAGGCCATGAGCATCACTCAGTGAGGAGGAGAACACCTGCCATGGCATAGAGGACATTCCTTTGCATCTCTACAGCCAGAAACCCACTGAAGTCAGTAGGGAGGATGCTGTATTCCTATTCTCAGGAATTTTAGCTTGAGATTGCATCTGTTTCCATCTTCCTAATTGAAAGCAGTTCTGTTGGTTTCCTCATTATCTCAAATGTTGTTAAATCCTGACAAATCTTTAGCTTAAACTGGGCTTTTTTTTCAGAGATGGTGTGATGGATCTAATGTCCTCCTGGCCCCTCTGACTGTATCCTCAGCCCTTTATTTCCTACTGACATCCCTGTGGCATGACACTATCAAAGGCAAAACTATTTTGCACAAGGGTTTCAGGCAGCTCAGCCTAACCTAGAGGAGATGTACCCAGTAGAGCAGTTAAACTGATGACAACCCAAGAGCTCCTGCTATCAATGCCCCTTGGAGAAGCTGTGCTGACATTCTGGGACATGCCTATGAAACAAAGCCACGCTGTGGACTCAGTCTCTCCACAAAACGTGCTTAACTCATCCCTTGTACTGTTTGTTGTGGCTCTTTGCAGATCCTGGTGCTGCCGTTCCAGCTGGCTCCTAAAGCAGAACCAGCTGTGGAGTTAGACATTCCCATGGCCGGGAGCGACTCTGTCCGCCCTGCTAGCCAGTAGGAATTACTGAACATTATATGAGGGATGCTGTGCTATTTCAACCAGCAAGGTGGACCAAAGAAACTGTTTTCTTTCTCAGCAAATAAAACTGAATATTAATTGTGCTTTTCTCTTTCCTCAGGGTCTAATGGGTTTCATTGGTCCCGTAGGGGAGCCTGGAATAGTGGGAGAAAAGGTAAGATGGCTTGTAAAGGATTGGTTGTTACAACTTTTGCAGGGTAAAGGAGGCTGGGGTGAGAAGAATACTGTGGAGATTGAAGTTGTCATGTCAGTGCAACACTCAGTTGGGAATGGAGCACATTCAGGGTGTTTTGGCTCATATTGGGCCAGGGAAAAACAATCCATATTGCTTTTAGGAATTAACATGAGCTTGACCGCCAAGGAGATGCTGTCAAATACTCTCTGAAAGTTTAAGCTTGCTTCATTCATAATCTCCCATAAAGTTTCTATTTAGCACTCAATTCTGTTTTTTTCTTGGAATGAAGGACTCCTTAGCCCTGTGTTCCTGGTCAAGAGAGGAGACCAAGAAGTTTAGGTTACAGACAGATTTGTGCAGGTTTGCCATGGGGTCACCCAACAACAGGGATTAGCCTGCATTGAACAGGAAGGTGTCAGCAGTTTCTAAGGTGCAAAGAAGGGCCAAGAGTGCAGCCAGTTAACTGAGCAAAGACTGGTCCAAATACTGCCCTTTTTATTTGATGGGCACCATCCAGTCTAGCTGCTCTCTGGTTGCTGTGGGCATGCTACTGAGGGCTGGTGCCCTCTTGTACACAGTACAGATACACTCTTCTGTCAGGAGGAAAAAATGGCTTTATTTTCCATAAAAATTGTGAATGGACATTAATTTGGTTTCTATTAGAGTGTAAAATTCTATTTGGGGCTAGCTTCCAAAGACAAATTATCTATGTCATTCATTGTACCTCAGTTGCAGGCTGCTGGTTTTCATTGGTGGTTTAATTATTCACAGTCCAGCCATTAAGATAGTAAAGAGCAAAAATGATGCGTTCCACACATCAGTTTTCTCTCACTTTTATTACTTCAAGCCCTGTCTTCCGAGTAATGATGTCAAGGTTGTGACAGTTACGCTGTGTACACTGCAAATGCATTTTATTGCCTGTCTGCAGCAGCCTTTGGAAAGCCCATTCACTATAGATGATCTCTGGTGGGGCAGTAGCAGAAGGAAGCTCAGTCCAAACTGTCCACACAAGAACAAAAAGGAGTGACATGATGTGGGCTGAGTTTGACAGATGGAAAACAGAGCAACAAGAGTCTGTGATGCATCCAAGATGGTCATGCAGAAAACTGGTGCCTGAGTCAGCAGCAGCTCTGAACTGAGTGAGGAATAAGGGGTTTGCCACACAGGAGACGTGGGAAGATCTTTTTCCTCACTCCAGTAAATTCACATCTGGCCCTATGATTCCCATGGCAATAACACGACCACATGAGCTATCCTCATCTTGCAGATTGATTCTGTAACATGATGTTACCTTGGTGTCAAGGCAAACCCAGGCTGTCCTTTGAAAACCTGCCCTAGGAGATCCTCAGCACAGCTGTGATTCCTATTAGACTTCTCTACCAGGACAAAATAACAGATGACAAAAACAACTATCATCAAATCAAAACCTCAAACCAGGCCCTCCAGTTGGCATAGCATCCCACAGCTTACTGTGCTGTTGTGAGCTAAATGAAGTGGGAAATAACGCTTTCATTAGACATCACTGAGTCAGCAATCTCCATCCTGAGAGCTGCAAAACTTAAGACTGAAGCCAGTAGGATCCAAAGATTATCAAAGAGAACAATACAGTTAATACATGCTTAATAAGATCCATGCATTCATGGGGGAAAATCCTTACATGGGGGGTTTACAAGGGCCAACTGGTGACAACACAAACTCTGAGGTTTGTTTTTAATAAGCAGCTTAGAGCCCAGAAAATATTTCCCCTTACACTTTAGCTGTTGGAAGGTAGGTCAGAGTTTGGGCGTAAACTGTTTGGCAGCATTTGCTAACTCCTCCCTCCTCATCTGCCCAAGCACATACAACCCTAACACACCTAATTCCCAGAGCATTACCAGAGCTGTGAGGGGTGTAAGAAGCAGTCAGGGTGAGAATTGCCACTGTCTCCAAAAAGGAGCTAGAGCCATGCCTTCAACTCGCCCTTGTGTCAGCAGGTCGTGGTGATGCTCACAAAGGTTTACACCTCCTTTCATTCTTGGCTGAGCTACAGGATGGCCAAGGATGTGTTTGGGGGAAGTGAGATGTTCTGCATGTAAGGCTTTGGGAATTAATAAGTGATTTTTCTTTTTGTATGTTGATTTTTTTTAATGCCAAATGTTGGGTTTTTTAGGAGGGACAATGTCTTTAGGGTGAGACAAGGAGGCATCCAGCTCATAAACACAAGCCTCCAGATTGTTGTTGTTGTTGTTGTTTGCACTGTGGTCCCAGCATGAGCCACAAGATGAGGAGTCCTCCCAAAATACCTCGTCTCCTTCTGAAAGCATCAGGCAGATGGCTGATTCCAGGCAGAATCTCTGCCTATTTCCTCATTTTTCTGCTGAGATTTGTTGCTCTAGGTAGGCCCTTGTGACCAAAGCTGTCAAATCCATGCCTCCGAAAACACCAGGAGATGCAGGGATTATGATACTGCAGAACAGAGAGGGATATCATCCCTTGGGTGGGAAGGGCTGGAGATCTGACATCCAATCCTAGCACTGTGCAGAGTTGAAAGTGGTCTTGAGACCATTGTTTGTTTCTCTTTCCTCAGTGGTTGAATGGCAATAGCAAAGTCTCCTCTGTTGGGATAGGGAGGATTAGCTAATTCTTGTTGCAGTTCTTTAACTAGACTAATGAGATGGATATGTGAAAGAGGATGATAATTATGCTGTGCTAGAAGCCTTTCTGATAGAAATCTGATGGTATAGTCTGCAATTTGTGGATATTTTAGTTGTTTCATTGCTCTATATCCCCGTTGCTGCCCTCTCAGAGTTAGCAAAAGTCCTCACACTTGCCTATGCACCTCTGTCTCTCCTAGGGTGACCGTGGCTCAGTGGGACCCCCAGGCCCTCCAGGAGTCAAGGGGTCGATGGTAAGGAGTAAGTCTGCATTCCCTCACCCTTGCTGCTGCCTCTCTTTCTCTGTCCTAGCAAAGGGTGCAGCTTCTCCTGGGCTTTTAGTTAGATGACAGCGGCTGCAAATCCTTCCTGTCTCTATGGGCATGGAAATGGCCATTTGACTGACTGGATATTGAGGCACAGAGTTTCAAAACAAGTTCTGCAGCTTCATCAGCTGAGGATTTGTTGTGTGAAGTAGAGACAACTAGAAACTGCAAGCTACAGCACCTAAAGGACTGCCTGTTTCCAAACATCCTGGCTACTGAACAGACAAGGTCTGGGAACAGGGATCTGTTGATTAGATCCCACCAAATTGCCAAGGGCAGCTGGAGACACAGGACTGCTTGGGCAGCACACTCATGGTGTGTAGCTCTGCTACGTGCACTGACACTTGGGAATCCTCTTTTAAGTGTCTAGAGGGACCTTCATCAAGGTTTTGTCTTGCTCTGACATCTTTTATCTACCATAGTGTACAAGACTCAGAGACAGGTTTCATATAAATGCAGCCCATTCTCTTCTGACCTGTTCAGAAAATCTAGCTGCTTATATTGCTAGCAAGGTTGGAGCTGGGCTTTTGACAGTC
Organism: Urocolius indicus; assembly: GCA_013401255.1. Classification (NCBI taxonomy): domain Eukaryota; kingdom Metazoa; phylum Chordata; class Aves; order Coliiformes; family Coliidae; genus Urocolius; species Urocolius indicus. The sequence continues at coordinate 454,211 of WBNH01012226.1, forward strand.
TGGCCTTCTCCATCTGCACCTGAGCAATTTTACCCTGACAAGTAACAGACCTGACTGACCTTGCAAGCAACCAACAGTGCCTTTATTCCTGTTTTCACACTTGGAAGAAGAAGGGCTGAGCAAATCCTGGGAATTCACATCAGACATGTTCTTCTTCCTTCCCTTTTAGGGACACCCTGGGACACCAGGAGGAGTGGGTTTTCCTGGGATCCCTGGTCCAACAGTAAGTAAAGACTACCATCACCTTGCAAAAAGACACATCAGGAATCATCATCCCATAGCCCAGACACTCATGGACTGAGTCAAGCAACTGTGTCCCAGTGGATGGATTTGAATTTGATACAAGCAAGAGATAAGGGAAAAGGGATGGGGCATGGGTGGATGCAGCATGGAAAGGGATGCCGAAAAAAAACAAATAAAGGGGAGGATCCAAACTTCACAGCCCAGGTCACAAGCTCACTAGCTCAAAGTGTTACTGCAAGGCTTTCTGTTTCTGCTGGGGGTTGCTGGCAGTATGGGGATCACGTCACGCAACACAGTGGCTGTATCATGCGGTGACTGCATCGTGCCTTCTCACTGGGGAGAGAGGAGCAGCAGAGCAGCTGCCTCCAGATGCACCCTCTGTCTGGCTGTGATCATCTGCTACATGTGCAGCTGTGGCTGGAGCGTGCAATTGGTGTGGAGGTAGATTTGAGTGTGGCTCCAGTTTCCCACAGCCAATGTTCAGATGGAGCTCCAGCCCTCCCAGCAGCACAAATACTGCTGCATGTCGTTTGCTGGAACCAAGAGAAAGGCAGTTCTGGGCGGGTACAGAGAATGGATTTTGCTCACTGTGTGAATTCCCACAGTGTTTTTAATTGGGAGGAAGATCACAGGAGTCAAATGGCTGGGAAGTGCCAAAGGTTTGGCCTCCAGATCAGTGGCCACTGCTCACTGCAGGGAGCTTGGGGATGCTCTGGGCTCACTGGCTGAGCCAGCTGCTGCCTGTGGAGAGATTTCTCAGTTGCAAATCAATGAAGGGTGGGGGGGAAGTCTGAAGTCAAAAAGTACTTTGGGGTGACTTATCCCTTCCTGAAGAACAGCAACATGGCACTGGCCAGGTCCAAAAAAAGGAGCAGGATGTTGCTTGCAACTCCCAGCAGTGAGCTGCTCTGTGGGCCCTCATGGCAGCACTTGCCGTTGATAGAAACCTAGGAGGCAGCTGAATGTCCCTTTTTAGCACCTTTCCCAGCATGTTAGTTGCTACATGGCTTGGGGATAGCTGGAGCCCTAAGCAAGCCCCCTGCTTACTCCATGCCTGTGAGCAAGGCCTTGGCAGAGGTAGGTTCTACACTGGCCCTATGGCAAGGAGCTCTCAGTCCTGAAGCACTATCTAGTGCACCACTAACCAGTACCTTTAGCTGAGAATGAGTTTTGTCTTGCTTGGCTGGGGCATGACGACAGCAAGAGCTGAGGCATCAGCTCTGATTGAAGATGCTGAAACCTCTCTGGAGAGCTCTGGGAGCTGAGACCATCCCCGGGTCCATCCATTTCCTTCAGTTCCCTCTTCTCATGCAGGCAAGTAACCAATAAGTTCATCCAAGCAAAATGTTTCCTCCAAGACTGCATTTTAAAAAGTCATAATTCAATAAATCAAACTTCACCACAAAGCCAGTAAATCAAATAATCCCCTAATATCACATCCCCACTCATTAACTGCAGCTGTTTCTGCCTGTTTCTCCCATTATTTGCTTTTTAAGCCAGACCTGAGGCATGCTGTTGTTGTCTGCCCTAAACTGTTAAAATCTTGGAAATTAAGCTACCCAGTGAGCCTTGGCAGTTCTGATGGCTGATTAATTCAGTAGAGGGTGACAGAGAATGGGAAGAAAAAGTATAGTCAATGGTAGGAAATTCTGCCCTTAATTTCAGCCCATTGAGGCTTGTGAATTTCTTTTCCCTCTTGCTGCACACCATCGTGGTACATCTTCTGTGTTAATAAACAGTTTTGGAAATAATGTACACATGTAGGTATATTAAAGGTCACTCATCTTCTCCTAAACAGTTCCTTGAAAATCCCAGCCTGGGATCTAGTTGTTCCCTCAACGTTTTGCCATCACAATGAGTGTTTCTGTGCTTGTATTTTCATAAGCTGTTTGGGATAAGCTGAGACTTCCAGGAGGATATTCCAAATACCATCAAAGAATTTTACTTCAGTATGTGTTTGTCATAAAACTCTCTATAAAACAGGCATCTGACACATCTACTGCTCGTCTGTGCCAGTCGCTACTGACTTCACTGGCAAAAACTGAGATTTACTGTGATTACAAATATAGTTAAACTCAACCAACTTTTCCATCTTGAGTGAGAACAGCTAAGCATTTGTATTCTGAACTTCCATGCCATGCAGAAAGATACCTCCATTCCAAAAGCAAAATCTTAGTGGCAGTGGTACAAGCAGTAGGAAGATCAGAGTCTGATTTTGTTGTGATCCTTGGTGGAAGTTGCAGAGCTGACAGTTGGTAAAAGTTATTAATATATAAAGAGCAAAAACTTGATGTGGAATGTTTGAGAGATTGCGAATGGAATGTGTCATTTTGAAGTGTTTTTGACAAGCAGAAAGGCACTAACTTTGAATTGGCCATACCCTTTAATATGTGAAACTGATAAATATTCTAACAATTAAAAGAAGGCTGGGTGCTTTTCTTCTGCATTTTCTGGTTAAAAAAAAAAAACTGACACTTTTCTGTAAGTGTAAGAAGAACAGGATCATCTGCAACACCAACAGTCCAAATGAAATTAGCATCTATCTGCCAGTATGAGTATTTATACAGCAATAACAGGGCAACAGTTACTTGAAGATAAAATCAGTATTTGGCTGAAAGGGTCAGACTTGGATACGTAAGATGAGGTGCCTGATTTTGTATTTGGACAACTGAAAAGCAGATCATGGTTGTTATTATTTTTGTGCAGATATTGAGCAACAGCTGCTTTTAATAACTTTGGAGGGAATTCTGGATGTTCAACTTCTCAAATCACACCACTCACACAGACAACAGGCTGCAGATACTTAAACACACAAAAACTCAGCCAGGATCCTTGGCCTAAGTGTTCATAATCCAAAGACAATCAGTGAGTTAAAAAAGACTGTTTATAGACAAGTAAATCTGGTAATGTCTTTGGCAAGAGTTTAATGAACCAACCTGCTGGTCAGGAGTCTGAGTCTGAGTCTGAGGCCCCTGCAGATCACTGAGGGATGTCAGATTTTACCAACAGCTGCTGCCTTCCTCCTCCTCCATCTTCATTTTGTTTCCTTTTTCCCTTTCCAGGGTCCAGCAGGAGTCCGTGGTGCGCCAGGGGTAAGAGGGATGAAAGGCCGCAGGGTAAGCGCTTTCCACAAACTTTTATCCCTCTACACTTTCAGCCTTTGGGTTAGTAATCTGGTGGATTAGTTTGAGGATGTGAAGATGAGCAGCAGTTGGGGCAGCACCTCTGCAGCCCTGTTTCTGCTGTTTATAAAGATTGTGGTCATTGAAGCAAGTCTTACCAGGGGTGAAAGTGATGTGTGTGGGCAGAATGGTGTCCCAGTGTAGAGTTTATCATAGAAGTGGTCCAGCATGTCTTTTCCAACCACTTACAATGACAAAACAGGGTTTATGGACACTTCTTGTGAGGATGATGAAGCTTTATTTATCTGAAGATGCATCTGGACTGGGAGAAAGGGTGCAGGACCAGAAAAGGTGCCTTTGCTGCCCAGGGACAGAGAACAGCTGAGATGTGTTGTGATTTAACCAGAGGCAGATAAAGCAGGACATGTTATGCCATGAAAGAGAATTAAGAGACAAGACAGGCAGAAACAGAGCTGACAAGGAGCCAACAGCCTACTCGTCCCATGTCTTCCCTTTCAGTCTTACAGGATTAGTATCTTCTGGCAGCATTCTGTGGAGTTGTGAGAAATGTGTAGTTTGCATTGTCAGGAGATCAATTTATAAGCTTGTCCTGTGTCTTTCTATGGATTTTTCCAGCCTATAACCCAGGCCTTGATTTTATCTACACATACCTAAACGGTAAATGTGTGAATCCTCACTGTGCCTAGAAAGAGCAGACCCCCAGCCTACTGCTGGGTGAAGGTTCCTAACTAACATCACTGACAATGCTACAAGGACACGTTACACTGGATAAACGTTTCACAAGCAGCCTGTGTCAGTTCATATGTGGTTCTTCCTGCTCCATTTGGGTGACAGCCGACAGCAGAATGACCTCTGGACCTGCCAAAGCTGCTTGTTTTCCTGCCTGTGACATCCAACCCGTGTCCCACTGAGCTCTTCAATCTTTCTTCTTCTTCAATGGGACATTTATTACAGGAGCATCTCTGCTTTCAGTTGTTTTTCCGTGTCCAGCTGTTTTGCAAAGTATTAATAGTAAGTGCACATGGGTTCTGCTGAAGGCCCCAACAACAACATATTTTGCATTTCTGCCTCCAAGGATTTTATGATATCTGTTTCCAGCTTTTGTTTTCAAAGATGAAGGCTGGAGTAAATGATACATTTTACCTTCCCCCAGTCTCTGCTTCTACTGCAATTCCTGCTTGGGGAATTCAGGACAGCAAGGGATTGCATATGTTTCACTATACCAGAGCTAATACTCTCTTTGAATAGCTGGGACCAGCAAAAGGAAATGGAATTACCAACTAGAAAGCTTTATAACCACAGAGTTATGTACCCTGGCACGGCTTTAAGCTGTAAAAGCACAGCTAGAAGGACACCAGTAACATCCAAGCCCGACAGATGCATATCAGGCTTCAACTTGTAACTTGTGGCTGGGAAAAACAGCTTCCTTGCCTCTGTTCTCCTTGGTGGGAAGGCCCATGGATGTCATTCCCCAGCTCTGCTCTCAGAGGGTCCCCTGGGGAGTGAGGTTTCTCTATGCTACATAGCAGAGATTAACGGAGCTGTCTGGGACATCCACGATCACGATGGATGGGAAACTGGAGCCATTGTGTCATGGGAGGCTTTGAATGGAAGCGGAAAATACCTCAAGGTAAATCTGTGGCACAAATCTGAATGGGAAATGCCCACTGAGTGTAACCCAGGCTGCTAACTGTTTGGGATCTTGGAGAGGTAGATCATCTGAGGAGTTCAGATATTTCTGCCAGTGCCTTTAATGTCCGCAGTGAGAGAGGAAGAGTCCCAGCATTGCCCCTGCCAGCTGCCAGCAGGGATTTCAGCCACATCCCCTGGCACTGAGCCTTTCCTAACAGCAGGCAGCTGCCTGTGTCTGTGGTGTTTGGCTCTTGGGTCTATGAGATTCACTCACCTAAATCTTCCTTTTCTTACATCTGAAGTCCTCAATTCACAAGGAAGGTGCAGCTGACCAGGCTGTTTTCAGCTCCACTGATACTGTCAGGAATGACAAAGAGGATATTGTCCAACAAGGTAAAACTAAGAGCAGAGATGGATTCAGCTCCTAAGAGAAGAAATTGGCTGTCACAGCAGGGACCTGCCTTTGGGTGTAACTGGATCCAGAAGGTGCCAAAGCCACAGGTGAAATCTTGCAGGACACCAAGTGCTGCCAGCACTGTCCCTTCTCAGAAAGATGTACTGGATAGTAGAGACATTCAGCTTCACGGCTTTGGGTTGTGTTTCTTCTACAGATATTGAATCTAGCAGATCCAATGCCAGCCACTCTCTGTAGACGTTCCTTCACTGAGGAAGCCCAGACTTCAAACTGCATCCCAGACTTGAAAACTAGAATTGCTGGCTGACTGCAGAGCCCTGCAAAAAGTCACCCCAGGAAGTTCAGAGTGTGGAGGTAGAACAGGAGGCAGAGCCTAGAGAAGAGGGTGTATTAAGGTCTTGATGTTGCCCTAAGGACATCAATATCAGAGACATCTATCAGCAGGCCATGAGTGTCTGGATGTGCTGCTGGTGCCCTGAGCAGATCCTGCCCTCAACACCCACCACTGTACTGTGGCATAGTGAAGATTTGGTACATTTGGGCACTGCAGTGATATAATCCACCCAGGATGTGCGAGAAACACAGTCATCCTTTCTCAAGTCCCCAGCAGAAAGGACGAACTTGGGCTTTGCTCTGGAATGCCACAGATTTCAGTGAGTATGATGTGGGAAAGTCAGTACTGACAGATGAGCAGAGCTGCTGCTTGGAGGATTTCTGGTATTCTGATTTTTGTATCTATCTCTCTCTCTCACGTTTTCCTTCTTTTCATGATCTCAGAAGATATTCCAGGCACATTGTATTCTTTATTTTCTCAGTTTGTCCTGCTCTCTTGGCTCTTGGTTTTCTTGGGATGAGGAAATGATACCTAACTTTAATTTCAGACATTACCCTCTGTCTCTCCTAGCTTACAAAAGGGACATAATTCAATTCAGAGTGAAAACATGAAGGCAGCCTCTACCAGATGTTTATGGATTCCATGAGCTCTGTTTGTGGATACTTCATTAAAGTAATTTTCCTTTTGAAGGAAATATAAATAGCAAATATGGTTTTGGTTGTAAAGCACAATGGAAACTTTTGGGGATCTGCATTTCTGTTGTGATAGCTTTTACATGGACAAGATAGAAGTATAAGTTTTAAAAAGAAAATGCTTTAAAAATTGTAACCTTCTTTTTAGTCATGGCAGGGCTATTGTTCCTTCACAAGTCTTTGTTTAGACCATCAAACTGATACTGAACAATCTTCCACAACACATGGTTTCCCCTTTCTTCTTCCCCAAGGACGAGAAACTTGGACATGTGAGCCCAGGGCTTCTTGCCCTCCATCGATACTCAGTGTAGCAGTTAGACACATGCTTAACATTCAGCTAGTGACAGCTATGCGCATGTTTAAACCTAATTACTTAACCAAATCAAGGTTTAAATTGGAAGGCAGCTGATTCAGCAAGTCCTTCACCCTATCTCACTTAAATTCAGAAGCACATTTCTGTTAATCAGCTCCTCACAGCAGGAAAATGTCTGGTCTCCAGCATCTTTTGTTGAGAATGGTGATATCAAAAAGCCCAGGAACTGACTGAGAATCTCTGCAAAAGTTAAATATTAACTGGAGCTATGACTTTGCAATTCAGATCATAAAGACCTGCACATCTAAGTAGACCTGAAAATAACTGCTTTTTCTAGGCCCAGATGAGTTGTTCATGGAGACAAAGCAGAAGTATATTGTTTTGCTCCCAGGGATCTTTCTAGTTGGCTGAAAAAGCATTAGATGCACTTGAGAATGAGTTAGCTACAGATCCATGGCCATGGCCAGCTCCAGTCAAGTCTTCTGCTTGCTTTACATTTGGCCATACTGTGATAGTGAAATATCAATATTTGGATAAAAGGGTAAGGAAGGAGCTTTGGATTTCTGGATAGGAGCTACTGGCTGTGTTCATGCTGCTGCTTTTGCTATTCAGGGGCTGGTTACTGGCTCGCTCTGAGTATCTGTTTAGACAGGGGGAAATGCAGAGCTGCTTTGCAGAAATGCCTTGGTGAGTATTTAGCTCTTTTTTGCAGGAATGTTATCTGCACTAGCAGAAGGCTGTATGCCTGTTGACTCACATGGACTAGGAATAAACCTGAATTCCAAAGCCTGGAGCTGAATTCTCCTGCGTTTCTGAGCTGATGCTGTTCAGTACTTTGTTTAGTCTGGCATTGCTGATAGTGCTACTCAGTGTGGCACATCTCTGAGGGCAATACTGTCTTGGCCTGTGTACCCACTGATTGTTTGGCACCGTGACCTGCTTTGCAGCCATTGCTAGAGCCTACACTAAAACTGACTCGTGATTACAGGGAGCAGAATGTGACTGCAGATAAGAATTACAAGGACTTAACACTGGCTTTGTGGGGACCTGCACAGGGATTGCAGTGAGAAATGTGCCCACATAAGACATTGAAGCTAGAATGTAAAAAATGATGGTGTCTACCCAGCCTTGGTGTCTTGCTGCTTGCTGAGATCCAGGACCTCAGTGCAAGTGTGACTTTTGCAGCTGGAGCATCAGCATTTGGATGCAGGGTTCCAGAGCTGGGATATCCTGCTCTGTTTAGGTAGCAGTGAGTGATGACACTTGGTCTTGTGGCTTATGTGCTGCAGTGGGACTGCACAGGCATGTCCCTGTGCTGTGGCTTCCTGCATGACCTCGGGTGAGCTGCTTTGGGATGGACATGGCACAATGCCCTTGACCACATATTCATACCCGACTGGCTTTGGTGAAACAGTTGAGCAGGTTCTGAAACGCTCCATCAGCCATGAACCCATATCTGTCTGTGCCTTGGCTGCCCATGTGCAAAGGAGAGGATAGATCTTGATTTAACCTTCCTTTTTTTCCTGTTTACATTGTAAAACTACTTGGAGCTTAAACTGTTTGTACAGCCCTGGCCCAGCAGGACCTCTCTTGAACTGTGTACTGCCACATAAATACTAACACAAGCTAAAGAAAAGCTTCCTTCTCTGTTTCTTGGGCTCCTAGAGATGCTGAAATGAGTGATAAAGCCTTTCACTGCTCCCTCCTCACCCCATTCTTAGGATGGGTCCGTGCTGCATATGCCCTTAGGATGGACGTTCACCAAGACATCTCTATTCCCTCTGCCCTGCCACACTTAGGGTAGGCATGTCTGGCTGTTTGGTTAATTTTGAAGCACTGGGGGTTCCAGGGGAGTCTGAGGAGCTATGCTCAGCCCTGCCTGCAAGGCCAAGCCACAGGGGGAAGGCACCGTGCTGTGCCTTGCGGCGTTTGGCATCGGATGCTCCCTGGAGAGCTGCCAGGACCTCACTCATCTCTAACAGGCGTTGTCAGTAAAAGAGAGTTTTAAAGATTTAACTAATTGACTAAATATAGCCTTTCCTGTCAGGGCAAATTAGGGGAAGCCTTTATCCTGGATTTCAGCCCAGGAGGCTGGAGAAGATGAAGCTTGCCACATGCATCTGCGAACACAGGGTCACTTTCTCCTTCTTTAGGTCAGATGCCGACGAGATGTGTTGTGATGGGATTAGGCAGGTGACTGCTGTGAAGTGAGATTGCCCTGGCAGATCCTGCAATGCTGGTGACAGGGCTCTGCTAGAAGAAATGAGGATACCATAAACACCTCCCCAGCCAGCCAGCCCTGCCAGGTTGGACCACTGAGATCCACGGTCATCACTGCCCTTGCTGCAGCACTTGCAAAAGTGCTGGACAGCACAGGCCAGGCTACAGAAGATGGATCTGGAGGGGCCAGACATATCCCACTTTTCTTCCCTGACACCATCTGTCCTGGAAAGGAAACCTCTAACCTGGGTTATCACTCTTGTTTCCATGTCCCACTGGCCTGTGATCCCTACTCTCTCCTCCTGTAACACCAGGACTGAGCTACTGAATCTTTCCCTTCTGCACATCCTTCCCCTTCTTCACAAGCAGATCATCCCAGTAGCTCGGATAGAAAAGATGTAATTGCACAAAATATTTAATGGTAGCTCAAAGAGGAGGGGAACAGTTTGTCTTCCAAGGAGGAAGAGAAGTTGGGTGGTAGAGTGCTTTCCCAGGGTGCTGGTGCCATGCACGTGCTGACACCTCCCCTCTCCTTTAGCAGCCCAGGGCAGGTCTGTGTGATTTCCTGGGTCTCTTGGTCACCCCAGGCAGCTCTCCAGATGCCTCCAAGCCCTTCTTTCACACTACTCCAACTTACAGTGCTGCCTGACTTGAGCTGTCAGTAGCCCTGCATTTAAATTACCTTCTGGTTTATGTCATTGTGCTTTGAGCTTTATAGGGACATGGATTACTGCACTCTGATCTAGTAGCCAGCATAAGCTGGAGCACCTGGGGTCTAGGGTTGCTGAGAGCTGCCATTCTGACCTGTAAAACACCCTGTTTGGTTTTGGTGCTCCCATCTGGTGCACAGTTCTCCTCTGTCTCTCTGTCCTGGAGAAGAGGCTGAGTATCCATCAGAGCTGTGTCTCACTGGCATGCAAGAGAGGCTTTTGGTTGTTTAATCTCTGGTACGCTCAGCAGCACAGGGTTTTGCCAAGTGCAGTAGAAGTTTGTGCATTATTTTATATGGACAATGTTTGCTGTAATAATTTGGCTGAGTTTCCTGTACATCCTCTGCTGTTACACTGCCTTTCTTTGTGAGGCTCTCTCAGCCTGTCATGCTGGAGTCACTTTTCCAACGCTCCCCAGCCCCGTTATTACTTTTGGCACTCAGTTTACATCCCGATTAAGCACATTGGCTCCTGTTTTCTCTATTTCCACGTTGGCCTGCTCTCTGGATTCCTCTTACCACTACATTCTAGCACTGCTCTGTGTTTTTATTTATTATTGCAGTAATATTGCAGTAATATTGCAGTAACAAAAATGATTCCCAACTGAGCTCATAGGCTGATGATGAACATGATGTGCATTAACACAGTCTCTTGATACACCCTTTTCTGACTGTTTTATTTTCCCTGAGACTAGCTCTGTTTATTCTCTTTCAGTGTGACACACTGGTTTCTGGGGTTCAAATGGTGCAGAGGGCTGTGTGTTCAGCTCTTCTGCAATTAGCTTGCAAGCCAGATAGCAGCCATCCCCTCTTCTCAGGGCTTTCCTTTCCTAGAACCCTCTGGAAGAAAAGAAGACACTGTCCTCAAGGATGCTCAAGCTATTCCATGAACAGCATTGTGCTCAGGTGCTCAAGAAGGCCAATGGCATCCTGGCTTGTATCAGAAATAGTGTGGCCAGCAGGACCAGGGCAATGATTATGTCCTTGTACTGGTGAGGCTGCACCTTGAATACTGTGTTCAATTCTGGGCCTCTCGCTACAAGAAGGACACTGAGACTCTTGTACATGCCATGGGCATTTGCAGCAGGGTTTGTGTCCCAGACACCTCATGATCTCCTCACACACACTCCTCCAGGAGCAGGTGCCAGGCACAGGACTAGACATGCTGAAGCATGGCAGGCTGTGCTCCTCCAGCACCCATATACTCCTGCACCTGCCTGGTCTTTGTGGCAGCCAGCTCTTTAAACAGCAGGTTTAAAGCAGGTTCCTCACCCACTTTTCTCCTCTGGCTTTGGTTTGCAGTTGGTACTAGGTATAGGTTGTCTTAGTCAGGACTGATCTCATGGACTTCCCTGGTAGCCAAAGCTAGGGTGACTGCTGCATTTTCCACTGAGACATACACTCTGTGATCTTATTTTTTACACTCTTTTGCCTTCTTCCAGGGTGCCAGAGGGCCTGATGGACCAGTAGGCGAGCCGGGGTCACGAGGTGTCAAGGTGAGTGCCAGTGGGTGGCCAGGTTGGCCAAGGTTGCTCTTAGATGCGTTGTGAAATGCTCTGGCCAGGATCAAGATCATGCAACCTATGGCCCATAATTTCTTCTGATTGGGGTGTTCTTCAGGGCAAAAAGCTGGGCATTTGGCCTCTTAAAAGCTGCAGGAAATTGAAGGGGATATTAAATGCACAAAAACACAAGAGCAGATGGACTGGGGCAGAAGAGCATCACCATGAGTTTGACCTTTTGTCAACATGTCTTTGTCTTTTCACTTTGCAGGGCCAACCAGGGAAGCCAGGCAAGCAGGGGCCAGATGGGCTGCAGGTATGTTCTCTGTGAGAGCCAGTGCCTGCCAAACCTGGCACACTGTCAAAACCTCCATGAGGCTACTCACACATACACAGTGCTGAGGGAACTGCAGCTTCTCCTGGCCAAAGCACCACTGTCTCAGCACATTCCCAGCTGCTAATTGCTGTAACTGTGTGTTCACAGGGGAAGATGGGTGAGACTGGGGAGACAGGAGCACGTGGCTTCCCAGTAAGTGTCCATCCCTTGTGCTTCCTCTCAAAACCTCAGTTTCATTCAAGTTCTGAATTAAGTTTTGAGTCCTGGTCCAGGAGGAAGGATCTGGACAGTGTCTAACTTACTGTTCCTTTTACTGGAGCATTCATGGGATGCATGTTGCTTCCAAGAGGCATGAGGGTTTGCTAAGGCATTGGAGATGACCTTGGTGGTTTTAATTTTTCTAGGGTATTCAAGGACCTTCTGGACCTCCAGGAACAAAAGGGGCTCGGGGTGACCCGGCAAGTATCTTATCATCCTCTCTTCATCTGTCATTCCTTACACACACAGACACTTCATTTCTTTCTCTGTCTATCTCTTTCCCACCACTTATTTTCATACTCAGCTACTCTGTTCTTGCCAACTCTAGAGTGGTCAGAGATGTGAAAGAATTGGCTAGAGTCTTAGGAGGCATGAGGAAAGAAAAGGTCAGACCCTTGGAAAGCAAAAGGAGGCCATGAATCAAGCAGGGACGCTTGGGCTGGGTTTTTTCATGGAAGGGAGAAAAGAAGAGCAAGGTTGAGTCTGCGACAGGGTCAGACATAACAGGAATCGGACTGGGAGGTAGAACAGAAGGGAGATGACCAGGGAGGCTGATGAACTGATCTCACAGCTTTGAGGAAGATACTGTGATGGGTGATGACACAGACCTCAAGGAGGGTCCACAGCACCACCAAAGCAAGAAGAGGGGTCATTTCCTGCTATGTGTGCCTATGGTGACTGACATGGACTGCAAAGGGAGAGGGCAACCCGTGCATTTTCAGGTTCTCAAACTGAAGTTGTTTCAGAAGGGAGCCAGAAAGATGAAGGGCCTTCTGAGTTGTTGCCTGTTAAGGTGTCTCAGCACACCCATAGCTGGCCTCTCTTTCTCACTGGCCATCTCTTGCATGCTGAGTAGCTCCACTGTGATGTGGGAGGGACTTGACATTGTATTTACACAGAAATTAAATCAGTTGTATGAAAAGAGTCTTGTGTCTCTGTTTTTCAGGGTCCACAAGGACCACAGGGACCACCTGGGCCTTTGGGAGAAATCGGGCATAAGGTAGGTCTGATTTTTGCTCCTCCCTGTTTTCCTTTTGCACCAAGAGTGACAGCACTGAGGGAGAACTAAACACCTAGGGACACGAGCAGGAATGATTTCCCTCAAATCTGAAAGTCAGCTTCCAAAGCAGGCAGTGAAAGTCAGACACTGAAGCATCACTTTGATCACAGGTGAAAGACACCCAGATGGCAGATGTGCAGACTCACCTACACCAAAAAAAGAGAGACATTTCAAAGCTGACCACACTGACAAGCATGTCCCAAGCATGGCTCTACCACCACACCACTCTTCTGCACCAGGTTGCAGAGTCAATGACCGAAGACAACAATTCAAACTGGAAACTGGCCTTTCCTTTCCCACTCACTGGTGCTGTTGCTGACACGGTTCTGTCAGCCCACCTGGATTGCTGTGGCAGTCCCATCACAAGCCACTGCAGCCAGGGGAGGAAGCTCAGAGAAATGCCTTTGCTGCTGATTGTGCTTTTGGGTTGCCGTTGCCATGAAGCAGTGGCACAAACACACCATAACCAAAGCAGCAGCAGCTGCCAAACTGTGCCCTGAATGAAGGACAGGAGATGCCTCTATGGTTTCCCCCTGACTGGTCTGCAGTCTTGACTTGATTTCCCTCCCCTTGAAGTATTACAGTCTGGGCTGTCTACACCAGATGTCCCAATTCCCCTTGGGTAGCTCCTCTACATAGGTCCTAAGCTATAATATAGACAAGATGTTTCGCTCAGTTATGAAAACAGCAGCAAAGGTGGCTTTTAATGCAGTCTACTGCAAAGTGTGTGAGTCACGAAAGTTTCCATTCTCATGGCTGCTAGACTGGATGGAGCGAGCTCTCAGCGTGGTAAACCACACTGGGGAGCTGGAAAGCTGCTACTGAGCCACTCTGCATGTTGCCAACCAAGAAAGTACAGAGCTTTATTGAAATCTGTGACTCTTCCAGGAGCCTTTCTCTGCACTGGCACCTCTGGAGAAACCAAAGCAGGATTTTTGCTGTCATCAGAGCTCGAATTTTCTCATTGCGTGACTTGCCTATTAGTTTGTAAACCCAACACATACCCTGCTCCCTCCTTTGCTTGAATCGACTTCAGCAAGCCAGGAACTGGCTTTATTCCCTGGGCAGCCCAAGTGCTCCCTTGACTTTGTGCTCTTTTTTCCTTTATTCCCAGCTGTAAAGAGAAGGGAGATTGCTGTCCAGAAAGCAAATCTCCTAAATAAATAAACCAATCTTTTCAAGACAAGCTTTGCTGTCCCATCTTTAGGCTTGTTTTACAGATTGGGAGATTAAGCTCCCAATTGATCTTGGTACTAAAGATAGCTGATGAACATGACTCCTCTATCACAAAGCTACACAGTGAGTAAGGACAGCTTGCACAGTCATTCTTTCATCTTCTGTCTTCCTTCCCATTACTTTGTGGGCTTAGGTTTGTGGTTGGACAGATCTTAAAGGTCTTTTCCAACAAAAATGATTCTATAGTTTTCCACTGATTTTTGGCTCTCTGAAGGATGCCAAACCCCTCTACCAGGGACTGTACTCAGATAAGGGCCACATGATCTCATCTGTCACTTTTTCAGCTAGTACAGCCCAGTGACAGCCCTGGGTTGTGGATTTCTGCTCTGAGCCCAGTCATTGGCACTAGGATGGTTACTGGTGATGGATGTAAAGGCAAATCTGGACAAAGTTTTTACTGGAGGGTTTGGTGTGCCCTTGCTGTTCTTGGCTCCCTTTATCTGTCCTGGAGTTGGCAGCACTCTTGCACCTCTGCCTCTCCAGGAGCCCAGGGCCAATGGCTCAGCTCGAAGCTTCATCATCTGGGGCAGCTACTCCTGCAAAGGTAGGGAAAGTCAATGGGCCTGCAAACCCAGCTTAACCCCAAACCAGACTGGTAGCACAGAGATTTGCTCACACCAGCAGAAGTGGAGCAGTGGGGATGCAGGAAGCAGGGAGCAAGAGCACATCTGAGAATTCTTGTTATCCACAGTATCAGCCAACCTGCTGGAGTCTTGTGAAGGGCTTTCAAGTTTAATTTTGGATCTCTTCCCCTTGTTTCCCAACTGGTCCCAGTGCTCTCCACTGACATGGTTATTAACCTTAGAAAGCAGAGGTATTGGAAGGAGTTAGAGAGGTGTTTGGCAGAGGAGGCAGGGGAGTTGCTGCAGGGCTGGGAAAGAGAGGAGACATGAGATACAAGCAGAGCCCTCCCAGGAACCAGGTACGAGGGGGTACTGGGCCTCTTCACTGCATACCCTGAGCCAGTTCTGGGGAGGTAATCACGTTGCAAACAGGGCTCCGCTGTCCCGAGAGGGCTCTGCTAAAGGAATTATGCCTTTGATCTTGCTTTTCACTTGCTTACAATGGGATATTTCATTCTCTTTCTTTTTTTTTTTCTTCCCAGGGACCGCCTGGCTCAATGGGACAGCCTGGCCTTGCAGGTGAACCTGGCATGAAGGTACAAAATCCCTTAGTGCAATTTCTGTATCAGACAAGGGAGATAACAGCAACTTTTGTTCCTGCAGGGTGGGGTAACGTTGCACGTTCACCCTTCAACAGCTAAAGCAGGCAGCACATTCAAGAAAAGATAATGCTTAAAATGAGGTTAACTTTAAGCTCTTGGTTAAAAATTCCTGAGCCCCATCCCGAGTGGGAGGCTGTTGGTGCTGGGCAGAAGCAGTGTCCTGCTGTGAAGGGCCTTGGAAATGAAGCTCAACTCTGTTGCAGATTCAAAATCTGAGCAGAAAAAGGAGTCCTCAAGACCCAGAGATCCGGGCAGCTTCTAATTTGAAACAAGAAGAGCCTCAGGAAGGTCCCAAACTTTAAAATACCCTCAGATACAGTCCTGCCACAGTTTCCAAGCCTCAGCTCTGTGGGCATTCAGCTCCTCTAATAGTTTTGGGGGAAGGGTATCCTGCTCCAGAGCCATGAATACACCTTCTTGTCCACATGGAAAGGCCTATAAAAACTATCTTTTTGTTTGAATGAGATCCCTGTGCTGAGCAGCTCAGAGGGGTTTTTATTTTAGCCGAACCCCCTTCCCGCTTGGTTTGAAGGTTCACTCTTGTGTGCAGAGCTTTTGAACAGCTTCTATGTGGAGATTAAATGCAATTTCCTCTTTGCTGCTCTTCACTCCCCACCCCCAGCCCCATCCTTTGCCATGTTTTCCTTGGCAAGTCTTCTGACAGTTCACTGGAGCTACCGTGCCTTTGGCATCCTGATACTGCACGAGTGTTTCAACTCCTGTTCTCCTGGCTGCCCTCCCCAGGAACAGCACACCATGATTTGCACAAACACCCCTTTACCTGCTGTCAGTGCAGCACGTCCTTGCTGGGGAATCAAGGAAGAAAGAATCACATGCTGCTCCTTCTCCTAAGCTGGGAGTTGGTGAGACAGGCTGAGGTTGCTCTGGGCAGTCATTACTTGCAGAATAGTTTGTTGTGGGATATGAGGTGTGTCAAACCTTTTTCCCCTTATGCCTCTGCATTTCCTGAGCTCTCTTCCTTGCAAAGCTGTTGGATGGGCACACATGGGAGGCATCTGCCCTGTGGCCCTTGTACCCTCAGTGCTAAATTGGAACCTCACAGCCTGATACCAAGATTTGTTTGCCAGCTCCAATGCTTTCAGTTCACTGATTTTGGTGCCATTAAAGATTCAAGTTCTTCTCCACCCTCCTCAATCTTGCTGGGGCTCAAAGAGCTGTTGGCTTTCTTCTCCCTCATTCTGGTTGTGGCTACTGCCATGCTGCATTGCGTCCAGCCTTACTGCTTTTCTGCTGAAGGGCCATACTGAGGGACTATCTTCTACCTCTGCAGCTGCAGGCAGCACAAACCTCTCCTCAAGCCCTGTCCTGTTGACCATCATTGCAACAGAGCCTGTGAGGTGCCTGCTGGTCTTAAGTAAGCCAGGGGTGCAGACGATGCCAACCTGTCCTTTGACTCCCTTGCAAACTGAAGCAAAGAGTTTTGTGTGAGAGAAGGAAGGAAAAAGTCAAAATGAGAAGTGCTTCGTGCTCACTTGCTGTCAGTAAACAGCCTGTATCTGTGGTTCCATCTTTTTAGGGTGATCCTGGCCAACTGGGAGTCCCCGGAGAGCAAGGCCTCATTGGCCAAAGAGTGAGTATGGTCACCTTCTGGTCGGACTTTTGTCCATTATTTGTCCCAGAGACTCTGCTCACCCCCAGCCTGGGCAGAAGGACGCTGCTCTGGGTATCCCATCACCCTTACAGCCCTTGTGGAAGCACCTTCCTCACAGAGCCTGTCAGCTTGAGCTCAGCAGCCTATGTAAGCCTCTCCAAAGCTTCAGTGCTGCTTTGCAAGGCAGCACTGAATTCATCCATGAATGAGGTGGTGGAGGAACAGACCCATCCTGTGCGCCAGGAGCTGCACAGAGGGCAGTCCTTGGGCAGGGAAACACTGGCCACACTATGCAGGCATGGGAGGGAGCCAGGGATAGGATGAATGCATGGATTGAAGCTGACAGTGGCTCTTATCCCTTTTCAGGACTAAGGTCAGTTGTTGAAGCTGGATGGGGAAGCCCCAGGTGAAATGAATACAGACTGAGCCCCTTTTTCAACACAGGGAGGGAGGTCTTCCCACAGGCCAGTAGTGGGGTCTGTGGAGGAGAAACTACAGCTCAGAATAAAGCAAGAGGCTGCATTCCTGCTCTTGGTCCATGAAGAGCTTGTTCAGCATTAGGCTATGAGTTAGGACATGTGTCAAAGTGCAGGGTTGGGCTCCTGTCACTGCAGCCTGACTCTCTGCCATGAGACAGCTGCAGAAAGTGTGGGGGAAAAAAGGATGTTGAAGCACAGCCTCATGGTGCTGCTTTTGTCTCACAGGGAGAGCCGGGGCTGGAAGGGGACAGTGGGCCGCCCGGGCCAGACGGCATCAAGGTAAACTTCCCTCTCCTGGCATGCTTCAGCTCTCACACACATCTCCATGCACTCAGGCCCCTGTGGCTCCCAGGGCCATACTGAAGCCAAGCGAGTTCTTGGGTCTTCTGTGCAATAAGCCTCTGCCCTGCTCCCTCTAAGGATTTTCTTTCTGCAAGCACACATCGTGGACTCCTCTTGTTTCACTCCTCTACCCACATTTTTGGCATCTGATCAGATCCCTGAAAAGGTCAAGTTCCTCAAAATCTAGTTTCCAGCAATTTGTCTGTTTTATTTGAGTCTTTGTGGATTAAATTTCCAGCTAATCAGGAATTCCTGAGCTTGACAAGGGAAATCAAGACTTGTCCATCGCTTTTCCCTGCACCACTGACCAGAACATTGTCAACAAGTAAAAAAAAAAAAACCCAGATCCCCTTCCTTTTGGCAAAGGCCCAGGAGCTCGCTCAGGGCTTGCACTGCACTCTATCCTAGCTGCTGTGACTTTGCTACCTTGCCTTTGGAACAGGATTCTGATTTCTGTCCCTGCACAGCTGGCCTTTCCAAACAGGCCAATAGTTCTGTTCCATGGAAACAAAAGAAAAAAAAAAGAGCAGCTGGTCCCATAACAATGTAGGGTTTTTTTCTTCATTCTAGTTAAACTATTTGCCATGTGTCTCTACTTCTGCTTATCTCTAAATTTTGGACCAAAAGACTCCTCTTTAAAGGAAATCAAGACTTCTGTATTCTTTTGCCACCTCTAACTGTCCCCAAGAGCTCTTAAACCAAACCTGATTTTTTTCAACCTGAATGTGTCTCTGGACAGTAAAAGAGCTGCTGATCACTGCAGGAGCATTTAACCAGAAGAGATGTTGCTGTGCTTTCGCTGATGCTGGTGCAAGTGAAAAACAGTCACTGTTGAGGCTGATTGGTTGCACAAGTGAAAGTGCTGCTGTCAGTACAGAATTGGTCTTTTCTCTCCATAAAATTCTATGCCATCAACTATAAGAACAGTGATTTGATGTGATACCTACGGCTCAGACCACAAATGCTTTACAGGGGCAAGATGACACTGTTTTACAGTGTTTGTTTGAGCCCTGGGCTGATTCCCATTTGGCAGCAAGAGACAAGCAGCCGCTCCAGACAAACCCATCTTATTAAAAGTCTTTCAGCATTCTGAGCTCGGGGCTTCTGGGTTAGGCAAGGGAGACTTTCAGATTTTGTCTGCCTGTCTCAGTCATGAGGGAAGTTCAGACCTTTTTGCAGGAGAAGCAAAGGGGTTCAGATTACCCTGTGTAATGGGGGAGTTCCTTCTCCTCCAGCCAAGAGACTTTAATAAAAAGAAACCTGTTTTTTCTCATTTTGTTAAATGTCAAGTGTATTATGAGTCATCCTCATTCATCCTCTTGCTTGCAGGCTCTCTTCCTCTCAGACTCCTGAAATATTAATTATGTGGTGGGTTTTTTTCCTTGCAAGAGCCATGTACAGTGACCCATGTGTTGTGTGGGTATGAAAAGCTCCCACCCTCTTCTCTTCTCTTCTACAGGGAGACAAAGGAGAGCAAGGCCTGGAAGGAGAGAAAGGAGAAAAAGGCAACGAAGGACTGAAGGGAAAAGAAGGGCCTCCTGGATATCCCGGCATCACAGGTGTCCGAGTGAGTCTGCAAAACCAGCCTGCTCAACCCCAGAGCTGCTCAGTGGGTTGCTGTGGGAATGGAGTGCTCTCCTTCCCCAGCTGCACAAGCATGTCTCAGATCACTGGGCTACAGGAATTGGCCCAGCACAGCTCCTGTGCTCTCCATAGTGCCACGGCACTCTGTGATTTCCCAGATAGCAGTTGCATCTTGCCCCAAAAGGATCAGCAGTGTGCTGTGTGCTCTTATCTCAAATCCCTGTGTGCAAGATGACTTTAACCTTCTGAACAGCTGCAGTGGGAGCCTTGAGGTGCAGCATGTGCAGTATGTGAGGTGCAATATGTGTTCCTCAGCCCAGACATCGGGGCACAGCTGGCAGATGGTGAGCTCCAGCCTGCAGAAGGCAAACTAGCTCATCTGAAGAGACAATCTGTTTTTTCTGTAGTGCCCAATGATGGGACAAAGAGTAACAGACATCATCTGGAACACAGAAAGTTCCTCTTGAACGTAGGGAGAAACTTCTCAGGATGTTTCCAAACCTGCCTGGACACATTCCTGTGCCCCTTGATCGAGGGGAGCCTGCTTTAATAGGGAGTTGGGCTGAATGAGCTCTGGGAGGGCCCTTCCAACCCCCACCATGCTGGAATTCTCTGATGCTGTGAGATCCTTTTGCAGTAAGAGGACAAAAAAGGGTTTGTGGTCTTGTGTCTGGGAAACTGGGTT
Source organism: Urocolius indicus (assembly GCA_013401255.1). NCBI lineage: Eukaryota > Metazoa > Chordata > Aves > Coliiformes > Coliidae > Urocolius > Urocolius indicus. The sequence continues at coordinate 474,232 of WBNH01012226.1, forward strand.
GCATTTAAACCCTAGTAAGAGATAAATAGGCTCTTTGTTTCTTTTGACAAGGACAGTAATTACTGTAGACGTTAATACACCTGGACCAGGGCATGACATGTTGCAGCAAAACATTTGGGGGCAGATTGAGAGGGAGAAGCAGGTAATGAACTAGGACGCTGCTTAGGGTAGGAGGTCATCTGAGATATGACTTATTGCAAATGTTGTTGTAAAGTATGTTATTTTTGTGAAAGCTGCATCCAGGAGACAGTTTGATCTTTCAGTCAGGACACACACTTCCCATGTGGATCACTTTTCTGGTCTACCATGGGTTTTGGGACAGTGGGTTTCTCTACTGCATCTGTAAAATGGACATCAGAGATTTATATGAGAGGATTGTGAGGAGCTGGGTCTCCTCCAGCTGCCACAGCTGACCTTGGCCTGGAGCTTGGAAATAGGCACCTTTTGCTTTTTCTCACTTCTGTTTGCTGATTACTTGCTTACTTCTGGTTTTTCCCTATTGAGGTTTTCCCTTTAAATAGAGAAAACAAACACAAGAAATTATCAGGAAATTACTCCTGAATCCTCAATGAATGTCCTAGGTATGCATGGTTTGCTTGGAGACCTGATCTCAGTCCACAGAAAGAAAAAATATCATTCTGGCTCTGAGCTAAGAGCTGCAGGGCCAGAGGAGCTGGGCAAGGTCTGGCCTAGAGCTTGTTCAGTGGTGCCAGATGGAGATTAACTCTTCCTCAGTGGGCTGGTGTGCAAGCCAGGTCAGGCCCTTGTGGGTCAAAATTGTCAGAAGCATGGACTCACCAGGCTCTTCCTGCAAAGCAATAGCGCTGCTGAGTCAGGTGTAGCCAACCTGACCGGAGCTGCTGTGTCTTATTCCTCCTGCAGCTAGACAATATGCCAGCTTGCACCCCACACACCTCTGGGAGGCATGCAGGCAGGAATGGGTAGCCCGAGTTTGATGGCAGCTCTGAAATCTGAAAGCGATGGATGGGAGACAGCAGGGTAGGCAGGTACCTCTGAGCACTGGGTGGATGCTCAGTGTTGAAGCATATTTTTCCCTTTGGTGATGTGTCTGGCTAAAAGGAGGGCAGGGAGAAGGGTGTGAGGGGATGGAAGCAGCAAAGGCGCTGGTTTTCTGTTATTTTTGGGCTGAGGTTGGGATTTTAGCACTGACTTGACTAGAAAGTGGAAACATTGGCTTCGTACCTCAGTGCAGCACCATAAACGTGCACAATAAGGCTGTAGGTCTGCCCCAGATAAGGTCATCCTTGGCCACAGACCCATGTACCCACAGGGAGCTCTTTGCAGGGATGGTCCTCAATACCCCAGCTCCCTCCCAACTGCAGGCTGGCTCGGCTGGACCTCAACACCCAGCCCTCCATCTGCTCTACTCCATGTGCTATACTTCTGGCTGGCTCACGTGTTTATTTTGTGCATGTTTTAAGGACCAATAAAAACACTAAAATCGTGCAAAAGCCATATTAAGTTATGGAGTATCAAACATAGATTCTGTCAGACCCCATTCCTGCTGGTTGCCAGCATGTCCCTGGGAACATGATGCCATTTTCTGGTTTATTTTTCAAAAAGAGTCAACAGAGCCAAGATTCCTGCTCATAATCACTCCCTTTTGTTGTGCTTTTTTTTTTTACTGCACAGTGCTATATTCCCATTTACTCTTTTAATATGCTTCTTTGTATATCCTTATGTCTAAACTCAAGCAGACTTTCAGAGCCCCACATAGGTTCCAGATAGCACTGCTTCTCCTGCCAAATGCCTGGATATTACCTAATAGATAGGTTGGTGTTGCTGTGCTCGCTGAGGTAATTGAAAAATGGAGGTCTTCTGACAGAGGTACAAATGATTTTTTCCCTTCCCCTTTTTTTTTTTCTCTGAGACTTTTATCCTACCTTCCCATGGAGAAAAGATACAAATATTAGTAGGATCTTGCTTAGATATCTGCCAAGATAAAGTTTACATCTCAGAGATGCAAACCACTAGAGATAACTGCAACCCCCTCCTTTTCAGCTGAGGATTGGAAGCTGGGCCATGGGGTCAACCCATCCTCTGCAAGACAGGTCACAAAAGCCACCACACACACAGCCACAAATATGTATTTTTAAGGAGATTTTTAAGGCTGCTGGGCAAAGAAAACAAATCTTGTCAGGGAAAAGTCATGAAGGTATTCACCTGAGAGCAAATGCCAATGTTGCACAGTGACAAACTCCCATCCAGGATTTGTAGTGTGGTGTGAAAGCTGCCTGGGGAAGGTGGAGGTACATGCACTGCAGGGAGGAGGCATGTTGGGTTTGGGTGTGCTGCAGATATTGTCTGTTTACACATTACACATGTTGCATATGGTTTTAATACATCCACTGTGATAGTTTTACCGTGTCCAATACTTAGTTCAGATGGTTTTATAAAGAACTTCGTCTTTGGCTATTGCATCTTTATTTGGTCTCTCTTGGCATGACAGTCAGGAGTCCTTCCATCTCTGCTTCACTTCATTCCTGCCTGGATCCACTGACTTTTCCCTAGGCTTGAGATGTTTGCTTCTGCTCCAATACTGTTGAGACAGCCTGCTCACCTGCAAAGTGGACAGGGGAGATGTTGATGTTTCTGTGCTGTTAGTTGGGAGAGACACACACAAGGATCTGTCTAGTTACCCGTGCCAACAAACCAACCTCCCTCTGGGAGCGCGTAGCTCATCTGCTGCTTCTGAAAGAGATTCATGTGAGCTCAAGGAAGCTGATGCCCATCTGAAGTCATGGACAGAGAGACAAGCTTCTCCTATTCTTTGGCTTAGCCCTGTGTTGCCCTCTGCCATGGCACTAGAGGGGACCCACAAAGACCTGTCCTCCACAAACATGAACAGCCTCTGGGAAAAAACTTCTCATCACAAGTTCCTGCAGCTACACCACTTCTTAACAATTTTTCCTTAACACCAAGAACATGTTTAGTCTTAATCTTTACTTTGCTTATGTCTAAAGGAACATGACGCTTCAGTATCAAGTGTCCCCTTGACAGATGTAGGAAATGAGGCTACCAATTGCTCTGCCTTTATTGCTGGTGCATTTTCAGCCCAGTTTGCACACTCACTGGCCTGGGGCAAAGCAGGGGCTGGCAGTGCCCTGTGTAGCCACAGATCAAGTAGAAGCTGGAGAACTTGGCAGGGCATGCCACATGGCAATGGGCCAGCATGGAGTATGGACAAAAAGGTTAGCAGTTCCTTAGTCTGTGCAGTCAAAGAGCTCCCTGGGAAATGGCAGATGAAGGGATGTGCTGGAGCACCTTCACAGGTGCTAAAGCTGGAAGAAACATAAAGAGTCTGTGCTGCCTTTCTGGGTCATGCAGCATCATTCAGCGAGCATCCCTGCAGCAGAGACACATCTGGCTTTACTGGGCAAGGTTTCATTTTGCAGAAAGCCATCCCAATGCTGATCCAACATTACCAATTGAGCACAACCAAACTTCCCTGGGTGCTTCAGAAACATTTTGCAAAGATAGTTAACTTTAACTTGGCTCAGCCATTTCCAGAATTAACATATATGAAAATCCATTTCCACTGTGGTTTTAAATCTCAAACAAAAGCAGCAGGGAGGCCCCAGCCGAGTCTCATGGGGTAGTTTGTACGTGTTTCAAAGCCAGTGGATTTCAGCAAACAAACCTGGCAACTGAGATGGGCCATGAGTCTCACAGCTGTGGCTGGCAGGGCTCAAGGCAGCTGGAGCTGAGATACACAATTATCCTCTATCTTTTGGTCATTTTGTCCAAGTTCACACTGCTCCATTCAGCTCCAGCTCCTGCTCAGCAGAGGAATGGGCCAGTGGTCCCACTGGTCAGAAGAGGGAAAGCATAGCACCTGAAACACTATACACACAGATGACTGCAAGTCCACTGGAGGTTTCGAAAATCACATGGCAGATGTGCACCCTTCCTGAGCTGCTGTCTTGACTTTTATCCCCTTCCAGTGGTTTCCATTTTCTTCTAATACAAACTTGTTGCCTTCACTCGACCTTGACTCTCTTCTGGATGTAGCCATTTGACCTGTGGTTGGCTCGTTTGTGTAGCAAAGAGCTGAAAATCTCTTCCCCTTGCAGAGCATCAGAGACTGTTTGGAGACCCAGATCCCAGGGATCAGTGTGGGGAGCAGGATTTGTCTACCGGAGACCCAGACTGTCTGTACAGGGCAGGACAAGGATCTGTCTCTGCAGTTGGTGGAGAGGTTGGAAGATGCAATGGCCTGTTGAAGCCTGGCAAGGTGTCCAGCAGCAATGCAACTGTCATGGTGTAGTTTGGCAAAACAGAAGGATATCTTGTCTGCTGACCCATAAGTGTATGAGGGGATAGTGCCACAGAGCTGAAATACCCAAAGAGCATTGTTGGAGAGTAATGTGCACTTCCAAAGGATCTGGCTGCCAATCATTCCTGTCTTCACAGCAGAGGATAAGAGCCAAAGGTTGAAGTCACTGGTATGCAGCCAGCAACCTGGACATAGGCAAGTGGTCCCTGAGACCAACCTCCCCAAAAGTGCTCTTGTGCTTCTCCTCTCCACCTATAGAAAATAGAGCATTTCAGCTCTTCCCTTGGAGGACAACTGCTCCACCAGTGCCTGTGTGAAAGGCCTAAGCCAGTTGGCAGGAGGGAGGTGATGGGTTTCCAGCTGTGCACTGTGGTTTTCGTAATGTGCTGGTTGTCATACAAGGCAGACATCTGATAGCGAGGCTTTTACAGTTCCAGGAAAGCAATTGGAGAGCCTGTAGGTAATAAAATACAACATGCTCTGAAACAAGAAAATCCCTCGTTGTTCAGCAAAACTGGGAGCTGAGCTCTTTTCTTTTTCCACTTCCTTTTTAACCTGAAATCCTATCTGCAGTGTCATTCAAGCCACGTCAGGACTCGGAAAGCTCTGAGCCAGACACCCCAATGGTATAAATTGCCATAAACAATTACATCAGAGAAGATCTGGCTGCATGTGCCAGACCTGCTGTGTGGTGCAGATGTGCACCAACAGACCAAAACTGCTCTAAGGGCTGGTAAATCCCTGTCCTCTGATGCAACAAGTCCAAGGTCTTTTCATTTGCTCTCCAGGAGGGCAGAGTGACAGAACTGGGCTGGGGTGGAGATCTGAGAAGGTTTTTTTTTGAGGGAACTTGTAGTGCTTTGAAAAGGATAAAGCCAGTATCCAGCCCAGTAGAGAGTACTGGGTGAACTCGTGGCTCTTGGCTCCAGCACCGTGGTCTCAGCCACATCACTTTCAGGAGTGGCAGCAGCTCCACACACAGCACTGGATGGTGTCCTGAGAACATCAGCCTCCTTCTTCTTGTTTCTCCATCATCTGCAGACTACAATCCTGAATTGGAAGGAGAACTTGCTGGCCAGGATGGACCTTATCCTCTAAGCTAGCAGAGCCACTCCAGAAATGGTGTGCCATGGTCACAACTGAGATGGAGCTTGTTTGCGGGCTCTGTAATGCCAGGGTAGAGCAGGAGCTCATTCTCATCTGACACACTGCTCTATTACAAAGTTGTCCAAACATCACTTACAGCAGAATTTGTCCTAGAGTGGTTTTCTGCTCTTTGTTCTTCTCTGTTTCCTGCCACTACAAACACAATTCAATGATTTTTTTGCAACAAAAAGCCTTGCTCTGCTGTCACTGAATCCAGCCATTGACTCTGAGCACGAGCTCAGCCACAGCAGGCAGTGGCACATCACTTATATGGCATTCAGCTCCCTGAACACCCCAAGCCTGACCAAGGACAATCCTGGAGTTGGTTCTGGTTTTATTCTCTGCTCTCCATGCAGGAATCTGTTCTTTTCTTTGATAATGTGCTGAGCAGTTGTTTCTTGGAAAAGATGTTTTTCATGCCCTGCTGTCTGTGGAGCTTTTACTTGAAAACAGTTCCTTAAACTCCTTCAACATGAGGGATGGAGAACACTGGGCTCAGCATGCCAGGAAGGGCTGTGGTAGCCCCAGCAGTGTGTCACTGGTAACAGTGAGCTCCTCACGTCCTTAATCTAGGAAATGAGTATTGTTATTCCTCATCTTGCCCTCGAATAATGTGTCAGCAGTAAATGCACAAAGTAATCAAGTCAGTGCCTGGGGTCATGCAGAAGGTCAGTTGTTGGCAGAGGGAGACCAGGAGCAATGCAGCTCTCTCTTGTGCTCTGAGCAGTGGTTCTTTATGGGTCGTGCTGGCCTACAGGACAGACTTCTCAGTAGATGTTTCCTGAGACAGCTGTGCTTGCCAAAAGGTATGGGCCCTGTCCTGCAGAGCTGAATGTCTCCTGAGTTTGTATATCATCCACATCCCAAGCCACAGCTATGCCTTCCACGCTAGAGGAAGGGACACAACAGGACATACTTCTTCTGCCCTACAGCCTGTCCTTTCTAGTAGCTGCTACATCAGCTGGGCCACTTCCTAAACTGAGGTCCAACTTCTATAGCTGCAGGTGCTTGCACTTGGCCACGGTGTGTCATTGTGTAACATCCGTGGAGTATCATTGCTGGTGTGGACTCATATCCAGCAAAGCCATAAGCAGGTATTTGCCTTGCATCAGACATCAAAGGCAAGTAAAGTTGCTCAAGAATGTAGTCAAGCATGTTTAAAACCTTTTCTTTGAATAGGGCCAGAGCAAGGGTCAAGGCAAATGCTTCTGCATAGCTGCAGTCCACAGGTTTCTCTCCTTCCCCTTCTAGGAGCAATGTTGTCATCCCTGGGCAACTCTGCCCTTAGCTGTAATCAGCTGCTTCTTTTGCTTTCCTAATCAGTGCATCACAGTGGCCTCAGGCGCAGCCTCTTCTGTGGAGGTCTAAACATCCCGTTTTTATGGTGAGGTACATGCTGGATGCTGTTGTTTGGGAGATTTTATTGTGGGGGCTTTTTTCCCTCCTTGTCTGCTATTCTAGTAGCTGTGACTCAGCCTGCTAAATCCATCAAAACCTTTGGTGTGGATCAGGGTTGCCTGTGATCCCTGGGAATCCTACAGGGAATCACAGAGCTCCCCCAGTCCTCAGGGAACCGCTGCTTGCAGCAACTGAGGCAGCTCTCCTGCAGCAGAGAGGCCGCTCACCCTTGCAGCCCAGCTCTGCCTGCTCTCTCTGCTGCTGGGGAAGGCAGCCTGAGCCCAGCTGGTCTTGGTTTAGAGTTAATAGGAGTCGAAATGAGCCAGAATTTGAAATGAATCCCATTGACTTGGCACAGTTTCTTTCCTGACTCAGATGAAGGAGACTTTTTGGGCAGTTACTCCAAGATTCCCCTCCTTATTGCAAGGCAGGATTTCATTCCCCTCCTCTTCCACAACCCCAGGGCATCTGTGTCCTTCAAAAGGAAGATATTAACCCTTATTGTTTAGGGGAGGAAAAAAAGGAGCACAAATAGTGCTCATCAGTGTGAATTGGAGTTACACTGACAAAGTGTTCTGTCTATTCCTTTCTTTCCAGTTTCCAGCCTCCAACACTGGCTCATTCTGTGGAGCCTTTTTGGTGTCATCATGTACAAAAGCTTCACAGCTCAGTGGGGTTGAGAACTTGCAATTTTCTTGCACTTTTCTTGCAAGCAAAACCCCACCCATCAAGCCTTTTGATGGCACTTTTGTCTCTTGTATTTCCTTAGAAAAGAAGAAATAAAGGCAAAGAGAGAGAGAAAAAGGGATTTTCCCAGAAACAACAAATTAGTGGTAGTTCAGAGCTATCAGCACACACCAGAGCAGCTCAGAGGACACAGCACTGCTCTCTACATGATCCTCTTTGCTGCCTTACACTATGACTGCTTAGAAAAACTAAATGAAATAGATCTCATCCACAAAACCTAAACTGCCATATGTCAGAGATTGGGTTGGATTCCATGATTTAAGCTGAGCACCTCAGCTGAAAGTCATATTCACCTTAGCTGTAGTCTCTCCATCCCAGATCTTTTTATAACATTTTCCCATCTCTCTTTTCCTTTGAGTAGACCCAGCTCTACCTACACTCATCACTTGGGTTTCTACAAGGAGGCCAAGAGCCTGTTACTTCCCAGTGATCCCAGTGAAGCCCTCTGAACCTCACAGTACAATTGGGTCTTTCTTCCAGAGAACATTTGACCCTTTCTTCTTTCACCATGCTCATTCAGGAGCTGCTGCTCTGTCTCCTTCCCTTCCAAACTACTGCTAGGCAGAGTCATTATGAAATGTGTTTCTTATAAATCTGAAACATTTATGTCTTCAAATGCCCAGCCCCAATAATCCCACTAATTTCCTGAGTGCTTGTGAACTGTCCTCCACGGGGAGAGGCTTCTTTCGATCAAAGCTGGTTAAGTAGAGGTTCTCATATGGAGGCATTGCTGCGCAGTAGGAAATTATATGGGGCTTTTTCATTTCCCTTTAAATGAGCTCTCTGGCTGGGCCCTAAACAACATGGGCACGGTCATCCTATGTTTCATGCTTCCTACCTTTGTCACTGCTTCAGCTCTTCTGCCATCTCTGTGTCCTGTGACTCACAGTATCTGTCTCTATTGGCACTATCACTGGAGTGTTTTTCCCCTTCACCATTGGCCATGTCTTTTCTTTACTCAGTAGCTGCATTCTGGTTTTTCTATTTCCTCCTGCCTCAGTTTTGATAGAGAGGAGTGATCTCGGACCTTCACTTAAAAAGATCACGTGAATCTTCACAGGAACAGACTTGCAAATATGTTCCTGCTCCAAAAAAGTCCTGAGTGATCCTGAACCTGCCTGAGATGAGCTTTGGGAAGCTCCCTCATCAGTACTGTGCCCTCATAGAGCTTCCCTCCTGTACTGTGCTGTAAGCCTGCAAGCAAAGCACAATCATATCTGTCCTCTGAAGTGCCAAGAGCCATGGTTCCCCTTGAGTCAAACCAGGATGCTGTCACGTCTCAGTAACCATTTTGCTGGATCTAGAGTGTGCAGCAGAACATCACTGGATGTGGGGGAAGTTTGGGTCTGGGTTTTAGCAGTGTTTGTTGCTTGGCTCCATTCGGGATGTATCTCTCTGCAGTTCATTCAACTTCCTGATGTTGTTTTTCTGGATGTTGTTGTAACAGAGATTTCAGCTGTTGATGTCTTGAGAATTTAAAGCTGGGCTGCTCATCTATTTGCACCCAATAAATGTTACTGCTGTGCCATGTAAGAGGCTTGACAAGGCCATCAGCAGCTGAAAGCCTCTTTTTCTCTTAAAAATTAATCAATATGCATTAGAAAATAAACCATCCAGCTTTTCCCTCAGAGGAGTATCTAAGGCCATGCTAAAAAAAAAAAAAACTTATAAAAGTAGATCCTTGCTGAAGTTGGCAATGAAATGTTAAACATGCAAGACCCAAGATGATAATTTTTTTGCTTGCCTTGGATATTTTGGCATACCTGAAGCCAGGTGGTGTAGTAAAAAGGCTGCTTTCCACTGTCCCTGGTCACAAATGCCATCGTCCTCTGAAGGTACTGACACGCTTCTCTAGTGAAGAGTGCAGTATAGGAAGAGAAAACACCATTTAAAAATAATCCCACTCACAGAAGAAGCTTGGAAAGACTTGTTTTCTCAGCAAACCAGTAACCCAAAGCATACAACAAAATGTGTACAAACCCCGAGAATAAAAGCATCAAGTGTTCAGTGCCTTGGCACACTAACCCAACTGATCTGAATCCAGCAAAAAGAGCTTGGAATTAATTATTCTCATGTATAGGCTTTTGTATGTTTTCTGCCCCTCATTGCTCTCTCTGCTAAAGACAGTAGGAACCCTGGGAACTTGATGTTGCAGTGAAGAAGGTACCAGAAGAAGCTTAGATTCCTGATGGACTTTGGAGACTCTGGATGAAGTTACAATCTCACTGAACTCATTCTTTATCCTGGGATTTTTTCCCCCCTCTATGTTCTGGGCCTGATTTTTCCATTCCTGAGTGATTGAGTCAGAAGAATGGAAAGGTTCTGACCTTTTTTTTGAAGGCTACCAAAGTCATTACTGGGCTTGTTATTGCCTGTGTAATGTGTGGCATGTGAGAGCGGGGTGACTTCTGGGAACTGTGCAGACCACTATCTGTGTGCCCTGTGACCATCTGGGATTGCAACAAACAGTAACCACATCTGGAACATCCCAAGTTGAGATATCACATATCTGGGAACCCCGGGCAAGTGTTGAGCTGCCTCTCAATTCATCTGGGCAAAATTCCTGTGCAGTTGGAGAGAGCACATCCAGGAAAACCAGCCATATGGTAGGCTTCCCACTCACCAGCAAAGCTCTGCTGGCCAAAGTCCTAGAAAGCACACTGGTAGAGCACAGAAGGAGCCTTTGCTGATGGAGGTTACTCCATCTGAGGAGGTGACTCAGGCTGCAAGATCCAAGCCACGTCTCTCTGCTGACGGTGTCACCAGCACAGTCTGTGACCCATTTATTTATACCAGCAAAGTTTTTAATCAGGAGATGAGAGCCAACAGCAGTGAAGGAGGTTCAAAGATCCCCGTGGTTTACTGCAAGTGACAGCTGGTCTCACTATCACTGACAAGAGTTGGAGATGCTGCCAGGTTTGTTTTGTTCTCCAGCAATGAAGAAGGAGCCACACCCCAGCTGAAGGACCCGGGAGAACCTTCTAGAGTGGATGAATATCCCTGCCCAATGAGGCCAATGCATCATAAGAGGAAAAGCCAGTACAGGGAGTTTATTGGAGCCCATATCTGTATTCAGCCTCTGTCAAGAGGGAAAGACAAGCTGAAGGAACCCAGAGACAGATGAGAACCTGTTTGAACATGGCACAGTCTTCTGTGGATCAGGTTTATTTTTGTGAGTGTGGTTTGGACTTTAAAAGTTGGTGTTTTGTTTTGGGGTTTTTCCCCCTCTCCCAGATGACTTTAACCCTGTATCTGTACTCCAAGATTGTGAGTACAATCACAAACTTCAGTGCTGGCAGATTTTAAGAGCAGTGTGGAAATTTTGTTTCTCACATGGGAAGATTTAAGGCCTGAACTTGTTTTCTGGAAAGACACAGACATTTCCCAGTGCAGAGTAGCTGCAAGTTTCAGCCATTAATTCCATGGGAGATGTATCCAAGTGGTGGGAACCAAGCTGTACTTCAAACTCTTTTGAAGTAGGTGTGAGATCCCTCGTGATCTCCCCTGTGAATGGAGTCCATCCTCCCTGCACCATGATAAAAGGGCACATCTCATCACTGCACTGGTATCTGCATGTTTTACATGTGATGTAACACATCCTGCAGATGGAACTGGAACTTGTTTCAAGAGCTGTTACAGCACAGCAATTCAGGAGCATATCTGAGAGTGCAAATTACTCTGATGGAGAAGATCAAGGGCTTGGCCATCACTGGAGCCAGGAACAGATTGTATCTTTGTTCATTCACCTCTTGTTTTGGCAGTAAAGTTTTGTGATTCCACCATTCACCCTCCAGATATTCAAGCCACTAAGCATCACGGTATTGCTGCAGAACAGAGTCTACGAGCATTATTGGTGCTTCACTACACTCATCACAACCAATATGCGGGGAAGCTGAGGGATCTGGTACCTGCTCAGGTGTTGAACTAGCTGTAGGGCTCGATTGGCAATAGTCATTTCCCAGGCTAATGCTTTCATTGGTGGGGGTTTCTCTATACTCCTGTCAAAATGTACATCACGTGGGAGACGCTGGAGGTTTGGCACCCACAGCACGTCATGTGTTGTGGCTGCTCAGTGTCTGTGGGAAAATAATTCCAGAAGTATTCTCTTGGAAAGTGGCAGGAAAAAAAACAAGCAAACAAAAACCTCCAAGCAGCATGGAAGAAACAGCAGAACAGGACCAGAGTGCTCCTCGGCAGGGACCTGTCCTTTGTGAAGCTCTGACAGTGTTGGCAACAGCAGGCTCTTGAAATGTTTGACTTGAGTCAAACACTTCCCTTTGGGGAAGTGAAGAACTGGCACAATTCTTTAGGGCTATAATAAGTCTGAATTGCTCCTTTGTGTCAAGAGCAGGCACTTATGAGGCCCATGTTTCAGATCAGAGTGAAAACCCTCCAATACAACCAGCTTTGTAAGCTGCTTTTGTTCAGCTGAGACTGCAGCATCCACGGTGGTGAACATTATACCCTCGTAACTGGGAGTGGGAGAGCAGAGGCAGAGATGTGTGGGTGTGTAGATGCTGTTGAAAAGTTTGTCACACTTGCCAAAAAACATGAGTTATTTTCTTCAATGATACTTTTGCTTCTTTCTGTCAAACCTAAAATATGTTGTCTGCCTTGCAGCCAACGGGGTCAAACACTGAAAAACCGAGCTCCCTGGGCTCCCTAAGGAGAGTGTGCTATACTTAGTTGCTCATCACAGCTAACTTCTGTTGTGTTCATGCAAGGAGGGGTGCAGGTTCTGCAGCAGTGGCTTTTCTGTAGCAGCGGCTGGGTAGGTACTGTTTTTTAGTTCAGTGGACACTGTCATCAAGGAAATCTTCTGAGATCCCTCTTTTGCATCCTTGAGGACAGATGGACACATTGGATGGCAGTTTTCCATCACCCACTGGTCTTTGACATGTGATATAAACATAAAAAACACCATCTTTCAGCTGTGTTGCCCTATAGTCATCTGGGCACAGCGAAGCAATGAGGTTTCCTTGTTGAAGCAGCTCAAGAACAAACTCAGCCACAGTCCAGCTATGAATCATGGCCTTATCAGGATGACTTCCTAGCCTCCTGGTTGGGAATTGGATGGGATAGGTGAGGATGCTGTCAGGGTTGAGTGTACCAGGGAGTGGCTGGTTGGGATGGACTTTCTTTGCTTTCCTATTCCAACAGGGTTTGTTTTTTTTTTTTTTTATTCTTCCACGGACCAGAAGGGAAACCAGGAAAACAAGGAGAAAAGGGCAAACCTGGCCAGAAGGTAGGAACGTGTCTTATTGATGATAACATCTCCTGTTGATGGTAACATCTTCCCCTCTGGATCTCCCTTTCTTTGCTCATCTTTGATATTTAATCTGTAGAAGCAGTTTTATCCTACATTAATGCTCTTGTTGTGCAGGGCAGCAAGGGCTACCAGGGGCAGCTCGGCGAGACGGGAGCTCCAGGGAAGGAGGGGCCGAAGGGGAACCGAGGCCCTAAAGGATCCCGAGGTACCCTGGGACCTATGGTGAGAAGAGCTCTGCAAATGGTTCAACACAATGTGCAGTGGTGGGCACAGGCCTGAAGGAAGCAGAGAGCCCAATACAGCCTTTAGAGCACAGAAAGTGATGTTAGAAGGGTTTAACTGACCCAAACAGCCTAACACTGGCTCTGAGCAGCACAGGACAGTCTCAGTAGTGGTGGTTGTGTTGGTGCCCTGTGAACCCAGCTCACGTGGCACCGTGGTGGTTCTTCACAGCTCCCCAGATGGGCTGAAATCTTGGGGATTTTTCTTGAGAAGGGAGTGAGCTGATAAGCTATTTTTTGCTCAGATCTTTCCCTTTGAGACTGCAACCTCATAGCAAGAGCTGCTTCCAAGTCAAACTGTGTCGTTGTAAGGAACTCTGCCTTGGACTCCTGCCCTGTTTCTACACCCACTCTTGATCTACTTATCTAAAACGCTTGCAGCAAGAAGAATATAGCATGAGAAAGGGTTTGAATTAGAGACTGAAGGTGAGGCTTTCAGAGAGAGCAACAACAGTATGGCAGAGAGAGGTAAAAAGATGATTTGCTTTAGGCATAGGAGACAAATGCATTGGGACAGCAGCAACACTTACTAGATATCTCCTCATGCATTGCAGGCTGGTAAGGAAACTTCTTGCACTATGTTTGGTAGAACTTAGTGAGAAAGCAGGAGTTATCTGTCAACCAGGCATTGTGGTGATGTTTCAGAACAGTAGCAAACAAGTGATGGAGTAACAGTTCTGTTGATAGTGTTTTCCTGCACTAACAATTATGGCCTCCCCATACATCTTCCCTTCGTATTTTTTAGCAAAACCTTCATGGATTGTTTTGCAAGGAAGCAAAGCAGGATCTGAGCAGCATTTTATTGGACTGAACACACTTTTGTCTTGTGGAAAGCTTGCAATTCACTTTAATCTGATTTAAACCCCCTTATTCAATCTGCTAAAGATGCAATAAACAGCTCTTGCAGTGCCCTTATCACAACTCAGAAAACTCCTTTTGTGGCTTCAGAAACCACACTGAAATATTTCCTCCCCAGAGTTTAGGATTAGGTCACGCAGGAGAATGGTCTTGCTGGTGGACTTCCTAGCACAAAGCTAATTTGGATGTAAAGACATCAGAAGGGCAGATGAAGAGTACAAAATGTGCAGCCATTTCTGGCAGCAAATCTGAATGAGGTGGGGAACCTATTTCTACAAGCTGACAAAGGCATAGAATGGACTCGTAGCATCCCTCTCCATGTGTAAGAGGTTAAAGCCTTTCAGGTGGCTGCAGTAAAGCTCGCTAGTGGCCAGGTGGCTGCATTCCCATGTGGTGCTGAGCTTTGCTTTGTATGTCCAAGTGCATCCTCTTCTTGTGGAGTAATGCCCACAGGCTACTCTTCATGGTATTCTCTGTGCTTGCCCCTCCAGGGTGCTCCAGGAAGGATGGGTGTTCAAGGGGAACCTGGCCTAAAGGGTTACCAGGTAAGGCTTTTGTTTTCATCCTCCAGCTCCTGTCTGTTCTCAAATGCAACAAAATTGCCATTCCAGGATGCAAAATCATTCTGAAACCATGATTTATTTCTGATCTTGAGTTCAGTTCTTTCTCTAGTCTCCATTTGGATTATCACAACATCTCCATACGCATTTGCTTCATCTCTGCCATGATCCATGTGTCCCTTCAGAGCTGAGATGCACAACAGGGCTTATGAGATCTGGCAGGAAACCAGAGAGGACCTTCAGTCAAACTGCTCTTTCCTGTCTCCTCACATGCCATCTGCTCTCCACAGGGACATGCAGGACCACCAGGGCCAATTGGACCACCAGGGCCAAAGGGAGAAAAGGTAAGTTTGCAGAGTTGAGCCATCTCATAACTTCCCTTGACATGGAAGCTGAGCTGATGTGGAGACAATTGCCCCACTGCCCTAACACCCATGCATCTGCACTCTCCTCCTCTACCTGTGGCAGAGGCAGAGGTGCCTCCTACTGCATAAACACCTACATAACTCCTGCTGCAGCTCTACTTCTACAAACCAGAGCTGGGACACCCATGCCACCAGCACATGCTTTCAAGACCCCCTGTGCCTGTGCTGAGGTGGCTGAGCATTCTGGGGACACGTTTTTCCTGCATCCACCGAAACTTTGCTCAATCCCTGACTCATAAGAGATCAGATTAGCAGCTTTCTGTGATCAAGTCACAATAACATGCTGTACAAATTAGCTGATCTGCAGCAACCTGCCCATCTGTGCTTAAATCAAACAGCAGTGTGTCGTAAGTGAGGCAGAACTGGTCTCCTGTGCATTTTCCTCCTTACCTCACTCATCCCCTTGACCCCTCCACGAGCCCCCTGCCACAGCTGGCATGAGTAAGAGCCTCTTTCCAAGGCAGCTTTCCCCTTGTGTTTTTCCCCTTTTGCTGAGTCAGCACGGTCATAACCAGTTCAGGCTGGAGAAGTGACTCACACTGTAATGGTTTCCTGTTGGCAGAGCTGGCTGGGCCCAGCTGGCTTCAGCTCCACTCTCTGCAGCCCCTCACGTGCCTCCAGCAGCAGCAGGACACCCTCTTCACATCGCTCCCTGCGCTCTGCCTTGTGCAGCAATGAATCTTGGTGCTGGTAGCTGGGAGTCAGTGGGATGGGGTGAACTGTGGTGTTTCCCATGCCTCTGAAATTTTGCTTTGGGGATGAACAATGGTCATGATGCTTTTTATCTCATTTCCCGCTGCTGAAACACCTCCATGGAGGAACAGCTGGTGATGTTGCTGCTGCTCTGCATCTCTATCACTGCCTAGCTGAATTTCCTCTCTGGCCCCACTCTTTCTAACACTGCCCCATCCACTTCCCAAGTTGTATCTCTTGCTCTTCCAAACCAGAGCAGCGTTCCTCCTCAGGTGTATTCAGCTGGGAAGCCATGCAGGAAGTGGCAAGTGCTAACCAAGCACAAGCAGCCTATCAGTTGAGAGCCTGGGCCGAGGTTTCTCACAGTCACACTGTTGAAACTCAAGCATCTTGGCAGAAAGTTGTGAGTCATAACTACCAAGACCAGGATCAGCCACTGGCCTTACAGCAACAGGAGTAAGAGATGTGCAAACGTGTATCTCTGTTGTTTAAATTGCAGCTGGTGATTTCATTTTAGAATATTGAAAGTTGCCCTTTTTCTTGAAAGCTCCCATCATTTACACAGTAAATGGTCCCCAGATTATTAATCTGAGGCATTCTCTCCTTCACCAACAAAATATTCTCCTGCAAATGGACACTAGGAGAAGGAATTCAGAGGTAATGTGGATCTTATGTCATCAGAGCACAGCAACACTGATGATAAAATCAGCTCTACATGCAAGTATCCAAGCTGAAGCCTGAGAAGGACATCAAAACATGTAACACATCCTGCTGAGAACAGTCAGATCTGTTAATCTCCATTGACAGCCAGACCTCAATCACATCTTCTGGGAAGGTCAGTGGGTCTGCTGGCACCGTGCTGGGAAGCAGCTCCAGCTGAACAAGGACAGCACAGCATCACGTGCCGAACCTCCAGCACTGCTTCCTGCACCATCCAGGTGCTCCACTAAAGTCTTGCCTCTAAGTTTTCTTATCCATCCTTCCTCTTATCTCCTAAGAGTTGCCTGGATCCCAGCCTAAGGATAGACAAGACTCCTTCTCTCCAGACCTCACACGTGCATGTGAGCATGAAATGGAAGCCTGAATCTGAGCAATGAAGAGGAAACGAGAACAAGACCGTGACTGCTCTGTGAGCTTTAAACAACGTGGCAAACCTCGCTGTGCTGAAGAAGTAGGATACATAATGGGAAAGAACTTCTCTTTTGCAGAGAAGAAAGCAGCTTGGTGAGAGGCATTACTGTGGAATCCATCTCCCTTGTGCCACACCAGCCAGCTACTCCACTGCATTTCGTACATTTACAGCTCCTCAAAGAGGACTTGCTCTGAGCAGACGCCTGCACTTGGCAGCTGCTTAAAGCAGTCCAGATGGGATCCTTTTAAAAATTACAAACTGGTGTATCTCACTTTGGGACAGGAGCCAACAACAACAAGCCTTCCCTTCTTCTCCATGCATTTTCCATTTGTATCCCAACATGTTTACTTTGCTGCCCTTTAACTTTTTTTTTTCACTGCAACTTTCCAAAGAATTAATGCAGACCTTTCATCTCCCTCTTGAGCAGCTGAGGCATCAGGAAGCCCTGGAAGAGCTCAGTCTTGTAATCCTAGAGCTGAACAGGCTGTAGGGTTTTCTCAGTCAGAAGACAAGGGACAAGGTGGGAATTAGACTTAAGGGGACACAAAGCCACAACTCAGCTTTGCCAAGAAAGTCTGTGAGTCTTGATGCTCTTCAAGGGTCCCCAGAATTATAAGCTTGCTTTGAGTTCATCACGTTCATCTCAGCTCTCAAATGACAAGGTGTTTGGGAAGAATCAATCAGTGTCAAGACTTGGGCACAGTAGTGCATATCTTGGGATTCTGTTTTGGAGGTTTTTTTTCCCTGAGACTAGAAATCATGTCTTTGTTTCCCTCCTAGCCTACATTCCCTTGATAGTAACTAGAAAGCAAACCAGTTGCCAGGTATTCTGCTGCTGACTTCAACCAGCAAGTTCAGTCGCACTGGAATCTGTTGGCAGAGCCTGTTAGACATTCGTTTCCTTCCTCTCTACTTCTGCCACCCAAATTTCTCCATCTACATTACTCAGTACTATATTCTCAAGCTATCTTGGCACAGTTTCTCCCTATATTTCTACTATAATACCTCCCCAAAACCTCAGACAAGCATGCTGAAGTTCCCTGCCCAGCACACGACCTCTTAAGGACAGGGTGACCATAACCTGTGAGTTTATATGAAATCCTGGCAACACTCATCCAACACATCACAGCAGAGAAAGGAAATGCCACTGTCAGCAAGTGTATTGTGGAGAGAGATGCACCAAGCTCTTTGCTCCCTGTTGAGTAGCTGCAAGAGAGTTTGCCAAATCTGAAGCTGTAAATGTCAATATTGGTGCCCAGCCAGTGAGAAGTCAGTGTGGGTCAGAGTGTCTCTCTCAGCTGTGACCCATTCTCTGCTGAGAAAAAGCTGTTGGCTCCTCTACCTGAGTTTTCTCGCTGAGAGTTATTCACTGTTCCAGGTGTGTCATTACCAAACATCAGGTACAAACAAAGCACCCCAAATGCCTTCTCCCAGAGGAAGAATCCCTAAGAAATTGCCCAAACACTCTTGCTATCAGCAGATGCACCTCAAACAGAGGATGAGAGTAAACCCAGAGAAAAAGTCAAAGACCAGAAAGGGCTGATGCAGCCACTAAGAGCTACAGAAGCCTGTGTAAAACTTGGCTCTGCATAGTTAAGGAGATTTGAATGTTCAAGGCTCCAGGAGCACCCCAAGCAGTCCAACCACAGCAGTTCCACTGTGCCAGAACCCCCCAGACCTCCTCTCTCTGGTAGCTGCAACATCAAAGGAGCTCTGAGGCACGTTCATCCCAAGGAGCCAGAGTGCTGGAGGAGCTGGAATGTAGCTATCTTCTGTGGGGAGCAACAAAACTCTCTAAGACTCCAGAGAAAATAGGACATCATGACCCTGAGTGACTTGTACAACAGAGTTTAAAAAGATAGTGTCTGTGTTAAGTCTTGAGGGATCTCTCTGTGGCTGTTTTAGAGACCTCAGTTATAAATAATCTGGGTGATGTTATCTACCAGCCAAACCACGAGCTCTGAGCTCTTGCTGTGGAGCATCCCATTGAGCGGAGCTGCTCACGCAGCGAGTGTGTGAGGGAGCGACCCTCTCACCTGATCCAATGCAAGACAAGCCCACAATGGTGGCACACAACCTGGGAGCCCAGCCAGACCACCCTTGTTCCCCTGACAGCCCAGGCAGCACTCAAAGAGGGTGGGGAAGTGCTTGATTAAAGTGCTTGGGTTTGACTGTTGGTAATAAGATGCAGAGGCAGGGAGCTGTTCCCTGTGTTGTCATAATTACATGCCTCTTGCTTACCTTTAGGAATTGATGAAGATAACCCTTTGCATCTGGTTCTTTAGGGAGTAGCCTGTGTGCTCCAGGTTGTGAAGAAAAAAGCACAAAAAAATATTGTTTAGACTTTCTTTGGATGCAAAGTTAGTAAATTCAACAGAGGCTTTGACTTGGCAGCCCATGATGTAAGAGGACTGGTTTGTGTCTGTACAGAAGCATCTGCCACAGAATCTGCTGTGTATATTAATACTGGCATTCTCACTCACAGGGAGAACAAGGTGATGACGGGAAGGTAGAAGGACCTCAGGGACCACCTGGAGACAGAGTAAGATGTTAAATCCCTTCTCTAATCAATCCTGGCCTGATTTTTGCAGGTGGATTGGTTAGGTTCCTTTCTTATGTGTAGAGTATATATAAGCCATTGAGATATTGTGGATGACAGACTGTTTACATCCATCTTCACTCTTTGTTCTGGTGTTATAGGGCCCCATTGGTGACAGAGGTGATCGAGGGGAGCCTGGAGACCCTGGTTATCCTGTGAGTCCTGTTCCAAATACATGATTCAGAAATGTTTGTCTTGGGGAAGGGGTTCCAACTTGCATCAGCCCACAGAAGGTCTACCTACCCTTTACCCAGCAGTCACAATTCATAATCTACTGTTCTCCCTTATCAGCCACTGAACATGGCTGTGTTTCAGATGACGAATAATTCAGATATCTTTAGGTAAACTGGTAAAAACTTTGCTGAAGGGAAATGCAGGTCCTTCAGGTCAGCAGCTCACAATGCTGTGCACCTGCCTGAGCACACCAGAGTGAACGATTGAGCAGGACCACCTCATCAGAGGTGTTTGTGATTATCAGGGAAACACCATAGGGAAGATATGTGCAAGAGAGGTCATGTCAATGCTGGACAAAAGTCAAGGCTGTTGTGCTCATAGCTGTACACTCTTTCATGGGAAGATAACTCTATTAACTTGGAGGCTTGGAAGTTTCCAATATCTCAGCAGAATTTCTCTCAAAAGCAAGACCAGGGTTAGGAATTACTCCCCTGTGCTCCTGATGCCCTCTTTGCAGGGCAACAGCTGATCGCTGTTCATTTGCAAAGGCTCTGTGAACTGTCCTACCTCTGTCCAAAAGCAGCTGTGGGTCAGAGGGATCTATGACAGTAACATACAGAGAAGCTGAAATTCACCAGGGCAGCAGTGCTGCTGCCCTGTCTTGTAGGACAGCAGTCTCCAACTGTTCACTTACATAAGTGCTGTCTGTATTTAGGGTTGCATTAGAAAGCCTTCTTCACTGCTTAGATGGGGATTAACAGCTCCTCTTAGCTATTCCTTTGCAATGCACATCCATGGCAGAATGTACATTACCCAACAGCTCCAACATCTCTGTATTAGCAGAATGCAGTTATGTCTGTCTTCTCCTGCCTCATACAGGATGTCACATTCATTTTTGCTTCTCGTTGCCACAAAAGTACCCAAGAATAAACATATGTTCCCTTTCTGTTTCTTATTTAAGGGTCAAGAAGGACTTGATGGAGAAAGAGGGAAACCTGGACAGCAAGGCTTACCTGTAAGAGATTCTGCTTTATTGTAAGCTACCCAATACCCCATGCATGTGAAAAACAGATGCAAAAAGGAAGGAAGGTAGGAAGGACTGCAGTAAGGAATGTGTGGGGACCTGTGGAATGCAACATCTGTGTTTCCATGAGCCAGGCCCACAGAATGTGCATTTTGTGTCACGTTGAGACCAATAAACAGGTGACAGAACGGGGCCACTCCCAGGAGCCTGTCCCCAAAATTGTCTTTTCTAAATGATCCAAGAGAGACTGGAAATCTTAGGAAGTGGTCAGTGAGAGGTGACAATAACAGTGGAAGGGCCTGCTTGGACATGATGCATTTTGCATACTGCTGGTAAGAGCTGGTCCAGCATGAGGTGACACTGTGTTATTCTGCCTGCATAGTGTTCACTCTCAAGCCAGTGCCTTTATGAATGACTAAATTAAATCCATATTTATGGGAATGACTTCTTATTCCCTTGCTATTCACAGTAGTGTCTGAGTTGTATGTGTGACTATTGCAACTGTGAATGCAGCAGCACATTAAATGTAGTTTGTATTGGGGAAAAAAAAAGTTGAATCGATTCCCATTCTTTGTAGGGCTACTTGGAAGAACAACAGTCTATTTTTGGGGTAAAGTCTTAGTGCTCCGTCATATGGCCTAGAAATGGGCAGAGCTGCTGCATTCCTCTGGATGGCTTTGATGCTGAGGGGTGGTGGCCCCTCAGATGTCAGTGTTTCAGGTGGATTGTCTTTAGTAAAGAGCCATTAGAAACATTTGGCTTAGAAACAAGCTGAAGAAGGAGAGCTCTGCAGGTGTGTTCTTACCACTTATTTTGTATTAATCCAGAAATTACCCCTGACACAAAAAAAACCTGGATAGCCAAAAGAAAAGGTGTGTGTGATGAGAAAGAGACCACTATGACAGCAGTGCAATATTCGTCCTGCTTTAATCCTTCATAAGTAGCTCTCTAATACCTGACACTCACGTGAAACCAAGGAAAGGGCTGCAGCACGCAAAAGGAAGGTGGTTACCAACACTAAAGATGCAGTCCCTGTGTAAAATACTCATTCTGTATGTAGCTTCTCCAGGACCTTTGCCAAACCAGGCTCCTTGCTGCCCACTCCCCGCCACCATTTTCCAGATGCCATCTGGAACTTAGTAAGGGATTTCCATAAGCACAAACATCACCCAAGTAAGATGCTGCTTCTCCAACTGATACCCTGGTAAATGCTCTCTGGAGACAATTCCTTGCTTCTTTTTCCCCAGGAGGCCTGTCTGAGCACAGGCTGTTCCCCTGAATTGTTTCCACATGGTCAGTGTTGTCAGGGCACAAAAACTGCTGCTCTTCGTAGTTCATGCAAGATTCTGCCAGAAGAGAATTTCAAGCAGATTTTTCTCACTTGTGCTTTATAGGGGGACCCAGGACCACCAGGCCAGCCAGGAGCAAAGGGATCCAAAGGTGATGTGGTAGGTTTCAGCAGCGTGGATTTCTAGTGTTTCGAGTTTAAAGAAAATGTCGTGTTAAGAGGACTGTCGTCTTTTTCCCCAGCATGTGTGATTTGGCCTATGGTCTATGCCTTGAAAGACTGTGGAGAACCTAGTGGGAGGGCTATAAACATGTCTTTGAGTGTCTAAGACACATAGTTTGTTGGCTTTGTGGAGCTGGAGAAGATCAAGACAAATATAGCTCCAGCATGATGGGTGAATCTTGGGCAGGTCTTTGAGTCATTGCCATGGGCTGTGTCTCTTTCCCATACTGCTCTTTGTGGTGCCTCCAGCCACAGCTGCTGTCTCTGCCCCTAACAAGGTTTGAGCCAGGCAAGTCTCTCACTTGAACTATAAACTTTTCTGACTTGAAGCCTTCCAGATTTGGAGTCCATTTATCCATGCAGTTATTTTTCCTGGGAGAGTCCCTCTAACCTTGCCCTTCAAGGTTTGTTAGGGTACATCATACCTACTTCTGGCTCTGCATCTGGCCACAATGACAGCTTCATAATTGTTCCCACAGACCAGGGACTTTATTTGCTAAAACATAAGTATGTGACCTCAATACACAGCAAATTCCTGCTCCCTTTTGGCAGAGGTCAAGGTTTTTAATCTGACCCTGCTGGGATAATGCCAGAAGATAGTTTAACCTACAGTAGATGTTCTTGGCAAAAAGAGTAAACCAGGTGATAAATAAACTCTACCCATAGATGGGCAATCTGGAACTGCCTTTAAGTCTAATGAATAGCAAAGAAAGCACCCCCAGGAGTATTTCTTTAATGTATCTGGCTTCCCTGGTCCTCTGCAGATGGAGAAACAATGCACAGAAAATGCAGTGCTTCATTTTGAAAGTTCTTTAGTACGTGACCTCACTGAGAGCCCTAGTGAAGGTGATGAGGCTGAGGTTTCCATTCATTCTACAGAAATTAATCCCTTTTACAGCTACTGAACCTCAGGAGTATTTCTTTTACATCTTTATGCACAAAGCAGCGTTGCATTTTTTTAGACACAAGAGACCCTTTTCATTTCCATTAACTTTCCAAAGCAGAGGGAGCTACCTCTCAGAGAAGAGCTCTTACTGAACGCCCTGCAGAAGACTTGCTGACTCCTTGCAGCACTGTGCTGTCAACGAAGCGACAGAGGACACAGGTTTCAAGCATCTTGTTCTAATGTTTGCCAGTGCACCGTGTCCTCCCCCAAGTTCATCCTGCTTTATTTGTCCTCATCTGCTCTGTATTAGGAAAAATATAGGTCCTTGCCTTCTAGCTATTCATTCCTGCACTAGAACTCTCAAGACATATGAAGGATCACTTGCAATAAAACCAAATAGCAGTTCATTCCCCAGTGCTGGAGCAACTGACCTTATAAATCTCCTTTTTTATCAAACTCTTTCCAACCATTAGCTAAAAGCACACCCTGAAGTCAGGCTCCCAAGTGGAGCTGTGCTAGAGCTGCTGCAACTTTAGATGTCTTTCTTGGTGTTTTTACTTGCAGGGTCAAAAAGGAAAGCAAGGAGCACAGGGAAATGCAGGGAGCAGAGGCTCACCGGTGGGTAACGATTCAGGCTTTCTCCCCCTGCAAATGCTGTCCAGGAGCTCCATCACTAACACCTTTGTGATTTCAGGGCATCCTTGGACTCCCAGGTCCTCGAGGAGTGGTGGGAAGGCAAGGTCAAGAGGGTGCCCCTGGAGTGGATGGTGTGCCTGGGAAGGATGGTGTGCCTGGGGTTCAGGTGAGACTGCAGTTGTTTCCTTATAGCATCAACAGTAAATGCAATTTAGGAGCTGGAAAACTAAAAGGTAGTGCAGGAGAAATGGCTGTAGACAAGCTCTAGTTACTCTAGAGTGGATCATATGCTCCTCTTCATATCTGACGTGCACATGGAGGCAGCAGCTGCCTTTGCATGGCCAGGTCTGTAATTAAACTGGTGTTTCTAACCTGACAGAGACTTGCATGCAGAGACTTCTGCATACAGCTCTGCAAACTCACCCGTGCTCAGACACATTGTACTTGCTGACAGCAGAATCACACCTCTCTCCTGTCTCTCCAGAAGCTGTGCAGAGATGGAAAGAGCATCTTGCTTCATGAGCTCTTCTTTTTCTTTTCTAGGGAGAGCAGGGTGATGATGGAGAAGAAGGTGTGACAGGGATGTCAGGAAAAAGAGGGAACCCTGGCATACCAGGACTCCCCGGTGCACAGGGACCACCAGGATTCAAGGTGAGCTTCTGATTCCCTAAGATACTGCTACAAGCAATCCAATCTGTGAGCCTGTTGTCTCTAGAGCTTGGATTCTCCAAGGTCTAACAAAGTCTAAACTCCTGCTTCTATTTTTCACTTAGCTACAGCTTCAGTAGATCTTTCTCCTCATCCATTCACCCATCCATTGCTTGCCTGTAGGATGTCCAGGATGGGTGACTCCATGGGAAATTCAGGTATCCTCTAGCAGTTGCCCTGCAAGGCCTGAACAGCTGAAGGGAAACTTGTGCTGCTTGGTTTTCAGTATATATTTAGTGGATTGGAACGGATGGAACCAGTGTGAGCTTGGACTTCACTCTGGGTGGAAGCAGGGACAAGCTGCTTTACTGACCTTGTGGTTTATTCCTGGTCCTAGTCCTGGTCCAGTCTGGCCGCAGGATCTAAACTGGACCAACAGTAATTCAGCCTTCTGTAGAAGGACTCGGAGACTCCAGCTGGGTTTGGAGAGGCTAACAGGTCTGATTTAAATTATGCCTCCCATAACACATCATTTTTAAACTGTCACTTGCTGCCCTCCAGCTGCCTTGGGTAGAATAACAGCCTGTGACCAGAAATAGCTGAAAGACCATTCTGTCCTTGTAACAGATTCATATCCAGCCTCCAGGATATTTGTTGCCCCTTTCTCCAGCTGCTCACCCGTCCCAGGCTCTCGTTGCATTTGCTCCTCAATCTCAGTCTGCCCAAGATTGAGTAGCTGGGGCTTGTGCCCCTCCTGGCACTTGGCAAGGGGAAATAAAGAGTGGGGAGTAAAGAGTGGTGCTGGGTCTCAGAATCACACAGAATCACAGA
>WBNH01012227.1:6536-43559 GCA_013401255.1 Urocolius indicus
GGATGGGGTGTCACCGGGACCCCCCCCCCCAAGTGACACCGGGACAGTGTCGGGGCTCACTGCGACCCCCCCCCAAGTGACAGCGGGATGAAGGGGAGTCACTGCGACCCCCTGACCGCGGAGGGGGGGGCACAGGGGCTGTAGGACCCCCCCCTGCCCCCGGGGCTTTGCTGGGAAGGGGATTGAGGGGGAGCCCGCGGGGTTCAGCCCCTCGCAGCTAAAGGGTCACCCTCCCTCTCCCGGGGGGCTCATCCTGGGGGGTGCTGAGGGCTGTCCCTGGCTCCCTCTTTGTCCCAGGGATTAGGGGGTGCCGCAGGGATCCCGGTGGGGGTGCTGGGGACCCCCGAGCCCTGCCCTGCCCTTGTATTGTCTCTCCCAGAACAAAGGTCCCTCTCGGGGCTGGGGGCTCAGGGAGCTTGGGGAGGGCACAGGGGTGGCAGTGGGACGTGGCTGGGGGGGTGGGAGGGTGACAACATGGCCAGGTGTTCCCCNCAACATGGCCAGGTGTCCCCCCCCTCCCCCCAATTTGCCAGCCCCATGGAGCAGCTCCTGACCCCCCCCCCTCAGCTGATATCCAGCATTACTCTTTGACAAGGCTAATTACACCACACGTGCCAGGAATGCTAATTGGGGCTGTGGGGAGGGTCGAGCTGCCTTTTCTTGTCAGCTCTCCCTGCCCCACAACCCCCTGGCCCTGCATTTGGCAGCAGGTTAATGATGAAGAAGCTAATTAAGAGGAAGGTGTGTGCTGGCTGGGTCAGTGCTGCTGGCTGAGGGGACTCTGGCAGGATGGGGGGGGCTCTGGGGCTGCCCCCCCCTCCCACCATGTGTGTGCAAACTCCTGTGCTGGGAGAGAAAGAAGCGACCAGGTGAGACATGTCTGATTTATTTTGGGGGTCTCAGGGAGCTGAGCAGAGCCAGAGGTGGGGAGGGGGGTTGGCAGGGACATGGTGGGGGGGGGTTTCAGGTAGCCCAGCCAGGACTGTCCCCACAGGGCCTGGTCCCTGCAGCACAAAGTGTCACCTCCAACAGCAAAACAAGGGGAGGGGCTTTGTGTTTACCCCAGGAAGGAGGGTCCTGAGCCCCCCCACCCAGGGCTGGAGGAGTGCTGGTGATGGGTCCTTCCGTGGTGAAGTGGTGCTGAGCCCCAGCTGCCACTGCAGGGATGTGGGGCAGGCTTTGGGGTTGCCATGGGAGGGTTGACACATCACCAAGCCAGGCTCAGGCACCCTGAGGTGGGGGTGAGGGGATTTGGGCACCCCCGGCACAGAGCAACCCCCTGGTCTGGGCACGGGGCTGAGCCACATCCAGTCCCAGGGCTGGTGGGAGGAGTGGAGCTGAGGCCGTGGGGGCTGCAGCCAGCCCAGAGACCCCCCTGGCAGCTCCGTGGGGGCTGTGGGGAGCAGCTGGGAGGGGGCACAGCCCCCAGCCCCGTGTCAGGCTGCTGGGGACACTCCTCAGTCACTTGTGCTGTCCTCGCTGTCAGAATATGCCCCCAGCAAGCTGAGGGAGGACGTGGTGCCTGCTGCTGGGGAAGCAGAGCCTGGGAGGGAAAGGAGACACCACAGAATCATCATTCGGCTTGGAAAAGGTTTGTAAGAGCACTAAGCCCAACCACTAACCTGGCAGGGAGCTGCAGAGAGGGCTCCTGTCTCCCCTCAGCCTCAACACCCCCATTCCCTCAGCCCCTCCCCAGCAGCCCTGTGCTCCAGCCCCTTGCCCAGCTCCTCTGGGGACAGCAAGGTCACATCAGGTGCACAAGGAGACACCCCTCAGCCCCTCACTGCAGCCTCCCACTTCCAAGCTCTGCAATGCCCCCTTCTCCTTCCTCAGCCCCACCAGGCAGCTCCTCCAGGAGCTGAGGGAAATGTGGGGGTGACTACAAGAGCCTCTCTCCTCTTTCAAGGTTCCAGATTCTTTAGTTTGGGGAGTTTTATAAATCAGGCTCCAAACCAAAGCAATTTTCTTGCTTTTCCTGTCCCTATCTCACTGTTGTGACTCCTCAGCAGTGTTATCTGTGCTCTCAGATGCTGTTTGGAAGCTTCTGGCCCTGAGAGCCTGTCTCCAAGGCCTTGGCCCACCACCAAGAGCCAGGAAGGAAGCTCAGAACCAGGGACAACCATTGTGGGCCCCAGAACCTGACTTGAGAGCTCTGAAGACTAAGCTAAAACATCCCTTGGGTGCCCTCAGAGCCCTCCCCAACAGCCCAGCTCAAGCCAGCCCATGCCCACGTGGTACCTTGGTTCTGTGCCCCATCAGCCACAGCAGGACTTGGCTTCTGCTTCCTCACTGTGACCAGCCCAGCCAGCTGGGATTTGGTGTTTAATTTGCCCACACTCCTCTCCCAGCTCTCAGTTTTTTGCTTCTTAGTCTGAGGCTGAGGGTCCTGTGGAGTAGAGAAGGGGTGTCAAGAGTACTCAGGCCTCAGAGAGATGGGAGGAGAGGTAAAAACAGCAGCACAGAGAGCAAGAGACGTGAGGATGGCTGCTCAGAGCAGGTATTGTCCCTGCACAGCAACACAAAGGGATATGGATCTAAATGGCTAGAGACAAACAGCTCGCTGCCTGTGCTGCTTACAGCCAGCCTTGTGTGGCTGCAGGCTGGCCCTGGGCCACTGAGGAGCCAGCTGTGTGTCAGAGGGCTGCAGAGCCTCTGCCAGGCGGGCTGGTGTGTCCCTGGGTGCACCAGCCACCGACCCAAACCCCCCTGCAGGCAGCAGGATTAGTGCTGGGCCAGGGAACACGGCTCTGATTAACCCCAGGCCAGCTTAGAGCCACGGCAGCTTTGATTCATCCAAGCAGAGAGAGATGCTGGCAGACAGGGATTGACAGAGGACAGGGGCCTGCCCATGGGGATAATCCCTCCCTCACTCCACAGGCACTGAAAGCTCTTTTGTTCCAAAACAGAGCCAAAGGAGAGGCTGTGTCCCAGGGACTTGTTTCGTTGCTGTCATGCTGAAATCACAGAATCCCTGAAAGGTGGGGGCTGGAAGGGCCCTGCAGAGCTGCCCCAACCCCTGCTACAGCAGGTTCCCCTGGCTCAGGGGGCACAGGAATGTGTCCAGCTGGGGTTGGAAACCTCCTGAGCAGGAGTCTCCACACGCTCCCTGTGCCAGTGGTACCTCCTGCCTGAAGTACAACTGAGCTCTAGGCCAGCCTGTCCTTTTTTTTTTGAGCTGAAAGGGAAGCCCTGTTGTGAGTGAGGCTGGAGGCAGCTCCCTCCCAGCCTTTGTGAGCAGCTGTGCTCTGCAGCCACCCGCTGACACCAGGCTCCTTTCAGCCCAGCGGCTGCTCATGCGTGGCAGCCCCTCACACGGGGACAAAAGAGGCAGCACACAGCCCAGGGCAGCAGATCTGCTCAGGGAGAAGAGGTGAGCTGGGTGAAAGAGCCTCTGTCCTCACTCACCTCCTGCAAGATGTCTGTAGGTTTCATTTTGCCCACAGAGGCCGTGTGTGGTTTCGAGGGCTCGTCGTCAGAGTCGGAGTCGAGCAGCAGGTGCCGGTTCTGGGCCTGTTCCAGCAGGGCTCTGCCAGGAGAGAGGCTGTGT
The DNA here is from genome assembly GCA_013401255.1 of Urocolius indicus. Taxonomy (NCBI): domain Eukaryota; kingdom Metazoa; phylum Chordata; class Aves; order Coliiformes; family Coliidae; genus Urocolius; species Urocolius indicus. The sequence continues at coordinate 10,084 of WBNH01012227.1, forward strand.
GGGAGGCTCAGGGCTGAGCTGTGTGGGAGGCTCAGGGCTGAGCTGTGCCAGCTGGGAGCTGGAACTGGGCAGCTCTGCAAATGGGAACCACTTTCTGAGGTGCTTCCTAACGGTGAGACGGCACTGAGATGTGCACCAGGCAGGGGCTGCCCAGATGGGCTGTGGAGGCTCCTTCTCTGGGGACACTCCAGACCCCCCTGGATGAATTCCTGTGTGACCTACTCTAGCTGGTCCTGCCTCTGGCAAGGGAGTTGCACTGGATGATCTTTTAAGGCCTCTTCCAGCCCTTAAGATTCTGTGATTCTCCAGGCAAAGGCACTTCTCAGCTCCTGCAGCAGCTCACCAGATGAGCCAGTCATACCACAACCTTTCCACTTCCACCTCCCTGAACACTCTGCCACCACAAACAGTCCCTGATCTCCTCACAGCCTGCTCAGGACCACGTCCCATCCACACAACCAACCAGGTGCTGGTTCCTCAGCACCTCTCAGGGTGCTGAGGAAAGGGCAAGACACAGCCCTGCCTGGCCAGGCCCAGAGCTGCTGGTTTCACACACCCATCAGTGCTTCCAGCCCTCTTACTTCATCTCCTGCTCATCCTCCTCTTGCTCTCTGCGCTTCTGCTCCTCCTCATACTCCTTGTACTGCTTCAGCATGGCCTCAAAGTCCACGTTTGCCTGGCGTTGGTTGAGTTCCTTCAGCTCCTGCAGGTTCTCCAGAACCTCCATCTCCAGCTTGGAGTCTTTGGTTCTGTTCTCCAGGACCTGGGTGACAAGAGACAAATGGGGCAGAACCTGCCAGCAGCGTACAACAGTCCCTCCCAACACCAATGGGTTGGAAAGGCCCTCTCCAGCAGGTCACCCCCAGCCTGTACTAGTGCAGCCTTCAAGAGGATCACCATCATCCTCACTTCTGGGTCTTAATAGGACAGCAAAAAACTGTGGCAAGGTGCAGTTCCAACAAAGGAGGAAACCTCCTGAGAGCAGACAGTTGTCTCCTGCCTGTCAGAGCACAGTGATACCTCCCTTGAGAAAGCCAATGGCCACCAAGTGACCTGCTTCACTGGGTGAAGCCAGTCAGGGCAGGAGAGAGGTTTGCCTTCTGCACAGAAGGTCACATTTTTTTTTCACACCTTCATGGGATTGTTGAGCTCTTCATCTTCCCTCTCCTTTTGCATTCTTTTCTCCTCTTCCTCCAAGAGCTTCTCAGCCTGGAAGTTGCGGGTGGCCCCGTGCTCCATGGTGTAGTCTGTGTTCTCAGGGTCTGTCTGAGGAAGAAACAAGGTGGCAAAATCACTGTACTTGGGCAGTTCCACTCCTGCCATCCTGTGGACCCTTCCAGAACCACACACCAAAGTTTCCCTCCTTCATTCCCATCACAGGACAGACAATCACCCCCAGCCTCCTGTTCTGCTGCAGCCCACCCACAGCTGGGGCAGACACAGACTGCCACGAGACGGGATCAGGCTCCAAAAAACACAGCCCTTAGACCCAGTTTCTGCTGGGACACCTCTTCCCCATGGGCTTAGCACTTCAGTCAGCTCCAGAGGCTGCTCAACCTCCCTGGAAAGGGATTGCAGAGAGAATACACAAGACATTTCACCTTGAAAGTGATCTCTGCCAGGCAGCGGGTGCACTTGATGTAGAAGCGGAAGATGGGGAGTCCCAGGTACACCTCGTTCTGAACGGTCTCCTTCCGGGCATTAAACTTCTTCCCTTTGTAGATGTACTCACCACAGGTCTTGCAGCTGGGAAAGGAGAAAGAAAAGTCCATAACATACAAAACCAAGTAAAGCTCAAGTGAGTTCCCAGCTCTATCAGCCCAGGTTCTAAGCAATGGTTGTTTTCTCCTTTGGGAACTCGCTCCTTACTCTCCAAACAACCCCAAAATCACAGAATCATTTTGGTTGGAAATGATCCTTAAGCTCATGAAGTTCAACCACTAACTTCACACTGCCAAGCCCATCATGGCCCCATGGCCCCATGGCCCTCAGCACCTCAGCTCTGTCTTAAAACCACCCACAGCATCTCTTCTCTCTTCCTCAATCCTTTTCTTCTGGCCCCTGTCACCTCTGGAAGCAGCTCCCTTGCTGCGTGTGTGGAGGTGAAATCATCCCCAAGCAAACTCCTCTCTCCTAGAGCCACTTGTGATGGCACAGCCCCTCTTACCGCATGTTGAAGGGAGCCATGAGTCGCACCACATACTGTCGGTCCTTTGGGAGTTTGAGCTTTGGGATCTTAGCAGGATCGAAGTCTGGTGGGTAGTATTTCTAGAGAGACAGAGCAGAGAGGCGTGTGTGCTGGATGCAGTCCCCCCAGAGCAGTGTGAAGGAGGCAGGCAGGCTCCCAGCTGCTTACTCAGCCATGAGTTCAAGTGTCAAATAGCTCCCCCCACAGACCAGCTATGGGTAGGTTGTGTCTGCCCTTGGCCTCACATCCCCCAATCCCTTTAAGGTCTAATTCTACAGCCCCTGCCAGGCCCCTCCAGCATTGCCACAACCCCCCAGCATGGAGGGTCACAGCATCACAGCATGGTGGGGGTTGGAAGGGCCCTTTAGCGATCATCCAGCCCAACCCCCTGCCAAAGCAGGTCCCACCTAGATCAGGTCGCACAGGAACGTGTCCAGGAGGGTTTTGAAGAGCTCCAGCGAAGGAGACAACCAACTGCCCTCCTCCCCACCTGACAGTCCCCTCACTGCCACTCACTGCCCCACCGACCCATCACTGCCCCCTCAGCACCCCGGCACGGCCTCAGCACCTCCTCACCAACCCCTCACTGCCCCCTCACCGCCCTCTCAGCACCCCCTCACTGCCTCAGCCCCCTCTCAGGGCCTCAGCATGGCCCCAGCACCCCCTCCACGCCCCACCCCCCCCCCTCCCCCCCTCCACCCCCCCCCCCCCCCGCCCCCCCGCCCCCCCGCCCCCCCGCCCCCCCGCCCCCCCGCCCCCCCGCCCCCCCGCCCCCCCGCCCCCCCGCCCCCCCGCCCCCCCGCCCCCCCGCCCCCCCGCCCCCCCGCCCCCCCGCCCCCCCGCCCCCCCGCCCCCCCGCCCCCCCGCCCCCCCGCCCCCCCGCCCCCCCGCCCCCCCGCCCCCCCGCCCCCCCGCCCCCCCGCCCCCCCGCCCCCCCGCCCCCCCGCCCCCCCGCCCCCCCGCCCCCCCGCCCCCCCGCCCCCCCGCCCCCCCGCCCCCCCGCCCCCCCGCCCCCCCGCCCCCCCGCCCCCCCGCCCCCCCGCCCCCCCGCCCCCCCGCCCCCCCGCCCCCCCGCCCCCCCGCCCCCCCGCCCCCCCGCCCCCCCGCCCCCCCGCCCCCCCGCCCCCCCGCCCCCCCGCCCCCCCGCCCCCCCGCCCCCCCGCCCCCCCGCCCCCCCGCCCCCCCGCCCCCCCGCCCCCCCGCCCCCCCGCCCCCCCGCCCCCCCGCCCCCCCGCCCCCCCGCCCCCCCGCCCCCCCGCCCCCCCGCCCCCCCCCCAGGGCCTCAGCACCCCCCAGCCCACCGCGGACTCCCCCGCAGGCCCGGCCTGAGCACCAACCTCAGCGATCAGAGGCCGAGGTTATCCCAGGCCCCCCCCAAACTCACGTTCAACACCTTCCGCTCCGACATGGTCGCGACCTCCCCTCGCGCCGCTCTCCAGCGCCCAGAGATAGCCCCGCCCCCTTCCGCCGCTCATTGGTGGGATGAGCCACAGCCGGGGGCGGGTTCTGGCTTGTTATTGGCTGCGTGTGCTGTCCGTCAGCGAGCTCCGCCCCACCCCCCGCTGAGCTGCCGCCTGGGTCCCTTTCACGGGCTTGTTTGGGGGGGTGGGAGAAAACCAAGATGAACTCGTTTGTGCTTAACGCGGCTGTAACGGTGCTGCGGGTGGGCTTCGGTGGGCTTTGGGGACAGGGGGTTGAGGGGTCGGAGCCCGTCACTCGCTGCTCGGGGCTTGCAGCGGGTGGTTTCTCGCTCGGGGATTGGAGTTTATTGCTTTGTTTTGTGGAAAAAAAAAAAACAAACCAAAAAAAAAAGAACAACAACAAACCCACAAAGAGCTGTGAAAACTGCCCCGCAGGTCGGGTCTGGAGGTTGGGTGGAATGGGTGAAATCGAGGGTTTTTCCCCTCAAATATCAGTGTTGAACCCAGTCCCTGCTGTAAAAAGCAGAAGAAGAGGGGAGGCAGCGGCTCCTTCTTGCTCCTCAGGTGACAGGAGACGGAGAGAGGACTCGCTGCAGGCTCTGGGTGTGTGGATTTGTCATGGATCTTGATTTAGGGGTGTTTTGATCACCTAAAGAATCAGTGTCCCTGAGAAGCTGTTGTGAGTGAGGGGTCTCTCAGCCCCTGAGTTAGGAAAGATCTTGTGGTCTCGGGTGAAGAATCAGGAGCGTTAACCCTGCCAAAGGTCCCCGGGCAGCAGCGTGCTGGGCCGGGCTGGCAGGCGTTGGGTGCACTGGGAAGATCCCCTGAGCTACCTGGGGGTCTCCCATGCTGGTGGTACTGCACCGTCCATGGGCATCGCTCTACGCTTGAACCTGGAGCTGGATTGGACTGAGCTGCAGCAGGAGATGCTGCTCCCCCTTCCTAGGAACAGTCCTGGCATTCCCTTCATCACCCTCCATCCATCCCCCTCTCTCTCTCCCACCTCCCCACCCCCCCCCCCTCCCCCCCCTCCCCCCCCCCCTCCCTCCCTCCCCCCCCCCCCCCCCCCCGCCCCCCCCCCCACCCCCCCCCCCCTCCCCCCCCTCCATCCGTCCCCTCATCCCCTCCATCCATCCCGTCATCCCCCTCCATCCGTCCCCTCATCCCCTCCATCCATCCTTCCCTCATCCCCTCCATCCCTCCCTCCCTCACCCCCCCCCTCCATCCCTCCCGTCATCCCCCTCCATCCGTCCCCTCATCCCCTCCATCCCTCCCTCCCTCACCCCCCCCCTCCATCCCTCCCGTCATCCCCCTCCATCCGTCCCCTCATCCCCTCCATCCCTCCCTCCCTCACCCCCCCCCTCCATCCCTCCCGTCATCCCCCTCCATCCGTCCCCTCATCCCCTCCATCCCTCCCTCCCTCACCCCCCCCCTCCATCCCTCCCGTCATCCCCCTCCATCCGTCCCCTCATCCCCTCCATCCCTCCCTCCCTCACCCCCCCCCTCCATCCCTCCCGTCATCCCCCTCCATCCGTCCCCTCATCCCCTCCATCCCTCCCTCCCTCACCCCCCCCCTCCATCCCTCCCGTCATCCCCCTCCATCCGTCCCCTCATCCCCTCCATCCCTCCCTCCCTCACCCCCCCCCTCCATCCCTCCCGTCATCCCCCTCCATCCGTCCCCTCATCCCCTCCATCCCTCCCTCCCTCACCCCCCCCCTCCATCCCTCCCGTCATCCCCCTCCATCCGTCCCCTCATCCCCTCCATCCCTCCCTCCATCCCTCCCCCTCCATCCATTCATCCATCCCCTCAGCCCCCTCCATCCATCCCCTCGATCAGGCCACGCCCCTCCCCAACCAGCCACGCCCATCCAGTAACAACACGCACGCTAAGCCCCGCCCACTTTCAGACAAACCTCGCCCATTCCCGCAAGCCACGCCCCCAACACGGACACAAACACCCCCTCCCCCAGGCCCCGCCCCCAGCTCTCGCGCGCCGCCGGGCGGGAAGCGGGTTCCGGCCGGCCGCCCGCGCGCACGCGCAGAGCCGAGCCTGCCCTCCCGTCCCCTCCCGCGCCGTCCCGGCGTGCCTCGCGCGGCCTCACACAAAGGCGCAGCGCTGGGGGAAGATGGCGGCGGCGGCCACAGCGGCGGCGGCAGCAGCAACAACGGCGGCTCCCGACAACGCCGGCGGCAAGATGGACGAACCAGCAGCGGCTCCAGCCGCGGCGGCGGCGGCGGCGGCGGCTCCACCGCCACCTAACGGGGCGGGCGGTGCCGGGGATCCACCGCCCAAGAGGTGGGTAAGGGTAGGCCCGGGCCTGGCGCGCCGCGTGCGGCCTCCGCCGCGGGCCTGAGCCTGAGCCTGAGCTTGAGCCAGGGGAGAGAGACAGAGGGAGAGCCCGGGGCAGCCGCCGCCGCGCCTGCGAGAGAGGTCGGCGATGCCGGGGCTGGGGCCGCGGCCGCTGCTCGTGCCCAGGCGCGGCCCCGGGAGCCCGGGCGGGGCCTGCCCTCGCGGCGCGGAGCCCGGCGGGCGCGGAGCCGCCCCGGAAAGGCCCGTCCGACCGCTCCCGGCGGCTGAGGTGCGAAGCGGGGAAGGAGCCGGCACCTCGTCACGGTGTTCCGTGCACCGCGCGGGCCCCAGCGTGCGGCGGCCCAGGGAGATCCTGGGGGGCTTTGCCTGTCACGGTTAGGAAACGCTTTTGGTGAGCCATAACGAGCGGCTTAAGGTGTCTGTGAGAGGTGTTGGCTGTGACAGCGGGGTTCGGCTGGCGTGAATTAATCACTTCTCGCTCTGTCAAGCGTTGTAGTAGCTCTTGGGCAGTTATCTCACACCGTTGCAAGGTTTGGAGCAGAGTGTGCTGTCTTTGGTGGGTGGTGATTTACCTGTGGAGGGAGTTTGAGATGAGTTCCTCAAGAGTGAGAGGTTGAAGGCAATGTCAGGTGCTCAGTGAGGGTTGTGTGTCTGATGGCAACAGAATATCACAGAAATCTTTAAAAAGTCTGCTGGGGTTACAGTTTTAGGCCTGTAAACGTGGGGATGATGAGCAGAAAGAGCTTGAGCTACTTGTCCTTTTCCTGTGTTAATGCCAACGTCATCTGGGCAAATGTTACTGTTGGTAAAGTTGGGTTATTTATTTTCAGTACATTTGTGGAATAAAGGACACATTTGCTTCAGTTAATTTTTGGCCCCAGGCCTTGAATGCAGGGGAGATAACAATCAGCATTTTGAACCTGATGTTCTGTGAGTAATGTTTCAGACTCAGTGAGACTTCTTCACCCACCACTCCTGAGGTGTGGTACAGAGCCCTTTGTCAGTTAGGCTGCTGCCTTTCAACACCCAGGCTGCTGCATAGCTGTAGTCTGACCCAGAGCTGCCACATCTGAATAACAGAGGCCAGACAATGGTCTGGAGTTAATTGGAGGTAATGAGTAGGGTGGTGTGGTGGTGTATGTTGAGTTGAAAAACCCCTCTGTTCTGCTTCTGCTGCCAGAGGTTGTGTTTCATGTGACCAAGAACATAGTCAAGCTCTTCAGCTGTCACTTTGGGGGGAAAATACTCCTATCTGTCTTTTTCTTTTCCCAACACAGAGTAGTTAAACTGTGCTTATGGTGACCAAAAAATACATACACAACTCCTTCTGCCTGGCAGGAGGAAGGCAGAACCAGGCAGGCCTGGCCTTGGGGCAGAGGGATCCTGCTGCCACTGTGGCACAGAGCATGGGGACATGTCATATGTTAGCCAGGCCCAGGGAAGGAACTTCTCATCNGGCGGCGGCGGCGGCGGCGGCGGCTCCACCGCCACCTAACGGGGCGGGCGGTGCCGGGGATCCACCGCCCAAGAGGTGGGTAAGGGTAGGCCCGGGCCTGGCGCGCCGCGTGCGGCCTCCGCCGCGGGCCTGAGCCTGAGCCTGAGCTTGAGCCAGGGGAGAGAGACAGAGGGAGAGCCCGGGGCAGCCGCCGCCGCGCCTGCGAGAGAGGTCGGCGATGCCGGGGCTGGGGCCGCGGCCGCTGCTCGTGCCCAGGCGCGGCCCCGGGAGCCCGGGCGGGGCCTGCCCTCGCGGCGCGGAGCCCGGCGGGCGCGGAGCCGCCCCGGAAAGGCCCGTCCGACCGCTCCCGGCGGCTGAGGTGCGGAGCGGGGAAGGAGCCGGCACCTCGTCACGGTGTTCCGTGCACCGCGCGGGCCCCAGCGTGCGGCGGCCCAGGGAGATCCTGGAGGGCTTTGCCTGTCACGGTTAGGAAACGCTTTTGGTGAGCCTTAACGAGCGGCTTAAGGTGTCTGTGAGAGGTGTTGGCTGTGACAGCGGGGTTCGGCTGGCGTGAATTAATCACTTCTCGCTCTGTCAAGCGTTGTAGTAGCTCTTGGGCAGTTATCTCACACCGTTGCAAGGTTTGGAGCAGAGTGTGCTGTCTTTGGTGGGTGGTGATTTACCTGTGGAGGGAGTTTGAGATGAGTTCCTCAAGAGTGAGAGGTTGAAGGCAATGTCAGGTGCTCAGTGAGGGTTGTGTGTCTGATGGCAACAGAATATCACAGAAATCTTTAAAAAGTCTGCTGGGGTTACAGTTTTAGGCCTGTAAACGTGGGGATGATGAGCAGAAAGAGCTTGAGTTACTTGTCCTTTTCCTGTGTTAATGCCAACGTCATCTGGGCAAATGTTACTGTTGGTAAAGTTGGGTTATTTATTTTCAGTACATTTGTGGAATAAAGGACACATTTGCTTCAGTTAATTTTTGGCCCCAGGCCTTGAATGCAGGGGAGATAACAATCAGCATTTTGAACCTGATGTTCTGTGAGTAATGTTTCAGACTCAGTGAGACTTCTTCACCCACCACTCCTGAGGTGTGGTACAGAGCCCTTTGTCAGTTAGGCTGCTGCCTTTCAACACCCAGGCTGCTGCATAGCTGTAGTCTGACCCAGAGCTGCCACATCTGAATAACAGAGGCCAGACAATGGTCTGGAGTTAATTGGAGGTAATGAGTAGGGTGGTGTGGTGGTGTATGTTGAGTTGAAAAACCCCTCTGTTCTGCTTCTGCTGCCAGAGGTTGTGTTTCATGTGACCAAGAACATAGTCAAGCTCTTCAGCTGTCACTTTGGGGGGAAAATACTCCTATCTGTCTTTTTCTTTTCCCAACACAGAGTAGTTAAACTGTGCTTATGGTGACCAAAAAATACATACACAACTCCTTCTGCCTGGCAGGAGGAAGGCAGAACCAGGCAGGCCTGGCCTTGGGGCAGAGGGATCCTGCTGCCACTGTGGCACAGAGCATGGGGACATGTCATATGTTAGCCAGGCCCAGGGAAGGAACTTCTCATCATCATCTCTCTCCTCCTCACACTGACAGTTGGTACACAGAGGATGCTCATGTCTTAGATTCTGTTTACACCTCAGAGCTTGCTCATGGTGACTGTAGCAGAGGTCCCATGTAATCAGTAATCTGTCTTAAACCAGGAGAGAAGTTATTCCTGAAAGGAGAAGTAAAAATGTCTGCTTTGTTCTGTCCTATCCTGGATTTGGATTCTTGCTGTGTTTGGTGATTTCTGGCACATTTACTTGCTCTTGAAAATAACTACTGAAGTGCCTCTTGATCTATAGATCTTGCAAGAGCCCTGGTGTGAATGGATCACAGCTCCTTGGGGTGATGCCTTATTGGGATGGATAAAACTGCTGTGGGAATTCCATCTTGGGGATGCGTGAAGGCCTTTTGTGTTTTGGAGGTGACGTGGGGCTCATTCTTCCTGCTCTTTAGGCCTCCCTTAAAGGAAACCCTAAATGCTCAGTTGTTTTCATAATTGCTAATCACATCTTTTAAGCCATCTCTGTGGACCTGTGCTTGCCTTCTCTTGTCGTTTTGATGTGTGACCCTGTGGAGATGGTGTCTGAAATCCTGCAAAAGTACAAAACCTTTCCAGCTGACGTGATTTCCTTGATGTTAATTTTGACCTGGCTGGATTTTGTTAGGCTGAAAATGATCAGGAATGTGGTCTAGACTAATTCTTGTCTTTAGTGGCAGGTGCTGGGACTTGCCTGAATTCTTTACAGATATATCAAAGCTTGAGGGTGTTTTAGGCTGACTTGGGAGCTTTAAGTGCCAGCTTGTGAAAAATATCTGCATCATACCACGTGACTTTGAAGCCATTCAACCCAGAGGGGATGTAAATACTTCCAGTTTGAGGAAGGACCATAAAAAAACGTTGTTGCTTTTAACACAAGCACTACATTTTGTGTTATTTCTTCAGCTAAATGTCAGTTAAGGTGTTAGGAGGATTGTCCTGTTTTTGGATCTATTTTGGGGTTTTTAATTACCTCATTACTCAAGGAGCTTTAAAAACAAAGTTCAGTAAGGGAAAGTCTAAAAACTTTCTGGTGAACTAAATATTGTACATAACAAAAGGGCATTTTTAGAGATGTTTTTTGCAGTGTGTTCCTTGGGTGCAGAACTGATGTCACTTGACATGATGTGATACATGATGGCTGTACCTAGAGCCAGCTTGTAGTTAGGGCTCTATCCATAAGGCTCAATATTTTTGTGTGCTTGCTTGTAACATTCTCCTGGCTGAAAAAGTACAGATTGCTACGTAGTAAAGATGGGGAACCCTGTGAAATGTAAAGCTTCATAGACATCTGCAGACTTAAGTTTCTTTTTGCCCTGCAGGCTGTAGTTATCTGTTCAGTGAAGGGAAGGGCTTGTATTGATGCACAAGCGTGTGCACGTCAGAGCCAGAGTTTCTGACCTGTCTTGGACTTTGCAGGTCTATAGAGCTTTGAATTTGAGCTGTTCCATTTCTAAAACTTACCTGCACGTACTTTACCAGCTTTTTCTGAGTGATGTGTTCTCCTGAAGTTGTTCTCAAGATACTTCTCTATTTTCAACCAGCACAAAGTGAACAAGGAGATTAAGTGGATTAAAGAAATCATGTCAGGCTGAGGCTGGGCTATTTCAACCTCATACTGTGTTCAGTGGCATTTGTGTCCTGTTAAGACCTGATGGTCACCCAGGTTGTTTGAGAAATAGCCTTCCTTTGTCATTTTTAAAGTTTTTTGATCTGTTAGAGCTTGTATTCAGAAATGATTAAAAGATCTATTCAATACATACTCAGAGGCTTTGAATTGGGGTTGTCCAAAACCCAAATTTAATTGGAGGACAAAAAGGTGTTGTTAGGTAAGAGTCTTTGACCTGAGGGTTTGGTTAGATACAGGAATATAAGGTTAAAATTCTTCGAATGTAGGACTACAAATGTGGCAGATCAAGATATCATTTCACTTGAAGTTATTTAAGCAGGATGAGTGTCTGGTCTGGAGCATCATGAAGAGAAGGAACGAGGCTTGGTCGGCTTCACAGGGATTGAGCTTAAGGAATGGAAAACTTTGTCTACCTTGGATAAATGTGGGAGGAAATAATGGGTCTTCATAAGTGGTGTGCTGCTAGGAAATCTTTGTTGCAGTCCTTGCCATAGCACTGGTACCCTGCTCTGCTCAAAACTGTAAATAACGTGAACAGATGAAACTTTACAAGTCTTGATGTAGTTTTAAGAATGTTCCAAGAGGTGATATGCCATTGATGAAATACCAGAGTAGTTAATGTGTGTGATTATCTTTGTTTGCTTGCAGTGAAGGGGAACGACCAAGCCAAAATGAAAAAAGAAAAGAGAAAAGTGTCAAAAGAGGAGGAAATCGCTTTGAGCCATATGCTAATCCTGCTAAAAGATACCGAGCTTTTATTACAAATATCCCCTTTGATGTCAAGTGGCAGTCTCTGAAAGACCTGGTCAAAGAGAAAGGTAATGTACAACTCAGGTGGCCAAGTGATGTCTGTCATCTGAACTCGTGGCTGACTTTTTGTTTTGTAACTTAAGAGTTGTAGTTCTGGGTGGAATGTAGTGACATGAGTTTTGTAAAATGGTCTTCTAGAAGCCTTTTGGATTGTTGCACAACATCTACTCCCTGGCAGCCTTCCAGGTGGATAGTTCCTTTAGAGGCATGTTGGCATATAGTGTTGGCTTCACTGGAGATTGGAAAGGGTGTTTTTCTTAGTGGGTGGGGGGCAATGAGAGTTTTCATCATATTTTAGCCTTGATACGTAACAAAACTTTCTGAAGCATTTCAACATCTTCTAAGTAATAAAGGTAGTTACTGCCTGTTGATCTGGTGTGTGTATACCTAGGTGTGCCCCCAAACGTTGTAGCCATTTGTGCTTAGGTAAGGGTGTCTGCTGCCATTAGGTAGCAGTAAAAATGTATTTAAGGGTGACCTGGGAAAAAGAAACCTGAGGTTTGTGCTTTGGCATGTGCTGCAACATAGTTAGGGTGTTGGAAATCATGTTCGTGGTGTTTCCCTTTTCCCCACGTCTGTTTAACTGTCCCATGTGAATGGGAGCTGCCTTAGTTTGTTGACTTGAGCATCTTCATGGTTTGAAGAAGATGGAGAAATAGAGCTGCCTGCTCTCAGGTGGTGACATGTCTAAATGTAGGTTTACTTCTTCAAGCTGATGCCCAGCTTAGTTGTTTTCAAGTCACCTTGGAAATGCTGTGGAGTGGCAAGAAAATACCTGGCTTCTCCATCGTTAAAATGTCATGAAATAAGTAAAGAGTACCTAAGAAATCCATTCCTCTGTGGGTCACTGCTAAAACACACAGCCTCAGTCACAATTGTCTCGCAAACTAGTGATCAGTGTTCACTCGTGCTTGAACTAGGTAAGGAATGATAGTTAATGTGTTCACAAGGTGTGGCCTTAATGAAGGGGGGTGGGGGGGAAAAAAGTTCCAAAGGGTTTAAAAATGTTTGGCTTTGGAGGCAAAATGAAGCTGAGTCTGCGTGACAAACTTCTGGACTAGACACCCTGGGAAACTTCCATGATGAGAGGCTGTGAAACGTTGATGCCTGAGATTCAGCAATGGCTTTCCGTAATACGAGCTCCAGTCTGAAGGACTACTTGAAACAGGCCCTAATCACGAGGGATCCCTTGCCTTTGATGCTTTCACTCTGCTACAGCAGATCCAGCGGTTCTGTATGTGTAGATGTCTTAACTTTTAAGCACTGTGTTGAATTCCGTTCCAAGTGTCTTGTGGTTTCTCTCCAGTTCACGTGGATGGAAAAAGTCCGGTGTGAGATTGAGCAGCTGAACAGCAAGGCAGGAAACATTCCAGCAGATAACTCCTAGGGGAACGTTGAAACCTCTCCATTCTGTCTGCAGGGCTTGTTATGCTAAACCCTGAGAAGCATTTGTTCGTGGTTTTTGGGACTGCTTGTTAAAACACAGCAGTTTGGATTTTGCCGCGTAGTTGCGATTCGCTCTAATTAGTCACCGACTTCTTCCAAATTGGTGCTCTCGTGGCTGTGCTTGAACTTCCTCAATAGGTCCTTCTTGATACAAGGCATAGTAGTTCCAACAACCAGGAATGTGACTGTGGTAAAAATCTTTGGTTTGGAAGTGTTAAGAATTACAGCCCAAACGTTCAAGGTTTTGGGAGCATGTGAACCAGGTCCCAACGGGCGTTTCCTGCCCCGCTCCCTCGCTTGGCAGTCGTGACGACTTGAGCTGGTAGCAGCAATGGCATAGCAGGTTGCTGAAAGTAGGAGGAGTTCACCTCCATCAGCTGGTTTGTGTCAGTAAGTATGGCTTAGGAGCCATGAGCTTGGAGGTCTGCTCATGTTTCTGCAACCTGGTTCTTTCAGATGCGTACAGTCTTCTAAAGGTGACATCTCTCCCAAGAGCAATGTCTTGGCTCAGTCATTTCAGTGTATTTGTTGGTGAAACTCAATTACAGGTATGCAGTATGACCTACTTCTTAATGAACTGGAAACAAAAGAATGTTCTTGTTTGAAACTCCCTTGTTATTGGCTGACAAACACAAGGTTCTCTTAAACTGATGTCATCAGCATTGATAACTTGGTGAATGGTGTCAGGAGAAGAATGAGGCAGCAGTTCTTCGGCATGTAAGTGGAGTCTAAATGCAAATGTGACTGAATGCTAAATGGCTGTGTTCATCTCTCCCCTATTTTCCTGGGGAGAAAAATGGTAATGCTTTGTGGCAGCTGGTGTAAGCAAGTTGGTGCCATGTGATAAAAAAGATCTTGTGTTTGAATGTGAGATTTATTGATTCCTTTAGGAAATACAGAATATTAGGTATTTTACATCTTGTTTTTTTTTGTCCTGGCCAGAGTAGTGAGATGGCATACAATACAAGAAGGATTAGCTGTAAAACGAGGCAAGGCTTGTGTTCTGCTCTGTTGCAAAGCTGGGAGCAGTGGCAGTCAAAGCCATGCTTGTGTCACATTTGAAGACTGCAGGACATCCCAGGGCCTGTTGGCATTGGTGTGGTTGTTCCCACAGTGACACAGGGCAGATAGTGTGGAGCAAACATCCCTTGTTTCTTCATACCAAAACCTGATGTGTCAGCACACCTGAGGAACAGAAGCAGCAAAGCTTCTCCAGCATAAACCTGCTGGAAGAAGAGCTGCCCAACTTCATGTGCTGCCTTCTTTCTTCATCCACAGAAATTTCTGGAACCTTTGTGACCTCCTAAAGCTGTAACTCGTGCCCTCTGGTCATTGTACTCAGTCCCAGTTGTTAGTACTGCAATTACCTCAGTACTAATAGCTGTTACTCCATTCTGAAGGCAGGTGTTAATGGCAACTCACCTGGCTTTGCCCCCAAGGTTCTGTTGCAGCCTGAAGTTGTAGGTGGGCAAAGGGAAAAGGCTGAATAAGCAATCTGGAAGTGCTGTTCCCCATCTGATTTGTTCCTCCTTACTTTCAGTAGATGTGTTAATGAATTGCTCTGTTTTCGTTGGCCTCCAGGATCTTCTCAACGAGGTACTGTCCTTTACCAGTGGCTGTGGTGAGCTTTTTCACTTCCTTTTTTGTGCCTGGGCTCTTTAAAGAGCTCAAATTACCCTTGTCTTTTTCTGAGTCCTCGTGCAAAAGTGAGATTTCCCTTCCCCTGCTGTGAAAGCAGAGCTTGGGAACACTTCTCTGTCTCTACTTTGGGAGGAATGTTTTTCTTCTCCTCTTTTAACTACAACTTTGTGCCTGTATAAAATGTTGTTCTCTGCCCAGCTCAAGCTCCCCCATGGAACTTTTGAGGGGTTGCTTGTCATATGCTGTAAACTGTAACTGAAGGAACTGTGACCACGTTGAAAGCATTGAGCTTTTGATGGCAGAGTCCTCCCTGTAATCAGTCACATTGCTTGTAGTTCTTCAGCAGATAGGACAGGACACCCATGTAAAGTGGCTGTGGTAATGCCTTGAGTCTCCCTCCATTTAGTGTTTGCTTCTGACCCTGCAGGCCCAAGAAGGAACTGTATTCTAAAGCTTTTACCCCCTTTTCACTTTCTCTGCTTCTCCTCTTGCTGAGACTTGCCTCCGCACCTTTCACACCTTTCAGAGCTTGTCACTTTGTCATGAACTATTAAAAGCATATTACCCAACTTCACAGTCTTCCAAGCTGACACCTATGTCTGGGCTTGTTATCCTCTTTACTTCCCAGATGTGCCCTTAGGGCTGGGTGAATCTGAGCCATGCCTCATGCCACCACGTGGACATACTTACCTAAGCTTCCTGAACAGTCAGTGGAGAAGGTCTGAATTCTGATGGGCCAACCTGACTTGCACATCTCAGCTTTCTGTGCAGATAAAGTGGCTGTAAAGTTTGAGGAGGCAAAAAAATGAATGACTATTATCACAAGTAATACTGGAGATACCTCTGGTTTGTATTTCTAGATACTGAAGTGATTTGTGATTCTTCAGACTCTTGTTTTGGGAAATAGAAACTTAAATCAGACTGATTTATTTCTTAAACCTCACCTTGACAGTTTCAAGTTGAGTCTTAAGTGCACTGTGGGGAACTTGTGCCTTAATTATATTTGCACTGACTCTGAGGTAGTATTTACTGCAAGTTTTATGTCCCTTTGGAGGCTGGTCTGGTAATAAACTTGAGTTCCTTCATTAACAGTCTCTGTGCTTGAATGAAATTTCTTCACTTCTAGATCATGGATTTATTTCCTGGTATGAACCAACTGTTCCATAGCAGAAAGAAAATCTGCCTGAGTCACTGTGCCTTTCTTTTCCCATCTGAGGCAGGTTTAGTACATGAGTAGCTGCTGTTGGTACTTCTCCATGACTTCATTGCCTGTGTGCTATCACAGGCTACTGTGGTCTGCTATCACTGCTTTCTCCCTGATGCCTGATGTTCCGATATCCTGTGTTTTGAAGTCTAGAAAAAAGCCAGATAAAATGTAAGAAAGCTTCCTTTGCCAGCCTCAAACAATATTGGCCTGGAAGAGATGTCATGTTGAATTCAAGATGTATATTCAGTTTTTAATATAGATGTCTATAATAAGGCTTGAATGTGAAACACTGAGTAAAATTGGCACATACTTGATTCAAGTGACAAACAATGGCTGCTGTGATAGACTCCTGAAACTCTTGTGGTTCAGAGGTCAGAGATTTGTGAAAGGAGTACATATTCCATCATATTTTTAATGTTCTGTTCAAGCTTGGCAAACCCCTTTGGAAGTGTTTGTGTGGATGCAAAGAAAGAATCGTAGCTGAATTTGCTTCGTGGCTGGGAGAGGACAAGCCCTTGATGCAGGGGCTCAGCAGTGTTCTTTAGGAGCAAGGTCACAGGCTTCTAACCTGTGACTTCAGGCCTCTGTGAAAGGGAGTGGTTTGGTACTGTAGGTAATCTGGGAATTTGTTGTCTTCCTCCATAATTTGTTGAATGACATTTGCATTCTTGATCAAAGTTTGGTTGGACTCTGGCTGCTGCTGTTGAGGTGGATGGCTTCAGAACATCACCAAGGACTAGTCCAGGAGGGCTGTTTACAGTGCAGTCCCTCTCACTAAATAGACTGTGGAAACAATTCCATGTGCACTGTGTGATCTCATCCTTTCCAGATCATAGAATGGAATTCATTTTATTGGGTATTATTTCAAGTAGTATTGTTTAGATAGTGAATCCAACACTCTGATCTGCCCTGGCCCTTTCAAAGGGACTTGCTTAGTAACTTCCACCAGCTTCCAACACTGTCCTGGTGAAAGCACGAATGGATCAGTTTGTTTGTTCTGTGTAGCTCACTGTTCTTTGCCTGGAATGCTGATGTTACTAACTTACTATTTAAAAAAGAAGAAATGGAAATGATTTCATTAAGCATTCCTTTTCTTCCAGCTTTGAGACCCCTCCCTGCCCCTTTCAGAATGTTTGTTTTGCATGGTGACACTAGGTCTCCTATCAAGACATGTGAGAGGTCAGACTGAACTTCTCAGATAACACAACTTGGAGTCCTCCTGTCACAAGCTTAAACAAAAATAGGACTTCCAAAACCATTAAACATCTTTTCTTTGATGATTCTTCTGTGTGCCAGTCACTTCAAAGGCAGCAGCCATGTCGGTAGTTGTATTGTGGAGGTCCATGATCTGCTTATGTGGCCAGAGAAAGGCAATCCTAATCTGGTGAGGAAAGGTGCAGATGTAGTTTTTTTTTTCCCAGCAGCTGTTGCCATTTGCTGTAGATGATTTTGTCTCGAGAGCAAACGTGTCAGACTGTTAATTCTACTTGTTGGAGCTTAAAGAAGGAACTTTTAGTGTGGCTTAACAAAAGCCTAAAGACTGCTGTCAGTCAGCTGTTGGTTCAGTCTGACTCTTCTGTTTGCAAGTTTGTCACTAAATCCAGAGAAAAGCAAATAAGTGTTCAAATTCTGGACTACAGAGGCAAGACTTCATGCCGTGTCAAAGAGAAGGAAACTTGCTCTTGCAGACTTTCCCGTGGATTTGGATTGCCTCGAGTGATGAATGGGCATAAAGCTCAAGGAACCTGACCCTGTGGAAATAGCTGGCTTTTGAAGTGGAGGAAAATCAAGAACATATTGAACTGTTTTTAAGAGTTTACTGCATACCTGTAATTGTCCAGTTTTGTGGTCTAGAGAACCTGGAGTGTTTCTGGGCTTTCTTTTAAGGCAGAGGCTCCATGCACGGTTGTTGATTGTTCTAAATTCCCATTGTTTTCTTGGCTTTTCTCCCTTGGTATATGTGTCGTCTGGAATCTGATTTGTAGTTGGTGAGGTAACATACGTGGAGCTCTTAATGGACGCTGAAGGAAAGTCAAGGGTAAGTGTTTGAGAGATTTCTTCTGTGGATTTTCTACATGACAAATGTAACTGTATGGTGGAGTGGAACGAATCCAAGTCAGGAAGGTAGAGAAGAGTGTGGATGCTTAGTGGCTATAACACAGGATTGCTTAAAGCTTCTTTTGGGGTGGGGAGGAGGTGGGATGGGGCCTTGTAAACAGCGTTAGGGTGGTCTTTCCACTGTGTTCAGTTGGTGTTGGCTGTTTGACCCCAGCAGGATGTAGAGTGGTACGGAATACTACCATAATACTTGTGCTTTGGAAAACGTCACTGTAGTGGTTTGCTGAATTGGTAAGGCCAGTGTGCTAAAGCAGGCTCTGTAAACTAGGCTTCCTGTAAACAGAAGTCCATTTCTAAACAGAAATGTATATTGCCTTCATAGGTATGTAAGGCCTTTAGTCCAGGGACAGTATCTTCCAGGGGGAAAAGCGGTAGGAACACACTTTAGCTGTACTGAAGGCTATGGATTTAGGTTGAGAGAGTATGGCAAGGGTTTTGCTGTATGACAGAGAAGAACAGGTCACATGAAGCGTGTGGTATTTCTCTTGGAGTGTCGGGACTTAGTTCTGCTTGTTCCAACTTCAGGAACTCCAGTTTAACCCTGTTAACGCATAAGAAATGAGACCTTATGGATTTCAGGTATTGAAGGCTTTATTGGCTAAGGTGACGTCTGTTGTTTGCTATTAGGGCTAACTAATGTGATTTGACTTTGAAAAAACAAAACAAAAACAAAAAAAAACAACTGGTGTGTTTTGTGCTTTTACTGACTTTATCTCTTCTTTCTTCCCTCCTCTCCTCCCTGGGACTCGCCTGTGAAATCCTCTCTTCAGGGATGCGCGTAAGTTCACTTGTGAATTTCTAGCAAGAAACGAGGGAGCTCTGAAGCAAGCATTGTTCTTAGATGTCTTGTATCCCCCACAGTGTTGTTGAGTTCAAGATGGAAGAAAGCATGAAAAAGGCTGCAGAGGTTTTGAACAAGCATAGTCTCGGTGGAAGACCATTGAAAGTGAAAGAAGTAAGACGTGCATCTGTTCTTTCAGTATGTTGAACTTGGAGGTGAAGGGGTAGTTCTTAGTCAAGATTTGTGACTGGACAATACTTGACAAAAGGCAGGAGTCATCAAATAGGATTAAAAAAAGACAACCTTGTTTATTTACCATCAGCATGTGCTGCTAAACTTGGGTTTGGACATGATTATCAAGACAAAACTTGGTTTAAAACATTGATGCTGATGGTAGCAATGCAGAACTCGGACAAAGCAAGAGTTTGACTCTTACTGGAGATGCCCTTTCTTGCTAAATGATCTGAGGGAGAGACCTGCCTAACTATTGTTTGCTTTTTCCTGTGTTCCCTTTTAATGCTGCGTCACAATAAATGAGCTCTCCAAACAGTCCCGTAGGATAAGCTGGTTAATGATCTAGTTCCATTTGAATGGCGTTGCTGTGTCAACCTGTGATGTGCTTCACTGTACCATGAGTTCATTCTCAACCAGTGACAAGTTTAAAGTTTTATTCTAGCAGTTTGGAACCCGTAGCTGCATTGAAGATTTGACTGAACAAAAATAAACAGGGATTTGGCTTCAGTGTTGTGGTTACTTCAGTGACTCTCGGCTGTAGGGCGTGAGAGCTGTGTTCTTGGTGAAGCAGCCTTTGTTGTGCCCTGCCCCACTTAATGGTGAGGTGTAAAAGATGTGTGTGTGAGTACAAGGTACAGAGAACGTCTGCAGAAGGTCTGCCCTTGGTAAGCTGCTTCTTGCTCTAGTCTGAAGAGTCTGGGAAGAAGAGTGGGGACAGCAAGTGGCAGCACTTCTCAACTCTGGCAGATTGTGTAATGAATTCTGGAGGCAACAGGCACCCTTCTGGGCACAGGCCATCTTCTGGCACTATTGACCTCTTACTACCCTTTAAAGGAAAGAAGAGGTGAAATGTAAGGTTAGGAAAACATAGTTGGACACAGAAGTCATTTGGTGCTGACTTTTCTAAGGGGCCTTTGTGAGAAAAAGCTATTGAGAGTGGGTCAGTTCCTGTTACTGATACACCATTAACACAAAGTCAGGTTGCCCTTTGCTATCAGCCCTTGAGAGGAACTGGCTGCAGTTTGCCCAAGTCTTCAATAAATTGTTGTCATATTTGAGTATTTCTGCCTGTATGACACCAATGATTCTTGAAATTGGTGAAGGAGCATTTCACCAGTATTTGGGACTTCAGCTGCATTTACCTCAGCCAAGTGCCCCGGTCTGGATGTGGCATCAGGTGACTGTGGGTGACCGTTAGTGTAGGTTTTGCCAACTGTCTGGTAAATCCCTCTGTGTGTTGGCTGTCTCTCAGCTGAGGAGCATTAAAGCCTTCAAGAGACATCAGAAAAAAAATCTGTGGCAGAAGAAATAAACTCTTTGCCTGATCAGAAGGTTTTGGTTTGTATGACAACCACTCCTGGCTTTCTACTGGAGCTAATCTGCTTTTAAACAATATCCTATTTCATTTGAGAAGTGACTTGCATTCACTCGAATGTGTTCTCAGACTGCTGTGATTTTTCTGTAGCTGAAATCATCATGTCGATACTATCCTTTTCATAGCTAGCCTCCTGTTTTCAAAATGTGCCACTGTTTAGTCTGAAGATTTGGATCAATTAACAATGAAATTAACTTGAATAGCTTTTCCTTTAAAGCATCTGTATTTCTGACTTAATTCTGTCTGACATTTCACTTTTCTTCAGCAATCTTGCAGTGCTGGTGCATTTTGTTCACTGAATACAGTGGGACATTTGCAACCTAAGTTAAGTCCACCTTAGGTTGTGAAGGTTTTTACCTTCAGTATAAAGTGACAATAATTAATCTTATTTCTTTCCTTGAATTCTATGCTTCATATTCTCTGGCATGTCCTGAAACTGTGAGATTATATAGTAATAGGGAGATACATTAGAAGGGCTTTTTTGGGATTAGAAAGCCAGTGTGGGGGGAATTGCCTATACCACCCTTCTTGTAATTTGACATGCTGTATTTTGTCTTGTAAAACGAAATGAATTGTTGCATTGTTGTGGAGGTACCAAGGGTTAGTTGGCATTTGTCTTCCTAAAGCTCTCCAATGCCATTCTGGGATTATCAGTCTTTGGAACAGGGGTAACAGAGGTTTATTGGTACTGAATAACAGATGAACACTCAGGATTGGGGGGAAATGTGTGAGTAGGAGTAATTTGCTAACTTGAAGGGTGTTGGCATATTGGTTAAAAGAAAATAAGCTGGTGGATGGCAATGACATGTGAAAGAGTTGCCTGGAGATCTGTAGGGAACAGACAGTCCTGTGTAAAAGGAAATCCCTTCTTTTGACTGTGTTAGTCATGCTAAATCTCCATGGGTTTAGTGGAGTACAGAGGGAACTGAGAGTGTTGTTTATGTTGTTGCAGGATCCTGATGGTGAGCATGCCAGGAGAGCCATGCAGAAGGTCATGGCAGCAGCTGGTGGAATGGGGATTGGTCCAGGCCCGGGTGGTCCTGGCATGATCAATATCCCACCCAGTATACTCAACAATCCCAACATACCCAACGAGATCATTCATGCCTTGCAGGCAGGGAGGCTTGGAAGCACTGTCTTTGTTGCAAATGTAAGTGCTGGGTAATCTGTGAACAGAAAAGCTGGCTCTTAACTGAGCTAAATCTAATGAATTAGAAGACTTGCCTTAGACTTTCAGCTCTGTTCCTGTAAAATGGAGTAATAACTTTATTCTGTGGCTGGTCTTGTTGAATCTCTGCACTAGTGAAGTTGTAAATCTTAATTTATCCTATATATTACACTGTTTGTCAGCTTGTATTTTTGAACAAAGCCAATAACTTGTGTAAAGCTCTACAGTATTCCTGATGCTATTCCAGAGAGACAGGGAGCTGTTGCAAGAAGGCCAGTGGAGGGAGACAAAGATGATCAGGGGACTGCAGCATCTTCCTTATCAGGAAAGGCTGCAGCCCTGGGGCTGTTCAGCTGGAGAAGACAAGCCTGAGCTCAGGGGACCCCCAGCAATGCTGAGAAGTGCCTAAAGGGTGGATGAGAGGCTGGGGCCAGTGTGTGTTGTGTGGTGGCCAGTGGGAGGACAAGGGGTAACAGGCACAGGCTGGCACACAGGCAGTGCCCTGGCACAGGAGGAGCAAGTCCTTTGGTGCTGAGGGGAGGGAGCCCTGGCCCAGGCTGCCCAGGGAGGGTGTGGAGGCTCCTTCTCAGGAGGTTTCTAACCCCACCTGAACACATTCCTGTGGCCCCTGAGCCAGGGGAAGATGCTGGAGCAGTGGGTTGGGCTGGTTGAGCCCTGCAGGGCCCTTCCAGCCCTCACCATTCTGTGACTCTGTGAAATTTCTCACACTTTCAATATTGTTTGCCTTCCAGTTGGATTACAAGGTTGGCTGGAAGAAGCTGAAGGAGGTTTTCAGCATGGCTGGTGTCGTGGTTCGGGCAGACATACTGGAAGACAAAGACGGCAAAAGTCGTGGGATTGGCACTGTCACTTTTGAGCAAGCTATAGAGGCTGTGCAGGCTATATGTATCCTTGCAGCATAACAAGGGGAAATAGTGGACAGAGAACTTGATAAATAAAGCACGATGAAAACATGAAGTGTAGTGTTATGAGCAAGGGTATTGTCATGGAATAAAGTCGAGCCATGGCAGGGGATGGACGGCTTAAGCAAAACTGAAACAGAGAAAAAGGTTTTATCTTGAAACAGTTGTTTTTTCAGACTCATTAACTAAGTGGATTCTCTTTCCCACATGGAGCTATTTCTAGCCCAAATGGCAAATTTCTGTCTCTGGATTGTAGCTTCTATTCAAATAGAGTTTTGGGGGAAAATCTGGTTTAAATTCCTGTGGTGGAGGATGAGGAGCAATACAACAAATGCATTTGCAGTGTGAGATGGCTGCTCCTGGTAGGTGTTTCTGTTCCCTGTATCCTTGCACTGTGCAAGGGATGGTTTGCTCCAGAGCAACCTACAAAAACCAAATGGATCAACAAAGCACAGATACTGCTGCCCGTGGCTCTGCTGTACAAAGGGAGGAAAGTGTTTCCCTCTTTCTTCTCCAAGAGCTTCTGTTTAACTGTGAATCCCATCCTGCCTGTGCCCCCAGGAACTTCAGCCTTCAGCACATTGCTGAAGAATTCATTTGGCCATTTGGTAATCTTGAGAACTTTTTGCATGTTTTCTCTTTTTTTTAAACTGCTGAAATTAATAATTGGAATCATGTTTGAGTGATCTGTTAATGAATTTCAACACTTCTGATTAGATGGTGTTTTGATGTTAAAGGACTTTGAATATTCAGCTGTTTGGCTTTCAAAGCTTTTCAGTTTTGGCCTTTTGATAGTCTGTGAAGAATTCAGCAGTAGCCTGGAGAAGTGTGAGGCTTTATTTTTTTTTTCTGCCTGGGTTTTTTATACTCTTCCTCAGATCATACTTAAAGCTTTAAGACTTTGTGCTTGTAACTCTTGAACAAAGATCCTTAATGAAACAACAGCTATGTTCAATGGCCAGCTGCTGTTTGACAGACCGATGCATGTAAAAATGGTAAGTGTGTTCAAACTCTGAGAGTTCTGCTCCTGCCTTTGGAGAATTTGTTGTTTCAAGGATGTGTTTTTAATTAAAAAAAAAAAAAACAGGGAAGAGGAAGAAATAATTATCCTACCAACATGAATGTGTTGAATTGTCTTTAGGATGAACGAGCCTTTCCCAAAGGAGATTTCTTCCCTCCAGAGCGACCCCAACAACTTCCTCGTAAGTCTCTCCTGCATGACTGAATGTGTTATGGTTTTTATTTTGCTATTCAGCAACTGGGGCCTCATTCCAGCCCCAGTGAGACTGTGATTCAGGCTTTGCAAAGCTGGCATCCAAATGCTCTGACTAATACCAAAGGGGGAAATAGTAAAGAAGAGCTGCTCAGTCTTGCCCCTTTTTCTTTTTTGGATACTTCTTTCAGCTCAGCTAGAAACTTGTCTTAAAACAGTATCCCATTCTCAAAGGCTTCCAGATCTCTCAGTTGCAATTCAGAGGCCTCAGTGCCTTTTAAAACTACTGCCAGTAATGGGATTGAATGGAAACATAATTCATCAATAGGGAAGAGTGTGCTTCCTTTTATTTAATGGCATTTAATGTTTTCCCTTCAGTCAAAAGGGCTTAACTGAAAACCTGAGGATCTTCTAGGTCTTCAGGTTTGTAAAAGGGGTTTTTATCAATGTATATAAATATCTGAAGGGAGGGTATACAACAAGGGAGCCAAGCTCTTTCTGAGGCAGTAAGCAAAATCTGAAACACTGGAGACTCCATCTGAACATAGAAACATTACCCCGAGGGTGACTGGGTTCTGGGACAGTACCTTGCCCAGAGAACCCCTGGAGTCTCTGTCCCTGGGGAATATCAAAAGCTGCCTGAACATGATCCTGGGTGACCAGCTCTAGGTGACCTTGCTTGAGCCAGTGGGGCTGGAGCAGATGAACCTGAGAGGGCCCTTCCAACCTCAACCATGCTGCAGTAAGGTACTGGAAGTATTGACCCGCAGAGTCTGGGTTGGAAGGGAATAGCCAGAGGTGGGAGAACACAGGCCTCATTTGCTGAAATCCTGCAGAAATGTGGCTGTTAATGTAATTCTGTTAATTCAGCCATTTGCTGTTTTCTTGGGCATGGGAACCAAGCCTGTTGTGTGCTGCTAACTTGCACAGCTTTAATGATTGTCAATAATCCATCCCTTAATTAGTTCAACGGTCTGTGTGTCTGTCAAAGCCTTGTTCAGCAGCAGTATTGTTCATGAGCTGTATTGCTGCATTGATTTTCTAGAATGGTATACCTCTCTCTCAAGAAGAAGTAATTGGATCCCAACTTAATTATCCTTGTACAAAGTCAAATGCCAATGGAAGCCTGTTTCTTGGCCTTTATTGGGGCGGGGATGGGGGTATCTGGTGTTGTTTTAAAACAAGATTCAACACTGTGTTTCTCATGCTGAGCTGTAAATGAGGAAGTCCTCTTCTCACAGGCAAAGAATGCCATTAAGCTGTTGTGTGATGCAAGTGCAAGCAGAGAATTCTTTCTTCCTTGATTAACTCTTAAGGAAAAATACAAGGGCTTCTTCTTCTTTCTTTGGGCTGGGGAATCCTTGATACATTTGGGTTCAGCAAGACTGAAAATGATGCCTGGGAATGATATACTTTGTTTGCTTAGAGAAGAGGCTGGCTGTGTGCTCTGAATTCTATAGGTGGCTATAACACTAGGTTGAACTTTGGTTAAATTCTTCCCTACAAGGGAAGAATCTTGGCAAAGGTGGAAATAAGCCATTTGTCAATCAAGGGTAATATTGTGCAAAGGTTAGAAGATCTTTATACTAAATTGCCCACTCTATTCTCCTTAGATTGAGGAGTCACACAAAATAAGCAGTGTTCTAGCCAGTTATTTTTCAGGAGTCAGCTTAAAACCAACCAACCAAGCAAGTTTTCTCAGTAGCAAGAAGGAAAATGGATTATGAGAACCAATATTTGAGAGAGTTTTTAGTATATTTCAAGACACATCTACTCTTGATTTACTCTACACTTTCATGCTTTAAGTACACACCCCAAAGGGGGAAACACAGCAAGCTTTTTAGAGAATGGAAGTCAATTACTTAAATAAAACTTGCTGTTTTGTCAACCTATGGAAAAGAAGGCTTTTTTGATATCTGAATATTTTCTTCAGATGGTCTTGGTGGTATTGGCATGGGATTAGGACCTGGAGGTCAACCTATTGATGCAAATCATTTAAACAAAGGCATGGGAATGGGCAACATGGGACCTGGAGGTAAGAAGATTACTCCTATGCTTTTGTTTCATGAGAGCTTTAAGCGATGTAGAAGGTTAGATAGCTTTGTTTTGCCTACACAAAAAGTTGAAGTGTACTAGGAGTGTTAAAACCAAATGAGTTTTTGTTGAGCTAAGTAATGAGCTTGATAATGGAAACCTGAATTTAACCAACTGCTCCATAATTTTTTTTTTTTCCACTGTGGTCAAGGCACAGCTCTCATTTTCTGACTCTTGAGCATGAGCAGCAGACACTGCAAATAGACGTGAAACTTTTCAAACCATCTCTCACTTTTAACACTTACTAGTGGGCTTGCAAATCTTTGTTGAGGATATGTTTTAAACAGCACAAGTTTTAAAGAGCCACCTAAAAAGTAGCACACATTCAGCTTTCAATTCATAAATGCCTATGGGGTGTTTTGTTTTTCCCTTTTGCTGCTTTATTTTCTGAGAAGGAATGTTGCAATCTACCCAGATTTATCACATGTAAGCTCTTCAGTCCAAACTTGGGACGTGTTGTATTGTCTCTATTTCTACAGCCAGTCTAAGTGGCTGAACTTTGGTAGAATTATGTCTGCTACATAAAGCTTTCTCTTTTATTTTGAGGAATGGGAATGGAAGGCATGGGCTTTGGAATGAATAAAATGGGAGGTAAGCTGTGTTTTTTGACATGTCTATAGCTTGGACTTTCTGAAAGTCATGTAAAGTCAGCCATGTATGTCTAGCAGGCATTTTTGTTCTTGGAAATCACCCATTCAGTAACAACTTGTTCCTTTTTGAGTATGAATAAAACTACTGTAGGCATATGGGGAAGGGTTTAATACCTCAGCTAAAACCAATGACTTGATAAAACTGCCCCTAGTTTAGGAGATAAAATGTGACCAAATTCTGACCAACTTCGGATTTGTGAATCTGTGATACTGAGTTGTCTTGGCCTCTGTGGGAACGCTGTGTGAAAGCAGCTTACTGTTTGTGAAGCATAATGTGATGTTGAAATACATTGTTAAAGAATCCCTGAAAAAAAAATCTTTTCTTGTAGGAATGGAAGGTCCTTTTGGTGGCATGGAAAACATTGGTCGCTTCCCAGCTGGAATGAACATGGGCAGGATGAGTGGTAGGCATCAATGCTTTTGTATATGCAGCCTCTGACTTGTGTTCTCTCTGGAGAGACTCTCTAGCCTGACCATTTTTCTTGGAAGAGCTGAAAGCTTACAGCTGATGTGGCATCTACAAGTCACTGTGGCCTCTGGGCTGCAGAAAACAAATGAGTTGTTGAGGTTGTCTTGAAGGACTAGTTTAGAAAGAGGAAAAACTCTGCCTTAGCTGTAGTCACCAGCAACACTTCTGTGGAGGCTGCCTCAGATGGGTTTGTCCACATTGAGATGAGTCCTGCCTGTTGTGGTTTGTTAGCTTCAAGAAGGCAGGATAAAAGGATCAGGAGAACATAATAAAAAAAACTGTTCATCTTGGAAAAACTATGCCTGTAGTGACAAGTTCTCTCAGGAGTCATTCAGACACCCTGAAGAACATAGCAAACTTCATCTTTTCAGAGATGGATCGTGCCATGGGTGGAGGATTTGAAAGAGAATTTGGAAGAAATGAAATGGGAATGTCTCGTAGTTTTGGAGAGACCTTGGAGAGGGGAATAGGTAGGTACACAAAGCCAAGAGCTTCTACAACCTGCTTTTCATACCACAGCAGTACATAAGTCAGGCATGTTTTGTTAGACGAGGCAGCCTGGTTTGTTACATCTTTGCTGTCATAGTTTGGTTTTGATCAGACTCCTCAGAGCTGTATGGAAGGCAGATCAAAAATCACTAGCAGTGATTTTTGAGGGCTTGTGTAATGGAACTCTTGAGATGACAGGAAACCTTCTGACAGGCATCATGCACTGCCTTGTGTCTTGAAGCTTCATGTGATGCTTCCCTATACACGTGTAGTAAAGAGGAAGGTTCTGGATTATCTGAGGTTCAGTGCTGTCACTAAAATGTAGCCTGTGCCTCACAGCAGGGAGGAAAAACATTGACACCTGAGTTTTATTCCTCCCAGACATTTGGGGGCTCTGGTGTAGACTCACACATCAGATGATCGAAGAGAACCCCTTGCTGTGCAACTCACA
Source organism: Urocolius indicus (assembly GCA_013401255.1). Taxonomy (NCBI): domain Eukaryota; kingdom Metazoa; phylum Chordata; class Aves; order Coliiformes; family Coliidae; genus Urocolius; species Urocolius indicus. The sequence goes on from WBNH01012227.1 coordinate 37,721, forward strand.
CAGTGCTGAAATTGGCCTTTGCTTTTCAACTCTGGCAGGAGAAGGAAGACTTATGACATAACAAAGAACTGGGTGTAAAGTACTACTTGAAATGAGCAAGGATAATGCAACACCATTCTGTCTGTAGCAACTTTGTGGGAAGAGTCACAACTTGAACATTTTTTTATGTCTTCTGGGAGCATCTGTTCCATGTGAGGACAGCTTGGTTCAGCCAGTTCCAGAGACTGTTCTGTTACTGCTGTGCTCTGAAAGGCAGTACAGTGCTGGTACAGCTCAGAGCTTTACAAAATCACATCTTGGATGCAAGGAAAGATGGTTGGTTTTTTTTTTGTAAGTTAAGGATATTTTTAAGGTTGCAAAAGCAAATACAACCTTCCCTTCTGCAGCTCTTACTCAAAGCAGCAGCAATTCTGTTGTGGTAACTCCCTGCTTTTATGAAATATATAGAAAATAATGCAATAAATATAGTTTTTGAGGGAGAAAATCTCTAAATAGCTCAGGAACATTATGCATTCAGACACTTCTGAAACAAGATTACTTGGAGAATGGGAAGGAATAATGCTGTTAGGCTCTCAGCTAAGATAAGACATGGTTTCTTTCAGTGAAACCCAAGCCCTACTCCTGCCCACTGCCTGTGTAACAGCTTCCTAGCAAGTTTCCCAGGGACTCTGTGGAAACACTGGATTGTTTCAGTAATGAAGTACTCAAAAGTGCAAAAGTTCGGAAATCAAGCAGGACACAAATAGCTCAGAGCAGACAGACCTCCCCCCACTCTTCCCAATTTACAGAATGAATTGTGTTTGTTGAATGACTGAATTGCAACATCTAATAACATAAGAATTGGCTCTGCCTGCCTGCACAGGATTAGTCATTTTTCTGGGAGACTGAAAACAAACACAGGACACTGCTGGCTTTCAGATGAAGAAATATGTAATGTCTATTGCTGCTGTTTGTTCATTTAGGGGAAAAAAAAGAGCCAACTTGCTTGTACAAATGTTCTTTAAGGTTTACTGAAGCTTGAAATGCTGCAGCAGGATAAATGCTGTTGGTAAACTTGGTTGCTTCAGTGTTCCACAGCAAAGGCTCAGCTTAGTTACACATCTTGTTTCTCTTCATGCAGTACATGTAGCTAACTGAAGCAGACACTTTCTTCAAGGCTTTTTTTCCCCTCAGGAATCAAACAACATGATTATTTGTTTCTACTGTGATAGGAATTATTTGATAACTTGTTAGCTTATGGTAACAGCCTCAAGTTGTGTTGAGGGAGGTTGAGATTGGAGCTGAGGCAGAACTGTTTCCCTGAGAGGGGTGTCAGCCCCTGTGCCAGGCTGCCCAGGGAGCTGGGGGAGTGCCCAGCCCTGGAGGGATCCCAAAGCTGTGGAGCTGAGGTGCTAAGGGCCAGGGGTCAGTGGTGGGCTGGGCAGGGCTTGGAGAATAGTTGGACTTGATGACCTTAACAGTCTTTTCTAACCTAAATGAATCTGTGTTATTCCTTGTGTGTACAGCAGCAAAATGGCCTAAAGAGGGGAGTAATCCTCTCACTTTGGGTACTCAAAGGCTCTGCAGCAGAGTCAGGGCAACTTAGCCAAGGGAATTTATGTAGCAGATACAGATACTGTTCTTGCTTGTGTTTTAAGGCACAAGGAACCTCTTTGTATTCCTTTCCATGCTAAAAGCCCAAGGGTGCAGTGTGACTTGGGAACGGTCACTGCTGGGGGTCTGGTGTGGAGTTTGCTTTCTTTTTTGCCTTGGAGAGAGCTTTTTTAATCAAGTCTCTCCCTAGCTTGGCAGAAGCAGTCTGAGTTGTGTGGCAGAGGTGATATGATTCCATTCCTCTTCTACCCAACCTGTTTTGGAACTGTCACTTCATGTACAAATTGTTGCTCTTGCTGTGCAAGCCCAGTGTACAACTGGCAGCTCAGATGATATTTCAAGTGCCACTTCTGCCACCTGATGTTCTGCCAGGTTTGCTTAAGCCTGTGGCATTTGTTTGGAAGGTTTTCTTTGTGCCTACAAAAGTTAAACTCCTCAGCAAAAGGAATAAACTATTCTCCATGGTTTGAAGTGACTGCTCCCCTAAATCACAGGCTGTAGCCATGATGGTCTGAGACAAAACTTTGCTTCATATTCTGAAGCAACAAGCACTCACTTGTCTGAGTGATGGTTGAGTTTAAAGCATTTCAGTGCCATGAGGATGTGTTTAGGTTTTATTTTGTCTCCTATGTGATCACTGATGATCTGTGTGTTGTGTTCCAGGTGGTGGAAATGCCAGCATTCCTGGGATTGAGAGGATGGCACCTGGCATTGATCGTATGGGCTCGGGAATAGAAAGAATCCCCTCTGGGATGGGGCATGGGATGGAGAGAGTAGGGACAGAAATTGACAGGATGGGGCTTGTTTTGGATCGTATGAGCTCCAACGTGGAGAGGATGGGTTCAGGAATTGACAGAATGGCCCCTCTGGGTATAGATCACATTGCTCCTAACCTTGAGAGGATGGGCCCAGCTATTGAGAGGATGGGCTCTGGCATAGAGAGGATGGGCTCTGGCATAGGCTTTGGTATCGAGAGGATGGGCGCTGCCATCGACCGCGTTGGCACCACCATGGACAGAATGGGCTCAGGAGTAGAACGGATGGGTTCTGGCATGGAGAGAATGGGGATAGGCATGGAGAGGATGGTCCCTGCTGGAATGGGCACCGGAATGGGCCAGGTGATAGAGAGGATGCCGGCTGGTTTGGATCGCATAGGTGCCACCCCCATGGAGAGGATCGGCATCGATCGCATGGGCGCTGCTGGCATGGAGAGAATGGGCTTGGAGCGCATCGGAGCCACTAACATGGAGAGGATGGGCCCTGCCATGGGACAGGGCATGGGAGCAGGAATAGAGCGCATGGGACTGGCCATGGGAAGCAATTTTGAAAGAACGATGGACATGGAACGTGGCAACTTTGCAGGCAATTTTGCAGGCTCCCTTGGAGGAACTGGAGGACCTGCAGCTGGGGTGGCTAGAAAAGCCTGTCAGATATTTGTGAGAAATGTGAGTAGCCCTTCTTCCTACCTCTCCTTCCTCCTGATGTTCATTGGTGCTGATACGTTGGTCTTGTCTGTGCTGGGTTGACTTTAGTCAGCATATCTAATCCTGGCTGTTGCAAGGGGTGGAGTTTGGGAGACTTTTGGGAGTGGAAGCTTTGTCCTTAACACAAGAGCCCTCTACATCTCTAAATGAAGATGCTGAACAGTGGCTGCCTCAGGATGAAAAATGTGTTTGAAGAGCTGGCAGTGCTTGCAGGTTGATGCTCAGTAATGGTCTGTTCTTCTCTTTTTCACAGCTGCCTTTTGATTTCACATGGAAAATGCTGAAAGATAAATTTAATGAATGTGGTAAGTTACTTCAGCTTCAATGGAACTTTTTTTGTTGCAGCTTCTTCCCATCACCCCTCATCCTGTCACTGGTTACAACAGGCAAAAAAGTGCTGCCCCAACCTCCTGACACCCACCAGTCAGGTATTTGTAACTATTAATGAGGTGCCCCTGAGCTCAGGCTTCTCTTGTCCAGTTGAACAGCCCCAGGGCTGCAGCCTTTCCTCCTNCTTCTCTTGTCCAGTTGAACAGCCCCAGGGCTGCAGCCTTTCCTCCTCACACACATGTTCCATCCCCTCAGCATCTTGGTGTCCCTGCACTGGCCTCCCTCCAGCAGTTCCCTCTCCCTCCTGAGCTGGGGAGCCCAGAACTGGACACAGGACTCCAGATGTGGCCTCCCCAGGGCAGAACAGAGGGAGAGGAGAATCTCCCTCCACCTGAAGGCCAAGGACTCAATCAGTTGTCCTGCAGCATTTCTCCCCTCGTCCTTTCTGTAGCTTCAGCTGTGACTTACTAGAGTGCCAAACTGCCTGCTGCCTTCAACCACACTCTCTCTTTCCCCTTCCCAAGGGCACGTGCTGTATGCTGACATCAAAATGGAGAACGGGAAGTCGAAAGGCTGTGGCGTGGTGAGATTTGAGTCCCCGGAGGTGGCTGAGCGAGCCTGTCGCATGATGAATGGGATCCAGCTTCGGGGCAGGGAGATCGATGTGCGAATCGACAGGAATGCTTAAGCACAGTTGCCTTTTTTTAACCCTTGACACCAGCTTTTTGGGATTTGTATGTTGGTTTCTTTTTTTTGGGGTTTATTTCCCCTCTTTAACCATTTTAATTTTGACTTGGATGTAAAGGTGTTTAAAACAACCCCAACCCAACCCCCAACCGAGCGAGCGAGCGACCCACTTGATTCAGTTGCTTTCTGGAGTAAATTTTAATTACTTTTTTAACGAATGGATTTTCCATTTTACTGGTTTTTGCATTGGAACTGCAATGTGCACAATCTTTTTTTGTTTTTTTTTTTTTGTAGTTTGTGGGCATCTTGTTGACATGACAGATGTAAACAGTTCGACTTTGATAATAAATGCAAGTTCAAGATTTCAAGGTGGCAGCATCAGTTCCTGGCAACACACCCCCCCTATGCCCCCCCTACCACCCCATCCTCTGCTTGCCAAAGAAACCCACAAGTGCAGGCAACTAGAATTTGTGATCTCTCGTGAAACAGCTGGAAAACAACCTCCCTCTTGGGTTTAGGACAGTAGGAATTGGGTTTTAATGTATGTTTGGATGTCTTCAGGCTGCAGGGGACTTCCCTTTGCTGTGTTCAGACCTCAGTGGTGAGAACTTCTAGCAAAAGGCTGGTAGCTTCGTTTTCTTTTCTCTCCAGTGGCAATGCTTGATTTAAGGATAATCAATAAAATCTCCTGTACCTTCAGTTGTGTCAGTGCCATTCTGAAGGCCTGAACTCAAAAGGGATTAAAAAACCTTTGTTTTTAACTAATGTGGAGCATTTCAGTGGGAGCCACACGCTGGTTCTGGTCAGGGGTGAGGTGTTAAGGGGGCAGAAACCTGCTGCAGGGGATGAGGAGAAGGGGGAAACATTTCACCTTCTCTTACAACACCACTTGAATAGCACCAGTTGGAAGCTGTTAGTTTGGAGTGGGTAATGTCAGTAGCAGGAGGGGTGAAATTTCATGCCTGTGACAGGATTTGGTGCCTTTACCTCAGTCTGAGAGCTGTGTGGCCTCCAAAATCAAGTTGTTCTTAGAGAAATGGGAATTAAGGTCACCTGGGCATGAGTCTATGATCATAGACTCATAGAAAGGTAGAAATTAGAAGGGACCAACCCCAAATGATGACTTGGTTATCTGTCTGTCAGTGAGATCCAGCAGTGTTCTCGCTGACAGGGCAGGGTGAGGACTTGCTGCTCTGAACATTCCCCACCAGCCTCTCGCACCAAGCCGCAGCCAGTCCCCAACCCCTGAGACAGCTGCTGAGAGGGGCCATGGAGCTTTTCTTGTGGTGAAAGGTGACAGTGTGGGCTCCGTGCTCTGCTTGCTGATGCTCCAGTGTGCTCAGGAAGCTGAGCTGGGGGCAGAAGGGCTGCCAGGAGAGGTTCTGACAATCTTGGGACAACAAAGCCCCAAGTTCAGAGACTGGTTTGTGCCCCGTTTCCTCTCAGCTTCATCCTGAGCCGCTCCCACACCCTCCCCCTGCCACCCTCCCCCTTTCCTCTTTGCTCTCTCATCGCAGAGACTTGTATCAACCCCCTTTTGCCGCCCTTCGCCTCCCCCCAGCGCCGCCGCTGCCTGCGGGGTCGCGCTTTCGGCCGCTTCCCCCTTCCCCCACCCGCCTTTTCCCGCCACCTCGGGGGCGCGTTCCCGCCGCGCTCACGTGGCCGCGCGCGTCAGTGACGTCAGAGCGCGGCGGGAACGCGCGCGAAGGTCACGCGGGCGGCGCGGGAAGATGGCGGCGGCGGCG
>WBNH01012229.1:0-11923 GCA_013401255.1 Urocolius indicus
GGGGGCTGGACTGGATGAACTCTTGAGGTTCCTTTCAACGCCTACCATTCTGTGACTCTGTATTTGCTGCATCCCCAGTGATGTGAGAAAATGCACATGACAGTACATTGTGTTTATTATAAGCTGGCCAATGTTTTTGTACAAAGGGTATGGCACAACCCTTCTGACAGAGAAATCACTTTTATAAAGCTTCTCTTGGGTAGGAACAGCACATTAGAATTTACACAACACACAATTCGGATTTGTTTCAACTGTTAATTTTATTAAAGTGTCAATATTTGAAGAATACTTTCCTAGAAGCACACCTGCCACCTCCCAGACATCACCTGTGGCCCTCACAAATGGGCAGTTTCCAACACTCTTNGCAGAATGCCTTCAGTACAGAACTGGGTACCCAGAAAGAAAAAAATCATTATGCTGTTTATTTACAGAGTGCAGAGATTGTAACATGTCTGTAAATTCAATTTGATGACAGGATCCTTAACGATTATTCTTTTGAGCTATACTCAGCATCTAGGCTTGACACCCTCTGTAGTTTGTAGGTAAAACAAGTGAGATACAATTAGATCAGCACATTAATATTTGATTAAAAAAAGGTATAAAAATCTACTATGTATATTTGAATTGGAACTCCCACTCAGACCTACTGCAGGGACACAAGACTGAGAGAAATTGGAATGACATTAAACCACCGACTACATTTCCAAGCGAATGCTTTTGCGTGGCTTCTTGTTTTGTCATCCTTCGTTGCTTTTGTTTTGCTGAGGGATCTGCTGCAGGCTAGAAAAGTTCCAAGCACATATCTAAGCAACATGAAAGTCTCAGGTTTTCACTTTGCCCATTTCACAACCAGTTTTATTACTTCCAAGGCAAAAAAAAAAACCCCAAAAAACTAGAGGGAAACAATGATCATGTTTATACTCAGCAAAACTTCAGTGCTTCCACCTGACAGCATCTGAGTGGCATTCTGCAACAAAGTTCTTTACATAACCCCTGCTCTCTCTGAAAAGTGCCATGGAAGTATCACTTAAGATCTGGGCTACATCTTGAAAACCTTGTGCAATCTTACCTGCATCAAATGCACATTCAAGCTGTAGTTCTACCTTTCTTTACATTCTTTTCATCTGGGGACTTGGGAGTGGTTTGTAACATGTAACTGAAGAAAGTAAAGGAAGGGGAATAAAATACTTAGTACTAGTCCTCCTCTTTCCAACAAAATAATTGTATTTAGTGATGTAGTAATGATTCTCAGATCTAGAAATATACCAAATTCTGAGATAAAAACCCCAATACAACCAGCACTATTTCTGCACCTACTTAAAACTTCAGTTGGAGAAAGACCTGTCATATCCCACCATTCCAGCCATGGCCAGAAATGAGCAGCCACTCTTGGATAAACACGATGATTTCAGGGGAATGCTCAAGCTTCCATATACATTTATGAATAAACTTCTACCATTTCAATGCCTGGAGTGCAGTCTCAACAGTATTAGTGTCACAATCATCTGGCAATAATCTCTACCCAGAAAGAGAACTCTCTTTCTACAGCTCTCCAGGTTAACAGAAGACTGAGGGATGAGATGTCTTCAGTAGATAATGGTGTTTATCCTGTTTACTTCTCCTACAGTCTTAAGTCTTTTGGTCTCTATTCCTTCCTAGCCTCCACTTTTCCATTGCTGTAGGCTCTCTTCTTGCCATCAAAACCATGATAATGGAACTTATTTTTTTTTCTGTGGGATTTGCTCCACATACTTGGTTGTGCAAACTGCTCCAGAGAGAGGTAACTCTCCTGTTGCTTTGATTAAATGAGGGTATAGGAGACATCCTCCTTTCCCAAGCTACATAAGACTTGGTCTCATAAACTGAGATGGCATTTTCCCCAACTTGTTCCCTACATTGTGACACAAGTTCCACAGCAAATCCAGGCTAAAAAACCCCAAAAGCATCCTGTGAGGCTCCTTGGTTTCAAATGACCTTGGAACAGGCAAGCCAAGGCAACTCAGCACTTTTTGCTTCTTCTCTAGAGCTTGTTAATAAATTACATACTACTGCCAGGATCTTCTCTCACCATTAGCTCTGGGAATGGAAATCGCTCAGGGCCACCTGAGGACAACCAAGGAACATTTACTGGTTCCAGTCCTCATGAAGAAAGGGCAGCAGGCCTCTGCCAGAGGCTGACTGAGCATTAAGCCACTGGTTTCTGCTTCTCTCCGTCTCCAGAACCAGCAATTTTAGATTCTTAACAGTTGAAACTTCATCCTGAAGCACCAATTGCACTAAAAACAATACACAACCCTAAATGTCTATAGCATTATTCGAACAGTATCTCTCTCCAAAGCCAACTCACCTCTGAACCTACTGGCAAGGCTGCATGTGGCACTGGAAGAGCATCATGGCAGCACTGCACACATAAGCACTGCCAGGCCTCCCAGGCACACTGCTGGTCCTCTGCCAGGTCTGTCAGGCTTCCCAGGCACACTGTTGGTCCTCTGCAGGCTCTAAAAACCCACTCAGGGAGGTGAAGGAGAGCAGGATGCAGAGACCATTATGCCTCTGGTCACTAATGGGATTTGCTCTTTAAAAGAGACAGATTTGAGAGATCATCTCTGTAAGAAGGACCTTGCAATTGTTTTGGAAAAGCTCAGAAAAAGAACAGATTGACAATGTACAGATTAGGGCCAGATGAGGAAAACTGGACTAAAAAAGAGAAATGGGTCTGCATAGTTGGAATTGCACGAGGTAAGTTATTTTGCATTTATCTGTACAGTATTCCATACTGCATAGCAAAAATACTGTCAGGCTCCTCATTTTAAGACAATTTTCAATGTAGTAATTGCCAGGACTGGTAATCCTTTCCTTCCTCTCTGTCTGCCACAAACTCAAATCTATCTCCTGTTATTTATACATAATGAAAAGAAAAAGCTTATAAACTATGGTGACATTAACTGTAATCAGGACAATTCACCAAGTAACATGATATTGGAAGTAGTTTTATAGGGGGAAGGGAGTGTGTCAAACCAGGAGAGTTATATTTCCTGAATATGCAGCATTTTGAAGTGAAGCTGAAGTGAAAGCTAAGTGAAACTGAAAAAAAAATCCGAATTTTAATGTCAGCGAGGATAGGTATTTTCTCATTCTTAAAAGCCTGAGCCTTTTTCCCCCTTGAAAATTATTGATGGCAATCATATACTCTTCAGAATCTCTTTAAAATTGCACAATTGTTAATAATTGCACAATAACTTGTTCGCCTCTTGCAGTGAAGGCTGAAGAGAAGTCCAAGAAATTCACTGTGGTAAAAGTCCTTAGCCAGCAGAAAGAGTTGTGAAGAAAGCAGTAGGAACTGGAAGGAACCTTCTAGCACCTGCAGTTTTTGGCTTCTGGTGGGTAAAAGAAAGTTTTAAGTTTTGGGGTGAGGGCTGACCTTGCAGTAATTCTTTGAGATCTATGAGCACATGCTCGTTAACAGCTGTGAGCAAAGTGGGACAGCAGGATTCATTTCCATGCAGAAATTCATAGGCTTGTGTGTCATGGCTGCTTCCCAACCCACCATTCTGAGTCCAATATTCTGCAGAGATGGGAAATAAGGCTCTCTGCTAGATGTGAGCGACAGTCTCAAGGGGCTTGGCCCCTGGTCTAAATCTGTTGATTTCCTCTTCTTTAACACTAATGAGTATGAGCTTTATACTCATTTAGCTTCCAGAAAGCCTCCAAATTGGTTGTTTCTTCTAATAATCCAAGACAGTTAAACCGAAAAATAAGTTTCCAGGTCGAAGTCTGGGTGGTATAATCTATTTCTAGGTATAAGTACTCAGGTTTCCTCCTCTTCTCAGAAAACTGTGAGAAACAAATTGAGCTCATGAACTGTTTCCACACAAGTAGGTACCAGGCACAAGAGGACTTCACTCTGCGTGTTTACCACAAACCCACCGAAGCTGCTGGTCCGTTTGGAGGTCAGTTAATTCCTCAATGGATCTCCAGCTGCACTGACAAGCATATGCTCGTGCTCCTTTCTTCTTTACCATCTTTGCTCTTAGTTTACAGAGCTCAGGCATGTTATTCCTGCCAATCAAGTGAATTCAGTTTAGGATCATGCACTTGTTTTAAAGAAAAAAAGATTCATGAGGCCATTTCAATTTGGAAAAGCTCTTAGAACATTTTGGAGTAGCACTGTCATGAATGAATTTAGGGATCTGTTTAAATCCTGTTTTGAACATCATCCTTTCCTTAGAGCAAGCTGCTGAATTCTCAGATCAGCTGGAGATTGACGTTTTTGTAAATAATGCTCTCTGTTGTGTTCAGAGACTTTGTGCCAGCCACCCCAGAAAGAGGTGGGAAGAAAAGCAGGCAGAGTTCATTCTTGTGTTACGAGATTATCCAAAACTGTGTTTATCTTATCGAACTTACTGTAAAAATCCCTATGCAGAATGGGTACCACAACAGAGCTCAACTTTTTGTCAGGAACTGTTACTCAGGATGGTTGTTAAAGTAACTGAAATGAAATGGCCTTATGAGGGCAAAATGTACATCAAGCCACAAATAATTCCTGTGCAAGCATCAACCACAACACATAAAAAATTAGCTTGGCTATTACAAAAAGAAGTTGTTTCAAAAAACAAGTGAAAATGTAGCACTTTAACTATCCTTGGTGTCCTGACCTCCTCCTTGCCATCAGTTACTGGCAACTGAATTGCTCAAAACGAATGTTAACAAGCCCAGCTAAAAGAAAGAAAACTCAACATAAACATCAGAGGAAGAATTTTTAAAAAAAGATCTTTCCATTCATGGAAAACAAATGTTTGATCTTCAAGTTTGCTTGTTAAAATTCAGATTAGCCCAAGTAAACAGCTAAATATCTTGCTAGAGAGTACAAATGTTAATTGACGTCATTTGTATCTGATCCTAATGCTCTTCATGTCTTTTAAAAAGAATTAACTTCAAGACCTCAGGAGCACAACAATTTAGACTTTGAGTAAATAAGAATAATATTTTAACTTTTCCAACTACCAGAGTCAGCACAGGAGAGCAGTGCAGCACTCTGTTTTTAATGCTGCTTTAAATAACGGGAAAATAAGATTTGCATTTAAAGAGAAATACAAAGTTTGAAAGCAGAAGGAAAAGACACGGAAAACCTAACATGTAAACCAAGAAAAATAACAGAAAAGGAGATGATGTATCTGTTACTGCTCTGCTCCAGCTGTCACACTCCTTGCACATACCCTGAACACATGCACCACCTCACAAGCAAAGACTTTACTAACACAAGAGGAATCCAAATCTGATATCTGTATGAGGAACGTAACTACTGAACTACCTTTCACTAAGCCTTGGCCTTAGATACAGTTTTAAAGAAAGTGGAAATAAGCACTCCTTACGTCTTTAAAAACATTTGAAATCATTAAAGCCATCACAATACAAGAAAAAAACCAAAAATCCCACTCCATTTACTTGAACCTTGCTTCAAAAAGAAGTCTGTTATGAAATTAGATTACTTGATTTTAAAAGACCTGGAACACGAGCCAGCAGTGTGCTCAGGTGGCCTTCTTGGCCAATGGCATCCTGGCTTGCATCAGAAAGAGTGTGACCAACAGCACTAAGGAGGTGATTGTTCTCTTGTACTTCGTCCTGGTGAGACTGCACCTCAAATACTGTGTTCCGTTCTGGGCCCCTCACTACAAGAGGGACACTGAGGTGCTGGAGCATGTCCAGAGACGAGCAACAAAGCCGGTGAAGGGTCTGGTGAACAAGTCTGATGAGGAGTAGCTGAGAGAACTGAGGCTTTTTAAAGGAGACACAATCACTCTCTACAACTACCTGAAAGGGGGCTCTAGTGAGGTGAGGGTCAGTTTATTCTCTCAAGTAATGAATGATAGAACAAGAAGAAATGAGCTCAAGTTGCACCGGGTGTGGTTTAGATTGGACTAACTTTTTTTTAGATTGGAAGAACTTTTTCACCAACAGGGTTATTAAGCATTGGAATAGGCTTCCCAGGGAAGTGGTGGAGCTACTTAAAAGACACATAGATGAGGCGCTGAGGGACATGGTTTAGTTTAGTGATGGGCTTGGCAGTGTGAAGTGAGTGGTTAGACTTGATGATCTTAAAGGTCTTTTCCAACCAAAATGATTCAATGATTCTATGATTTTCACTGAACATGACACATAATACTTGATACTGGAAAAAAGAAATCTGACTTGAAACAAACACAGTTTGTGTGACTGAAGGTATGGTGAGAAGTACATACTTATTTCAGCAGTAAAGTTGCCTTTTGATACATTAAACTTGAATTCTTTTTCAAAGCAGATGAGGGAAGCAATGGTAAGGCATGAAAACAGATTATGGGAGATGCTGCATCCTTCTCCCTGCAGACGTTCCCACCTGATCCTCCAACACGTTGCAGACATGCTCCTTTTTCAGGTAACACACGAGTGTTCAGGGCTTTTCATGTTCCCTGTTCCTATCAAGCCCCAAAGCACAGTAACAAAAATGCAATAATAGCAAACCTACCTCAGACATACCTGAAAAAAAGATAGTCACAGGACTGATCCCAGATGTAGTCATCAAACAGTGACACGCGGAAGTCGCAAGCGGTACAGCGCAGTTGGTCACACGTTCTGGTCAGAAAAGAACAGAAAGCTCCAAGAGCTTCTTACAACCAGAGAAGCTGCACAAATCACACCTGTTTGCAAGGGCAGCGCTCTCTCAGAAATACCAGAAGCAAGGCTACCCTGTAATCTTACAGTTTTACATCTCTGGCACATTCATTATGCTGTGTGCTTTGCCTTATATGATCATGTGTTATTTTTACAGGTTCATAACCTCACTGAACTCATCAAATTAACAGCTATTCTCTCAATACATTCTCTTTGGTCTTCCTCACTGGTACAGCAGCTGACCAGCATCCAAATATGCTTCAAATGCATAATTACTACCAAAAAAATCCCACAGGGAAATGCAATAATGTTCTACAGGATTTTGGGGATAATTCTTTAAGTACCTCTCCTAAGTTCAGCTGCAGTTGCAAAGCACTCTGGCTATTTTCAGTTCAGGCTCTGGGATGATTTAAACCAGCTCACTGATTTAAGTCACGTACTCGGCATCACACAAAAAGCTGAAGAGAGGCAGAGAAAAACAACAGCACTCTGCAGCAGCAATTTCCTTAACTACATCTTCTTGATTTTTGGAGTCTCATGTCTCTTTCAACTCCTCAAACGAACAAAGATCTAGTGGCAGAGAACTGGAAGGGACCAGCTGACTTCAGCTACAGCTACAGCCAGCCACATGTGCAGATGAATATAGAGCTGTCCTGCCCAGTTCAGACACAGGACTCTGCCCCCACAGCAACACTGTTGTGAAGAAAAATAATGATAAAGCAAGCAGAACATTTTTTTTTCCCCACATTTCTTACCTCTTTGAAATATTTGTTCCTATGCCAGAGGGAGATGAGCTTCCACCCAGGTACACTGGACAGCACCTATATGGATTTCATTAAAAAATACTAAATTAGAGCAAAACATTTTGGAGAAAGCAGTACCATGCTTCTCCTAGTTTAACAGCATGGCATTTCTTAAATGATATTTGTTAAACACAGGCAAGGCATCCAAACCCTTACAAGCTACAGAGTTAAAACACCTCCATTACCAAGGTGTTCAAAGCAAAAACTGTTTGACAACTACTCTCTGCGCCAAATATGGATGAGACTATATATTGCAGTGTTTGATAAATGTGTATATCCATAAGGCAAAGGAAGCTGTTGTTCAGTAACTGAAATGATTAATAAATTTACAGTAAATAACTTTGACCACATGAAAACACTTCAGTAATTCTTCAAAATTATCTGTCTCTCTTTTTTCTTCCAGAAGAATGCTTCCCTGGTTTCTTTCTTAATTAAAGCCAACACAGATTAAAGAGTAGAAATGTTATTAGAGTGACAACAAGCTATAATCAAGCTATTTCAACTAGACAAAACATTTTTCACTTACCTTTTCCTATGAGCTTGTACAACAGCACTATTGCTTTCAGGTGTGAGACTTGCAGGATTATACTTCAATTTCTATTTCAAATGCAAACAAAGAATAAAGTGCAGCATTACAGCAAGGTAACAATATTCTGTTTTATGTAATAAAGAGGAGCCAGAAAACCTCAGTCATAGGAGAAGGGAACTAAAAATTTGGAAATGTGTGTGCTCACATTTCTGTGAGGCTCTTTGAGACAAAAGCTGTTGAAGTAACAGATAAATGAGGCTTCTCCTCCCACACTGAACTCCCATCTCTGCCTGAAGGAATGCAACACCATGTGATCGCTTTGACTTTACAGTCAAGACTTGGTATTTCATGTCTTCTTTCTTACAATTTTGCTTTTAAACAAGTTTTAAATTAGGAACCTTCTCTGTCAATGTTTTTTTTGGCATCAGAGTCTTAGACGATTCACATTACATACGTGTCTTTGAAAAGTTTCTTATTTGCTGCACATAAAAGAATTTGAGTTGCAGAATACTAGACTGCTAGATACTAAATGGGAAGTCCTGGGGCTATAAAATGATAAAATTATACAAATTTTCTGACGTAATTAACCCTTATTGTGGCATACAAGTGAGTTTCCTTGGTTCAGATTTAACCACTCAGTAAGAAATCAAAGACAAACAAAGCAAAACCAATGCCACTCACGAAAAGAAGAGAACCTGCACAATGTGTTATGATACATTTTCTAATAATTGTTATGATAACAATTTTCTACTGATGGCACCTAAATGAACATGGATTTTCAGTGTCTTTTATCACGGCATCTTGACAATGTAAATTTGTGGTTTCATCTCCATCTCCTGCTGTCAAACAGCAGAAGTCATTGGCAGATGCTACAGCATGGGGAGCAGTGGTTGGTATGCTGCAGGAGTGCGTGGCCATTCAGAGGGACCTCAAGAGACTGCAGAAATGGCCTGACAGCAATCTCTGGAAGTTCAGCTAAGGGCAAATACAAACTCCTGCCCCTGGGGAGGAATAATTTTCATGCAGCAGAACACACTGAGGCTGACCAGCTGGAAAGTGCTTTGCAGAGAAGGCTGTGGGGAATTTGTTTGATGCTAAGTTAACCATGAGCCAGCACAGAAGGCCAACAGCATCCTGGGCTACATGAGAAGCGCTGCCAGCAAGTCCAGGGAGGTGATGCTTCCTCTCTATCCAGCATTGGTGAGACAGAATCCTTTTGGTTGGATGGGACCTCTTGAAATCATCTAGGCCAACCCCCCTACTCAAAGCAGGGTCAGCTTCAGCAGCTTGCCCAGGACTGTGTCCAGTTGAGTTTTGAACTGCAGAATGGAGGAGAATCCACAGCCTCTCTGAGCAGCCTGTCCCACTGTCTGACTACCCTCACAGTAAAAAGTGTTTTCTTGTGTACAGGTGGAATTTCCCATCTTTCAGTTTGTGCCCATTGCCTCTTGTCCTGTCACTGGGCACTACAGAGAAGAGTCTGACTCCTTCCTTACTCCACCTGTCAGGTATTTACGCACACTGATAATACCTCTGCCAGGATCTCTCAGTTTCTCCTCATATTCCAGTCCCATAACCATCTCCCCGGCCCTTTGCTGGTGTCTCTCCAGTAGCATCATCTCCCTCTTGTACTGGTGAGCCCAGAACTGGACACAGCACTCCAGGCATTTCCTCATAGATGTGGCTGGAGCACCGTGCCTGTACAGAAGAAATATGGACGTAAGGGAGTCCAGCAAAGGACCATAAAGGTGATCAAGGACTTAGACCATGTGACATACAACTAGAAGCCAAGTGAGTTGGAATTGTTTGGCCTGGAGAAGACAAGGGTCAGGAGAATCTTATCAGTGTATAAAAATACACAATGGAGAAGAATAAAGAATATGTAGGCAGACTCTTCTCAGTTGGGCTCACAAGACGAGAGGCAACTGGCACAAATAGGTAAACAAGAAATTCCAGTTAAAGGTATGAATAAAACTTCTTTACTTCTTGTGAGGGTAGTCAAACACTGGAATAGGTTACTCAGAGAGGCTGCAGAATCTCCATTCTCAGAGATATTCAAAAGCAGTCTGGACATGGTCCTCAACAGTCAGCACTAGGTGGCCCTGCTTGGGCAGGGGGTTGGGCCAGATGACCTCCAGAGGTACCTTCCAACCTCAGTCCTTCTGTGATTCTATAACATTTGACACAATGCTTTATCTTGAACTAGCATTTTTTTAAACTGCCTGTTACTGCCTGAATAAGATCATTTATCTTTCTCCAGTTCCTCACTATAGGCTTGTTGCATTTTCCTTTCTGATTTATTTTCCAAGTTTATCCCACAGCTTGGCTTAGTTCATTTTTTGCTTTAAAACCATTTTAGTTTCTGGTGCTTTTCTTTCCATCACTGAACCTCATCCATTCTGCATTTCTCCAGACTCCCACTCACCAGAGGTGTTTTGGAGAAGCTGCTGTCATTACAGATTTCATCAATAATGTTGTCTATATCTTCTTTGCTGCTGCCAGCATGCATTATCCGTTTAGTTGACCTGAAAAACACACAAATCAGCCTTCATCTTGTAGCATGGCTGGAGCAGTTTTAACAATTGTATATTAAAACATAAAACTTGTTACAGTCTAATATTTCTGTAGTACCTAAGGTAAGCCATCTGGATCATGACTGGATAGATGCAAGCTGCAGAATGATGCCTTTCAGTCCCTGTTGAACTGTCCCATCACAGGTCTTATTTTTGCTTGCCTCTTTTATTTCCAACTCCTTCCATCCCAGAATAATGGTAATATAACTCATGCATCACTTACTGAGCAATAAACTGTACAGCCCTGATTTTTCACATTAGTGTTCAGCAGCAGGAATGTAAAAGGGTCAGAGGGAGTTCTCTCCTCATACTACACAACTGCAGGGGTTCTAATGGAATTCCTGCCAAATTGTAAGCATTTAGAGAGATCACCTGCACTTTGCTTTCACTCAGGAGAGAAGTCTTGTCACCCAAGTCTGCTGTTTGCTAGCTCTTTGTCAAACAAAGGGAGGCCTGTGGTACTGCTGCATCAACCAACCAAGAACAAATCTACTCCTGAGAAAGAAGACAACTCCGTGATTTTAAAAAATATTTGTAATTAGGTTGACTAAATTTAGCTGCTCATCTAACCATTATGCAAACAATGAGAAAGTCCAGTAATGTGCCCAAACGTAGTGGGCTTGTTGGTCTTGTGTTAGTCACTGGGCTCTCTCTCAAGAGCTTTGCCAGGGACTGTGATGCCTGTTGGGTAAGTGCTCCGCCACTCATTCGTGGAGGCACCTGGCCAAGCCCCTGTGGTCCACAGACCTTCCAAGTGGAGTCTGAAACACCAGTGAGGGATGGGATGGAAACCTGAGGGCTGGCAGCAGCAGCGGTGTGGCAGACCACTTGGCACTACTGTTGGCAGCGACCCCGTCACGACCAAACCTGTTGGTGTTCGTATTCTGACCAGCGTTTTGAAAACTGTTGACATTGGAGGTGGACGCACGGAGGCGCAGAGTGTAAATTAAGTGCTTACCATAGAAGATACAGTTAGTAAAAAAAGTCTGAACAGAATACACATAAACAAGCATCAACAGAGGAAAAAGTTTGATAATACTATCGCTACAGTTCTTCCTGCTCCAAATTGCAGGGTTTATCGATATGTTATTATCACGGGGTCAGTTGGAGAGGTAAGTGATCCCCGACCCCGACTCACGCGCCGATGAGCGCGGCTTCTAACGCCATATTTAATCTGAGCTTGGGACGCTCCCAGGAGACAGAGAGTATCTGAAGTAGCTCAGCTCGCTGGCACAGCTCGCGGCTTATCTTTCAGGTGCTACGGGGGACGCTCGCTGACCGCCGACCCGCGGCGGCTGCAGCTCCCGCAGCTCGGCGCGAGCGGCTCCGGCGGCGAGCGGCGGGGCGCCGCCACGCTGCTGCCCCGCGGG
>WBNH01012230.1:0-95524 GCA_013401255.1 Urocolius indicus
ATTCTATGATTCTGTGATTAAGTAGCCATTTTCTTTGATAACACAGAATTAATGATACAGGAGAAAAATTGCTTGGTCTGGATTGTGCAGGAGTTTAGTCTGACAATATGCAAATATTTCTGCCTGTTTTGTTACTGTTCAGATTTTCTGAGAGAGCTTGATTTGCATTCCTGAGTGTCTTTTATACACAACGAGGTTGTAGTGACTTTCCATCTCCTGATACCCTTAGTTTTGAACAATCAGCTCTCCAGTGGCTTCTTTGCTGATTTAATATCTTGCCCTAGTAAATGAAATGTATTTCTCAGTTATGCAGTCAACAAAAACGTGTTAAAGATTTATGCCTACAAATAGTGATGCAAGCTTCAGGACTTCTTTCCTCTCCCCTCCCCCCTTCATATGTGTATTGCTTTTATGAAGTGTTACTGATCACCAGTGTTTTTTAAAATGCTATTGCACTTTGGACAGGGGAACATTCGAAGAATTATTCCTTTCTCCATGCTTCTTGAGTTGCCTTCAGGTCTCATCTGTTGCAATAATTTTTCTGAAATAAACTTTTGTAGACAAGGCATATATTGATATTGCTATAGCTATACTAAGTCTAGATTTGCATGAATTTTAATGATCTGTTTCCTAACATATGGTGAAATCAGTCTAACTTTGGTTCTTCTGCTACTTTATGTGCAGATAAGTTTCTCTGTTCAAGTTCTTGTCTACTTTTTCTCTTTACTTATTATTCTTGTCCATCTTCCCTCTTCATTTAGGAGGTCCTAATGGTAGTTATTTTGGTGTTAGTCACCATATGAGCTGGTTTCTCTGTCAGAGATTTCCTTTACTTTTTGGTTGGACAAGGATTTTGTTTACTTTTAACAGGCAGGAAAAAATGGGATTGGGCAATGACGCTCACTTCTCTCTCTCCCTATTTCCAGCTACAATCACTCTTGAAAAAAAATAGCTTATTAAGGGAAGTTCTATGTGTTTTGGGAAAGAAAAGGTCATACAGCACAGAGAATGATTTTGCTTAGTTTAAAGCTTTCATTGCTTTCTTTGGGGCTGTCACATTACTCTTCTGTCACTATACGTGTAGACCTAAAGCTGACGCTGTGCAGGTTTAAAATTAACTGTGGTGTTATGTGACAGGAGAAATGTCACTATGAACATCTCCAAGTCTGGCAGATGGACCAGATTTTGTATTTCAGGACTTCTTAGCTTTATTTGACATATGATTTTATTTTAATTATGCGCTTAACTCTTCCTGACCTCCTTGATTTAACAAGAACCACAATTTAAAAAGTACAAAAGGAATCTCTGATGTTTTTAGAACAGTTAAATACTCTATTTTTCTACATTGAAGACTTATTATAAGATACACAAAGATCTGAGATACTGCTATAAATGTCAAAAAATACACTGGAGATTTCAGCTTAGAAAGGTGACAATCACTGACCATGTCTTACCTCTGTGTCTACTGAATTTTAGATGCTTAAATATGAATTTTCAAGACTGAATGTTTGTGAAATTTGTCTTGCTTTTGTATACACTCCAGAATTTGAACTGCTGCATGTCAAGCTTAGTGTTTAAAAATCTGCAGTTTATCTCAAACACTAGAATTTACAAGACAAAAATTTGAAGAATACTTTAAAACATTATTTTTTTAAGTATTTGTATGTGCTGCAAGTACTGAAATACCCCTGATTATGAAGATATTTTAGTGAAGTTTATTTTTATGTTTTAAGTATACTACATCTGAGACAGAGATGCACCAAGCTTCTATAAAAGATCTCTGGCGGAAAGGCGAGAGATTGTTTTTTCTACTGCATCTATTGGGACGCTTATACTGTGAATTTCATGGCTTGTTGAAGCATGACTGTGTAAAAAGCCACATAGACTATAGTGCTAGAAAAGTAATATTCTTTTTCCATCCTTGGAATAAAAAAAAAACCATCTTATGTCAGTTTTTTCAACATAACCTTATGAAAAATAGATCAACAAGTTCATCCTTTCTTTTCTTTCTTTTTTGTTCAAAGGCTTTCTCTCTGACACTATGCAAAAGGTTCCTACTAATTTATAATGACATCACAGGTTTTGCACTTTGCTTGGGTTTGCCAGCAGAGTCAGAGATGACAACTTTCCTTTATTTGCTCTGAGAATAATTCCTATTGTGAATTATTACTGTGATAACCTTATGATGTGGTTTAGGCCCATCCAGGAACAAAAGACCACAATCAGCCATAAAGTACCAAGGGCCTTTGGAACACCCTAAGGACAGGGAGGGCTCGGTTAGCACTTTATGGTCCCAGGCAATACAGACCAGACCACTCAGCTTGGGAAAGAAAATTCATTTAATCCACCACCAACCAAAAACATAAAACTTCAAAACATAACAAACAGAAAACAACACAGAGTGGTACAATGATGAAGAGTATATACAGTCCTTAAGAGACTACCTTTTCCCCACCACTCTTCTCTTCCTGGGCTCAGAGGCCTTTTCCCGGTGTCTTTACCTCCTTTCCCCTTGAACAGCTCAGGGGAGCAGGGTTGGCAGTCAGTCATTTCCCAAAGGCTCCTGCCTCTTCACAGAATCACAGAATATTAAGGATTGGAAGGTACCTCAAAAGATCATCCAGTCCAACCCCACTACCAGAGCAGGACCACCTAGAGTAGGTCACACAGGAACTCAGCCAGGTGGGTTTTGAATGTCTCTAGAGAAGGAGACTCCACAACCCATCTGGGCAGCCCATTCCAGTGCTCCCTCACCCTCACAGTGAAGTTTTCCTTGTGTTTGTTTGGAACCTCTTATGTTCCAGCTTGTACCTTTTGCCTCTTGTCCTGTCATTCAATGTCACTGAGAAGAGTCTGGCTCCATCGTTCTGACACTTGCCCTTTACATATTTGTAAACGTTAATGAGGTCATCCTTTAGTCTCCTCCAAGCTGAAGAGCCCCAGTTCCCTCAGCCTTTCATCAGAAGGAAGATGCTCCACTCCATCATCTTTGTGGCCCTGTGCTGAACTCTCTCCAGCAGCTCCCTGTCCTTCTTGAACTGAGGCGTCCAGAACTGGACATAATATTCTAGATGTGGTCTCACGAGGGCAGAGGGGAAGGAGAACCTATCTCCACCTACTTCCCACAGCCCTTCTAATACCTGGGATGCCATTAGCCTTCTTGGCCACGTGCGCACATTGCTGGCTCATGCTTATCCTGCTGTCCACCAAGACCCCTAGGTCAGACAGGATTTCCCCTTGGTGAATCTGTGTTGCCTCCCCCAATAACCATCTTCTCCTTCATACATTTGTTGATAACATTCAAGACAAGTTGATCCATCGCCTTTCCAGGGATGGAGGTGAGACTGATGGGCCTGTAGTTTCCCAGGTTGTCCTTCTTACCCTTTTTGAAGACTGGAGTGACACTGGCCTTTCCAGTCCTCAGGCACCTTGCATGTCCTCCATGATATGTATCATATACATTTGTACATTTTTCTGTGATATATAAGACTGCAATAGCTGTTGAAATTATGCGAGGTTACAAAACTAGCCTACTTGATCCACATGAGTTAATACTGCAATTACACTTAGACTCAAACAGAACTAGGAAAGCTGTACCTAGGTGATAATGATGATGATGAATAATTCTAATTTTCCTTATCAACTCACAAGATTGTCATATATTCTTTCTTTTTGTACTCAAATTTTGTGTCTCTTAGAGCAAGAGAGGACACAACTCTAATATAGGTCTGGCTTTCATCTTTGGATTTCTGTACCATGGTGTAACAACAAGCTGTCTTCTCAGGCTTTTTATTTTATTTAGTGAAATAATAGTAAAAAGTGGTTTACATCTCAAGGATATTTTTTTTCTTAGTCTTATTTTCACATTAGAGGCTATGTACAAATAATCTTTTGATACTGATTTTAACATTAAAATTAATAATAATTCAGTTTTTCATTTGGACCATAATCAAATCTGGATTTTCTTGATTATTTGTAACAAAATACTTTTTTTTTTTTTTTTTAGTATTGATGAGAGTTTTTCTCCAAGAATTTACAAGAAGGTTTGCAAATGTAAAACCACATTGAGTTGTGAGCTATTTGAGCTGTGTTTCAAGAAAGACCACTAGTATTAGATGCCAGTACAGAACATACAAGTAGTTAGAAATTGAACAAAAACAGTGCCTGATAGAAGTGATCTTCAACAATTGCTTCTGCTAGAAGTGATCTTCATCATCTTTTCGTGGTGTGAGGATCTTTCTGTAAGTTTGAATCTAATCCCAACATTCCCAGTTAGAAGAACATTTCTTGTTCTTGTAACATCTTAGGCAAAGATCTGGCACGTAGATTTATGAAATAAACATTTCTTTCCACATCTGTGGCATGTTCATTTCAAATCAGGATGAATATCAGCAGAATAGTACCACTGTTAATTGTTCCATCTGATATAAGTTGCTTCACACTGCAGACTAGACAGTGTATCCTAGGATCTCATTTATTTTATGGTGAAAGGACCCCATGGAACATGAAACAGAAACAAGTCTCATAAGAAAAATGTGGATTACGGATGCACAGCAATCAATGTTACATAAATATTATTTATAAAAATATCATTTAATTACTTGTTTCAAAAGCACTTTTTTACACTTCACCTTACTTGTGTATTGTGTCTATTTTACAAATGAGACAACTGAGAAAAAGCTGGTAATGGAGTGAGACAATAACAGGGAAAGAAGTGGAATCTGAATCCTGTCTCTGTTTACTTAGTTAGAGTTGCTCAATTTCCCAGCTGTTCAGCAGCAGGAAAGCAGTCCAAGTTTCGATTCCTTCTTCAAAATCTGCATGTAGGTAAAAATCCACATAAACAAACAATGACAGATTTGTAAAGCTAGATTTTAAAAACCGTGTTTGTTTATGATATAATCCTCTTACCTGTTTAATCATGACATCACTTACATTATCATGCAACTTGCCCATCCTGCAGCAAATAAGCATTTAAATGCTGTTAAGTTCTTTTGCTTTTCTTTCCTGAAACAGAGTATATGCTGTCTGTGCAGATTGAAAGTAGAGATTTATGTTCCCATTTGTTTATATGTTGGTGTTTGTAATCAATGACTGTTTTCAAACTCAATTTGTGTAGATTAATTAGATTACGTCTCCACTAATTCAGGAAGTGTACAACTAGATTACTGGTTTGGACAGCTTTCCAAAGGTGGGTTCTTTCCTGTGTTGCAAATAGCCATGAAATTCTCCCAGGTCTGGCTACAACAATGCTGTCCAAGGAAAATGAACTCTTAATTACGACCAGCCCATTGAATGCAGGGGGTGAGTGTACTTTTTCTAGGAAGGAACAATTACAGTACTGAAAGCTCAAACTAGTGTTTGATTGGGCTTATGTCACTGTATTCAAATGTTGCTGAGCTTCAGGTTTCTTCACTAATTTTTCCATATTTTTTCATTTTTTTCATTCCATTTGTGTTGGTTCAAAACTTAGCATTTCCTTCAACAACAAGAAATGGATTACTCTAGTATCTCACATATTCATGCCCAGGAAGTTCTGACTGAGTCACTTCACTTTACAAAGACTTCAGGAAGGGGAAACAAGAAGTTACCCTGACTCAGGGTGTCCTACAGGACAGGTGATACTTGGCAATCGTTACTGTCTTTCAGGAAGAGGGTTGGACAATGCAGAAAGTCATTGTAAAGGTCGGTTTCAACATACAGCTGTTACAATAGTCTATATTAGTAAATAGTAGTATTCATATATGTAGGAATATAATACATACAGTTTTACTGCTTTAGAGAGTTAGCAGAGAAAATTATTTTGAACCAGGTTTGTTTCATTGTTTGGGTTTGTTTTTCTGAATTGTTAGAGTACAATTAACAGTAAATAGCAGAAAGCCAGCAGAAGCCAAAACCACAGCAGCTACATTAACAAGACCTTTTGCTTTAATACATGATAATGTTCAGATTAAAGGATGTTGTTTTGGTGTTGTCCAAATTTGTTGGAACTTGCAAACCTAGTAACTCTCAGTTTTCCTAGTTTCTTCAGTACTTTTTGTATTTTTGTGTTTTTAACCAACTTCTCTTGGGTTCATGTTATTGCTGAGCAGTGAGTGCTCTTGGTTGGAAGAGAAGTTACAAATGCCATAAACCATACACTGGAAAAACATAGGAGCAGAAGCTATTGTTTCATCTATTAATTAGATATAGACTAGAAAGATATCTCTAATCTTCCATTTTAATCTCTTGCTTATGCTGAGAAAAAATGTCACTCTACTGCTCTGTGGCTTATGTAAGAAACTAGACATATGTGGCCTTTCAGTGTGCACAGAAGTGTTTTATGTAGCATAGTTAAATTCCCTTGAAAAACTTACTTTAGGGGGAATGAAGGTGCAGATGTATGCAGATCATGCTAAGTTTTAAGCTTACCTTTGTGTATAACCAAGAAAGACTGGTGTTCTACAGTTACTTGACTTCTCTTTTCTTTCATGCAGAGTTTTTATCAAAGCTGTGGGGAAAAATACTGCCCTGTTCCAAATAATACAAAGATGCCTGTATTAGCCATTGTGTATAGCAGAACATTCAACATAACAACTTACACGTAGAAGTCACAGAATTGCACAGTCAAGCCCAGACTACATGGTATTGAATTATTCATGACATTTGTAATGCTAGAACAAAAACAGCAGCAGAAGGAAGTGCTGCAAAGGACATGCTGCCCTGATTGGTTGTTAGCCACTGGTGTACAGTCAGGCAAATCTTGAGGTTCTCTTTGTTGAAACTCTGGCGCTGTGCTATACAAGCTATATGAAAGTAATAGCTAATGGGGGAAGGTTAACTAAAAGAAGAACTCTGACACAGAGAAATGCAGAGTACATACTAACTTATTGTAATTTAGAGAGTGGGAAATGAAGGTCTTACATTTAGTTGGATGCTGAAAGTATCAACTAGTGTGTAAATATTTACTGAAGAGTAATTGAAGGGATTAGCCTTATTTGATAGTTCACAGGATGATGCCTGCCGATGTCTGTCCAGTGGAAACTGGGACAGTGTAACTAAAATTATTTCTAGAGCTGCTGCATCTTAAGAGAGAGCTGTGGTCTAAAGTCTGTTCATTGAAATTCCATACCCTGTTGTATATATTTTGATTTATGCTGTATCCTGTTGTATATATTGTTTATGCAAATTCTATATTGAAACCAAATACTATATACTTGGTCTTTGAAAGTTGAGACTGACTTAAGATACCTGCTGTGGAATTTTTTGAATAGCTAAAAGGTTTCCGTAGAGGGCTTGGTAAAGATTCTGTTGCAATATTGATTTTCTTCCCAAATGCACCAAACCCTAGACTAGGCATTTTTTGAGCCTTTTACAGTAGTATTACTAACATAGATAAAGATGATCCTTTAAATTTTTATACTCTAGCCTTAAAAAAATATGTTGTAAATCTGATTTGAGCTTCATTGACTGTTCTTGCGGATGCAAAGCAGTCGTTTGATAATGCTGTCAGGCTTGGAGTGGGCACCAACATGATAATACAAGGATGTTTGATCGGTCCTTCTGGAATGCTTTCCTAATGGCCAGGGAGCGCATCCATCCCACACCTCCCAGTCCTGTTCACTGCAAAAGCAAGCTTGGTTCTTCTCATCTGCAGACTTGACTCTTCAGAAAGAAGAGTCACTCCACTAGTGGAGTTGAGCCAATCTTGCTAGTTCCCTTTGTACCAGCCTGCAAAATCCAACCATCCCTCAAAACTTCTGCCATCTACTTAACGCTATTGCCTACCACACGCAGCAATTTCTTATGTCTGTTTGGTAGTTTCCTGTGACCTGTTCACTTAACCTCAGGCCAGACCCTAATGAGCATCCTCAGTGTTTGCCTACAGGCCAAAACACTGTCTCATTGGCCTTTGTAACCACCCCTTTAAAGATTACCTGTTGATTTTGAAGTGGTTTTTCTTGCCAAAGGGACTTTTTGGGAGAACAGAAAATTCAAAAGTTTTATCAATCCTCTGGAAAATTCTGTAAAACTTGTGAGATCTTTGCTCCCAAGTGCATTTCATTGAAAGCGCTGAAATCACTTCTTCACATCTTTCCCTCCCAACTGCAGAAGTTTCTTGTTTTTAATACTATGAGTTTTACAGGGTAGACAAAGTTAATCAAGACCTGATACTTATTGAAAAACAGAAATAAAAGAAAAACTTAAAAGGGGAGAATCTTGGAGAGATGCAAAAAGAAACAGTTTACTACCAGGCAAGACTTGAAAATATTTGAGAAGAGAAAAATATTGCCAAAGCCATAGTGCTGCTTTCCAGATACACAAAGACTCAAACAAAACAAAACAAAACAAAAAAAAAATCATTTTTCAAGACATGAAGACTTACATTAAAGGTTATCCTGTCATACTAAGTTCTGCTGTATTGCCAGCTTAATACTAGTATATCACCAGCAGTCCAGTGCAAATTTGATTATTGGTGTCTTGATAGCCAAACTCTACTAGATCTAACTTAATTTCAGGCTCTCTAGCATCATCCAATTTATAATATCGAATTATCAAAGCTATGATGTGTTATTACCACTAGTAATGTTACTGTCAATGTGTCTTGGCATCACTACGTGACGTTTATTTTATTTACTTATTTATTTCTTTTTACAGCAAGTTGCTGGGTACACTCAATTGGTTGCTATTTTAACAAGATCTCTGGAGAACTCTTCAAGGGTGATGCATGTTAAGAAAAAAAACAAAGCAATGTACTACTGAGCAGATACCAGATTAGTGTGCAAGAACCCAGAGCTCAAAAAAAGAAACTTAACCATGGAAAGAGTTTCTTAACTTATCCTTGTGCCACACTTAGAAAACATAATGAAAACAAGATAAGAGGCAAAGTTATCTCACTAGGATCAGTGTGACAAGGTTTCTGTTGACATCAGGGAAGTGATCGCTTCATCCCTTGTGTTACCTGTAGATTAGATAGTTACATTTCTAGCTTTATTCTGATGTAAACAATATTTTTGCCAATGCTGTTTGAAAAAGTGTATATTTTCCTAAAACTGCCTCTTGAAATATTTTAAAAATATAAAATTAACTTGCCTTTTTGTCTCAACTTCTCATCTACTTTTTCAGTGCAAGTCATATTTGGATTTGACTGGGAAAGAAATACAGAATAGACTACTTCTGAATGTACTTTCCAAAGACAGCTGCTCCTCAGTGTTTTATAGTCCTAAGGTATCATCCTGATGTGGTTTTAAATGTTAAATATAGGCGATATTTTGAGACATACGATCTTCTCTGTTTTCAGGTGGGCCATGCACAGGTACAGCTCATGCTTCGTTAACCACACCAACCAAAAGATCTTGCGACTCAGGTACGTGTTTTGGGGGTGTGTAGGAATTCGATTTTACGTGATTTGTAACTATACAGTTATAGTTTAGTAGTCAAGGGTAGCAACTATCTCTGGCAAGTACTAAATGAAAATTAGTACTGTTTCATTGCTGTCAGAAATGTAAATATAAGGATTTGTATGGCAAGTTGGTCATCTGAGAGTCCTTTTACACATAATTCCATAAATATGCCATATTTTTCGATTTCTTAGTGAACATAGGACATACAGGAGAAATCAATTTGAGTCTAGCAATTGTGGTAGTGTTCTGGAAATCCCCCATTTTCTTGAGTAGAAAACTGGAGTGTATTGACTTGACTTTCCCTGATTGAAGATGCAGTAGAGGCAGACGAGGTTTGCATTGAGTCTGAATTTTACCTGCTAGAGGTCCTTCCGATGACTTTATTTCTACATGGATTATATAGGTGAATAATCTCTCATAGAGCTAGTGTTAGTAGTGACATGTTAGGTCATTTGCAGACTGAATTTGCTGCTTCTGCAGCAGATCTGCCATGAAGAATTGTGTGAGCACTCCTTCGGGTTCATTCAGGCAGGCAGCCAAGTTAGCTGCATTGTCTCAGATCTTTGTCTGACTTTGGTTTTGCATGGATTAAGGAGAGCTCCTATGACCCTTTGCACCAGCACCACTGTGGGAAGCCATAATCTCCTGTGGCGTGGCCATGGCAGGCGTCTCAAAGCAGTAATATTCTAGCAGTCTCTGTTTCCAAAATAATTTTTGCCTGTATTTCAATTAAGCTGTATTGAGTGTGTAGAAAGGAAGGGTATTCTTGTTTGATTAGGGGCTCTTACTCTTTCAGGAGCTCAAGGTAAATTTCCTCTGAAGTCCTTCTTTCAAAAGGGGATTCAAGTTACTGTATGTTTAACTGAACTGTAGTTATTCCATGTATGCTTGGAATAGTTAGCTTGCAGTGAATGTGCGATGATGCAAGCTGGCTTGGTCTGCAGTGAAGGAAGGTTAAAAAGAAGGTGCATTACCTGGCGCTGGGTGCAGTTGCAGGCCTCTCAAGTAATGCATAGTAATATGTGACAATGCTGTGAGTATTGCTTGTCAAGGAACACTCTGTGTTTGGCACTGGAACATACTGGATCCAACTTCTCCAGAATAGACTGACTCTCATTTTTTCTTTTCTACATAGCCATGGTGTTGTACCTAAACAAGATGGGATGTTTGCCACTGTATCCCTTGCAAACTAATCTGCTTTGCTCATGGTATTACTAAATTCTGTTTTCTTTATATGTTGACTGTTATAATGTTTAACTCTGGTTTTCATTGCAGGGTAATTTAAAGTCTTTCTATACTGAAAACTAAGAATCCTATGTGAATATTTAAAACAAATGTGCTTGTGATTAAAGTAAAGGGGCGAGTAAGTCTGCTATTTGGAGTGTCAAATGGCAACAGTAAAAGTTTCTTAGAATAAGACAGATTAAGCTACTTGACATTGAAAAATATTCATTAAATGGTTGGCTAACTTTGCTCAGTACTCTTATTTTCAGTTCACGTTAATGTTTGGTCCCTGCTTGCTTGTATGTTAATAATTTGTGCATTTAACAAGAAAATAAGTAGATTATCTTAATCTGATGCCGCAAGTTTCATCCTCAGTCAACTAAAGCTAATGATTTAACATTACCTCAGTGTTTTTTTACATTATTTGCTCAGTGATGTGCATACTTTGTTTTAGTCCCTTAAACTAATAAACCTGTTAGCAGGAGTTATAGTTTTCTTCTCCAGAGCTTGAATTTTCAGCAAACTTTTGCTTTTAAAATACATTTCCATGTTTTCAAAGTCTGCATTTGAGAATCCAGATACATTGTCAAGAAAATGTGTGACATACTCAGAAATGCGCAGCAAACTATGTAGGTGAACATTTCACACTACATTCACTTCAGCTTAGTGTCCCTTCCTAGGAAGCTATTTCAGTGATACAAGCAATATTTGTCAATACTCACTTTGAGTATAAGCCTTTTTTCTGTAAGTACTCTACATTTCTTCTGCTTGAAAGAGCTTTGAAGGAAGAATGTTTTGGTGGAATTCATCTGTGTAATTTTTTTCCCCTTTCAAGCATAGTTTTCCCCTAAAGTCTGCCATATATCAGCATTTGGACAGAAAATTAGAAATTTGACCTACTTATCTGGTATGCAGGTTCCCATCAGGAGGATATTAAGGAAGACATAAACCTTTCATACTTTATTAGAATGAATGTAACTATTGAAGAAAGATCAAAACAATAAATCTGCTAAGTCATAGAAAAGTTTTCTCACAAAAAAACCCTACCACCCCCATTTTTTTAGCTAATGCACTTCTCAACTTGCATGCTGGAGGAGGTGTTCAGATAAAAAATTGTATTATGACACCAAATAGTGGATTTTTTTTTCCCTGCTCCTGTTCACCAGAATCATCACTGTAGTAAAAAGTATTTCTTTTCCAAAGTGTGCCCATAGGACAAGGTTTATAATGAAAAGAATGAATGGATGATGCCTCAAAGGCTTTTGAGGGACAGTGTTACAAAGATTTTGTAGGAAGAAAGATGGGACTGTGTGGCCTAGTGTATGGCTTTTTCTGTATTTTGATTTGCTTCTTTGTGGTGAGGTAATGTTATGATTGATGGTAGATACTGAGGCTTACTTGAGTCAGTAGGACATCCAGATCTCATTTATATTGTGTGCTCATGTTGTGAAAGTGCAGTATTAAGTGGGATATTAGGCTTCTTTTTCTGCTGTACAACTTTGATGCTGATTTAATGTGCAATTCCAAGCAGCCAGATTTTAAAACATTTTCACGTAGCTTAAAGAAACCTGGAGAAAAAGGATGGAATCAATGCGCTCAGTTAATTTTTAATTGTGCAGCAGAGAAGGTAGTGGAAACAGGCAGATAAAATGCGGTAATAATACAATCAATTCATACATTATATCCATAAAGTCAGTGAGGTTTTTAAGTACTTTATTGCTCAGTAGCAGTTTATGAGAAATGTGCATCTTTAATATTTAGTATAGTTACACAGGTTGATAGCTCACATTTTATGAGGTGATCTGTCCTAGATGGGTGTGGTAGTATTTATATTGTACAAGATTACGGCACCTGTCTCATTGCTGTATGCTTTTTCTGATATAAGTTTTAGTCTAGAAGATACAAAATAATTCTTCCATTGCTTGAGAAAAGCAGTTAAATGGGTGTATGGTCCTTTTTGAAGTTTTGAGTTTGGTGGTGTTTTCACACTAAAGCGTGTGCTTGGTTGTAGCAGTGCCAGAAATCTAAATGCTTTGAGGCTGAACCTGTACAATTGACAGGACAGCTTTTTAGGAGTTATAGAAAGGGCAGATTGTGGAAATAGAAAAACACAAATTTTTAGGCAGAGCTAAAACTTAAAAAAAAAAACCCAGTACTTCTGCATTTTTTTTTTTTTTCAATCTTTGTGTAGAGTAAGGGAAAAAAGACTTTGTACGCCACTAATTAGATTTGAGGGGGTTTTAACTGCTCTGAACTGTTAAGCTTCTGAGCCAAAAGTATACAAAAAATATTGAAGGGGTTTTATTTTATAACATTAAACCAACTTTGTGATATGGTTTTTATCGGTGTTCCAGGGGACATTTGAGGTATTTTTTATTGCTTGACTTCTGGAGGGCATTGTGTTAGAAATCCAACCTTCTTAGGGCTCTCTCACTGACAGGAAAGTGACGATAGAGCAGCCTCTGAGCAGCATAGTAAATCACGCAGCCCTGGCAATAACGGTGCCCATTAGGGAGGCTCCTTTTTTTTTTTTTTTTTTTTTTTTTTTTTTTTTTTCTCCTCTTTTCTCCTCTCCCTACTCAGTTTCCAGCTGTACTAATAGAACAGCGATAAAGCAAGGCTGTAAATAAAAGTTATAACCTAATAGGTGGGTACTGAAGTGGAACGGACAGGAGCTGAGGCATGGAGGCCTTATTACTGCTCATCAGCAATTATAAACAGGATAAAGTGTCTGGGACTTCCACTGATGCAGCAAAACCTAATAGAGGCTGGGAAATGACACCCTACCGTGATCAGATGATGTATGTTGATGGCTTTTTACTATCTCATCTTATTGCCTATTTTTGTGATGTGTTGTATTACCTGTTCTGTGCTTCCGTATCTGTCTGGATGAAGGGATCAGTTTTCTCTCCTGCTCAGAGGACCTTGAGCGTAAGCTCGCTTTCTTGCACATATTCTTTGCATTAGTTGCTAGTTATCTGAGAGCCTTCTCAAAGTGTTATGATCATTGTAGATTAAAATCTTCCTAATGGTAAGACTCATAATAATCACATTCACAAACAAATGTAAGGACTTGGTGCAACTGTAGGATTTATTTTCACTAGCACCTTTTTCAGCTTTACAAAATCACCCTCATTCATTAAAAATAGTGGTTATGGTCACCCGAACAATCTTTTCTACTACATACACTCCATGCAATTTAGACTAAATGTGTTATAACGGTGTGGTTGAAGAATCCAAAGAGATAGGTTTGAGGTCAGTATATGAAAAAGTCTGTTAAAAGTTAGCTATAGCTGTGATGATCCTTGCTCTGAATTATAAAAACTTCAGCTGTTCCTGGGAGTTTTTAAGAGCTTGTTAGCACACAGTAATTGGTAATAGTCACAAAAAAAGTCTTTCTTGATCTTTTATCTATCACAGTCTAGCACATTCCTGTGCTAGACATCTAAATTACCTCTTCACTAAACCGTAGTGCAAAAAAAAAAAAAGCCTTGGAATTTAGCCTGTGATGGCTTTAATCTAAAGAGAAGTTTTGCAAGCATCTTCATAGTTCATACAGTAATCACTAATGTTATTTGCTTCTGAAGATAATATTCTTCTGAGTAGTGGAAAAAGAATTCAGAAATTAAAAGGTGTGCAGCAGCATCACAGCATGTGAAAACAGTGACTCCTATCTTTGACTATACAGTACAGCCAGGATAAAATAAATAGATCGTTTTTCTATCATCTTAGGATATTAAAGCAGGAATGCTTGCATCTGCCTGCGTTAAAGTACACTAAGCTGAGATGTATGGAAACGCATTCTTTTCATAGTTGATATCTCTTTGAAATTAAATCTCACACTTACTGGTTCCCTGGTGTTCCTTTCCTTTGCATTGTTCATAAAGTGAGGAAGCTACATGGTTGAAGTGGCCAAAGGGACAAAAGAATGTAATGTGACTGCAGAAGCTCTATTTATATGCTATATAGATAAATTAGAAGTATTTATAGTGTTTTGAAGATGTTTATAAAATGTGCTAGTAATTCCTACTTAGGAATAACTCTTTTTTCTTATTAATCTGTTGAAATAATTCATCAAAGGATTACTGGCCTTAAGAAATAAAATTAATGTTATGGACTAGGATAAATCAAGGAATATGATAATTTACATGCTTAT
Organism: Urocolius indicus; assembly: GCA_013401255.1. Taxonomy (NCBI): domain Eukaryota; kingdom Metazoa; phylum Chordata; class Aves; order Coliiformes; family Coliidae; genus Urocolius; species Urocolius indicus. The sequence continues at coordinate 14,764 of WBNH01012230.1, forward strand.
CACATTTCCTATTTTATAACATTGTATTCCCCAAAATGTAAGGCAGTTGTATGTGGTCCCTGTGTTACTAAAATATCCTTTAAAAAGACAACAGGAAAACCTCAGAAACAGAGGATTGCCTCTTTCCAGTTGTGTGGTGTACCAGCGTACGTTGTAGTTGTTAACTACCTTGTGCGGAAGGGTGTGTGCTAATTTGAGTATCAGAAGTGTGTACTGATTTAAATAGCTTCTGATTATACAGGGATCCATAGGGTATGAGAAACAAAGTTTTCTTCCTTTGCAAGGAGGGGAAAAACCTTCAGTACCAGAGGCAATTGAAAAATAATCAAAATATTTATATGATTGGGGGAATAAGTGTCTCCTGGCCTATATGACTATATGAGCAGCTGCTGAGTCACATACCTCTGTGTACCTCACAATGCTCCCACCTATCTGAGGTCTCTACCATGTTGTCAGTTCATTCAGAGTCCAGCATCCTAATAGAGAATGTCTTCCATTAAAACTTAGTGCTGCTACCTTTATTTACCCTCTTAAATCATCTCAACTCATTTTCTTTTCCCTTCTGTGCTGTTCGGATATGCCCTTGCCTTTTGTGTTCTTACTTACCAAATAACCTGTTAAAGACTTTTTTTTGATTACTTGTAAGTCCATTCCTCAGCTTTCACTTGTTTTTATCTCTTTTTGCTGCTCTTGATCCAAATTTTTCATCTGTTTTCGTTTCTATATCCTGAATCCCATTATGCAAAAGACCACATTCAAAGCAGAACAACTTTGAGAAAAATGTACTTAAGTCAAGAGGATGGGATAATCTCTTGAGAGGAGTTCACATTGAATTGTAAGCCAGCAGGAAAATTATTTTGAATGTCAAAATAAAGATAATACCAGATGATAGGAGAATAGTAAACACTCTCCCTGGATTAGCTGTTAGGAAAAGTATAAGTACTCTCTTCCTCTTCAAAGGAAGAGATCTGTTTTCTCTCTGATTGGTGCTGGAACTGGTACCCACAGAGGCTGTGAAATCTTAGTCCTCAAAAATTTTGGACATGAACTGGACCAGGTACAACCTCCTCCAGTTTTCATGTTTACTCTGCATCAAGCAGGAGGATGGACTAAATGACCTCCAGAAATCCCTTCCAACCTGATTTTTATAATGATACTAACAGAAACCAGATTTGATCTGAGTAATTAAATATGTTTAGTCTGACCTCAATAGCATTCATAGCACTTAATGAGAGCTGAGGCAGGTAGGCTTCAGAAGTATATATGAGCATTTAGCGCCTTGAGCATTGCAGAGAAGAGCTGGGAGAGAGACTCTTAAAAGGTGGGAGATTTGGGATGGTGATGAATGCAAAGTGGAAAGCTGGGAGAGCAGTCCTTGCAGCAGGATTCTTGGTGGCCATTAGCAGAGTAAGAGTGCTTCAGTAAATAGAACACTCTCGTATTAAAAAATCTGTGCTGCTGTCCTTATTAGTTTCTCACCACTTTTTCTGTGTGATCTGATAAGTAGCTTTCAGTCTGGTTAGTGAAATTCTTTCCAAGTACAAAATTGTATGTTTTTATGGTCACTACCTTTTAAAATTCACATATGGTCACATCTTTGTATTAAAGTTGTAGGGAATTATGACAAAGAATTTATCCTCAAATTCACCAGAAAAAAGTAATAACTATTTTATTCATTACTAATATCTTGATTAAAATTAAATAGCTTTATATTTTCTATTTTTAGTGGCTTCATGACATGTTTCATTTTCAGAACTATCAGGATCTCTCTGATCAGTTAACTGGCCATTGGTCAATACACAGTTATTGTAAGAGAATATGCATCCGTTAAACCTACTTAGCATTATGCTTCCAACAGCTCTGAATTCTTTACAAACAGCATCCATCCATAGACTGTTGAAAATCCATTCCCAAATAACAAAATTGCAGCTCATGACTTTAAATAAACAGCATCTTCATTCATTTCAAGGGCAAAGAAATAAAAGTTACTGTCTGACATTTCCTGCCTACAGCCTCTTTCTAAAACTTAATAAAAACATCTGTTGGAACAGGATGGGGGAAGATTAGGGTTTGCTTTACTTTCGATTGAGCTTTCTCACTAGCAAGACAATGTGGAGAATGTTATAAAGAATAGTTGAGATCATTAACTTCAGAATCTTTTAGAAACTCTACTCCTGTCAGTCTGAAGAATTGAATTAATTTTACTTCAGTATGGTGCAGTCAGCACCTTGATCTGGTCTGTACAGATCAGACAGCTTTATTACTGGTATTTTTTAGCAAATGAGACACATTGTTATCATTTTAAATTTGATATTTTATGATGAAGGAGGTTTTTTTTAACGAGTTCAGCATTAAATAACTGGCTTGAAATATGTTAAAAATATGTAGCCACTTATATTTGCTTTTTAAATTATTTTATAACTATCTTAAATTAAAACACATGTAATGTACAGGGAACTAACCTGTGATCCTGTCACTCCTGTACTTTTTGATGTGAGGGCAGTGCCCCAAAGGTTTCATCGGACTTTTCATGAAGGCTTTTATTCTGACTGATGATTTCATTGAACATCAGACAGCTTTTAAGTATAAGTTTTCACTAGGTTCCATTTAGATATTAATTTTGAAAGAGATCTTAAAAATAGATGTAAGTAATTTTAGAGTCTCTTGAAAGTATGCTTAAGTCTGTTGAGCATATGCAGAGGAAAACTGTCTCTTGCTACAAAGTGAGAGTTTATAAATACCCGTATGTTCACTGAATTGTCATGAAAAAAGTTACCTATTTTTCCTGTTTCTGTTCCACATTATTTTCTGTACCATAAACTTCAGGGAATAACTAACGTGACCAACATCTTGGAGCCAAAGAGGGGGGCTGAAAATGAGCTGGTTGTAAGATACAAGACAGCGCATATACTGCTGCATCCTCTGAGTTTCATTAATCTGTTTTGTCCCCCTCTTTGCATGGATCTGGTCTTTGGTTCAGGTTAGTGTAGATGCTTCCCAAATACCTACTTTCAAAACAGTAAGAACTGCCCAGTAAACCACTGTGACTTCTGATGTATTGTAGACAGCAATCAGGAGTACAGAAATTGTCTTCTATGCTTGTTTTTGACCTACAAAAACTACTAGAAAAAGTAACACAATCAAAATATAAACTGATTTTCAAGCTGTATTTAAAATAACTAAATCGGGACCTAGTGTATTTTGAAGATAGATTAGCTGTGCTTTTCAGAACCTACTCAATGCATTCAGTAACATTTTTATCAAAATGAAAGAGCTCTACATTTTTTCCTTAACATTAATCAGTTACAGTCCTTGGAATACAGTCTCTCATTGCCAGATTTCGGTAGCTAATGGCATCACTGAGGTTTTGCAGTTAATGACAAATAATATTTTTGAAAGATAGATATTGAAAACACGTATTTTTTCACTGCTAGCGGGCAAGAACTCTTTACAGTTCCTCTTCTGAATCTGCATCTTAGCTTTGGAAAACCCTCCTTACACCAATGCAGGGATGGGTATACCAAGAAAAATTCAGGGTATGAATGAAAAATAACAGAGCAAGTAGTTTCTATATAGAACTGGTTTTAGGCTATTAGTTTGAAGAATTACCTTCCTGAATACTGTGTACCATCTGATTGATGAGGACATAGCTGAAGTATACTACTAGGACTTTGGAGCAGAGCACCACAGCTTATTTATGCACTCATGATCTGACTAGCAAATATGCAATGTATCTAGCATTATCTATTCTTGTTAATATTAGAGAATTTCCCAAAACATGAGAGCTCTCATTAAGGTCAGCAAAAACAAAACTAGAATATTGCTGAATGCTTTTGAATTTCCCATTTTACCTGAACCTGTGTAAGCTTGTTTGTTTGTGTTTGTACATACACATTCGTATATGTAAATACACATATTTGAATACTAGTAAGTAGTCTTCAGGTGCTGTGGAGTGGCCAGGATGTTCATAATTTGCCTTCAGAACTTTTCTTCCTGTTTTTTCCCATGTTACAATTTTTTTTTTTCTTCCTTCTTGTGTTTATGTTCTTCCATTTAGCTATCTGCATTTTTGCATTAGTCCTTCACGTAATAACTTTATTGTGATTACTCAGGCCACTTATGATATCATTTATTCTCCGTCACCAGAATCTGCCTTTATCCCTCTCCCAACTCTAACCCTATGCTGCTAAAATTCATGATTTAATAATGAGAAAATAAATTAAAATGAATACCTGTATAGCATTTTCTTAAAAAAACCTATTGAGTTTAGCCTTGTGGCCTTTTTTTTTGGCCTTTTCAAGGTTTCTTCTTTATAATAGAATATGTGACAGGCTTGAGATGCTGTTTCTTAGCTATTAGAAGAAACCCAACAAAACAGCAACCCAAAGCAGCTTCCCTTAACATCCTTAGAATAGTATCAAGTTGCTGCACTGCATAAATTGTCCTCAGTGATCAAGACAATGAGAATTCAGTCTGGTGCCTGCATGCACCAAGAAAAGCTATCTGTGTATGATTTTTGCTGTCAGCAGCCATTTTAAACATGGTCTTCACCTGTTTACCCTTACAGCAAGAGATGAACAGCAAGCACCAAAGTGTCGCTCTAGGCTCAGTACTGAGACCACTCCTGTTTATTAATGATCTGGATGAGGGGATAGAGTGCACCCTCATTTTGCAGATGACATCAAGCTGGGTGGAAGTGTCAATCTGTCTGAGGATAGGGAAGCTTTACAGAGAGATCTAGATATGCTGGATGGCTGGGCCAAGGCCAATTCCACGAGTTCCAGTAAGTCCGAGTGCTGAATCCTTCACTTGGGCCACAACAACCCCCAGCAGTGCTACAGACTTGAGGAGGAGTGGCTGGAAAGCTGCCAGGCAGAGAGGGACCTGGGAGTGTTGGTTGACAGCAGCTGAACATGAGCCAGCAGTGTGCCCAGGTGGCCAAGAATGCCAAGGGCAAACTGGCCTGCATCAGGAACAGTGTTGTCAACAGCAGTAGGGAGGTGATCATTCCTCTGTACTCGGCTTTGGTGAGGCCGCACCTTGAATACTGTGTCCAGTTCAGCAGGACTGTTCAACATATTCTCTCTTCACAAAGTCACCCATTGTTGTGAGCTCTGGAGATTTGGCCTGTTGGTGTAATTCAAGAAAGGAACTCCATTCATCTAGTTTTCTACATAAACATAAATCTCCTTTCAGTCAGCAGCAATAAGGGCAGCCATTACCTTAGGAAACATTTCAAGTAATTGAAATGCCCGAAATTAATCTGTGAAAGGAGCTGTACCGTACAGGTACCTAAATACATTTAAGTATGTACTTGTTTGAATCAATTGGATGTATAAATAAAAAAGTTTGGGAAATAAATGAATGTTTCTGTTAGCTAAAGACATGCAAACATCAGAGAGTTGTGGGGGAGTAATGTAAGAATTTTGCTATAAAACAGATGCAGTATAGGAGCCTATCTATGAGATGAAAACTAATTAGCTTTTCACTTAATATAGCAATTACAAAATTCATTGACAAGAAAGGATAATAGACATTTCACACTTTTTCTAATTAAAACTTAGCATGCTGTAGCTTTCGTAGTTCACTATTTGTTATATTTTCAACATTCATTGCATTCTTCTAGGTTACTCGCACTAGATCAGTCTCTTCCATCTCATTAGAGAAGATAGTCAATAACCTCTGCAGCACAGTGTACTTCCTTTTTGACAGATGGCAATACCAACAGTACAGGTTTAGAGGAAAACAAAAAATGTGAAAGGTAGGAAGGAATTAGTATATGAATCTTTTTAGAAATTCTTTTTCTGACCATGTATCTCAGAATTGCAGAATGGATGAGGGTGGACAATTGTCTGGTCTAACCTCCTCGCTCAGGGCAGGGTCACCTAGAGCAGACTGAGAGCCATGTCCAGTCAGGTTTAGAACACCAATGCGGATGAAACCTCTGCAGACCCTGCTGACCAACCTATGCCAATGTTGCATCTTCCATACACTAAAAACAGTGTTTTCTGATGTGTAAGTGGAATGTTACTAAAATTATGTAGTTTACAGTTATGTATGGCTAGGCTCTGATGTTTTTTCTGTTTTCCTGAAGTCCTATGCCAGCAGTAACATATGCATTAATACTCAGATATGCACATACATATATGTATATATTAAAAAAAAAGAAACCTAGAGATTGTTCAATTTTTAAGTTTGGTGATAAGAAGCACAAATTAGGTTGATGCATTTAAACCACTGAGGGTTTTCCTAAGGAAATTGGGCCCCTGTAGTTTGTCCCACAATAACTTCTGAATCTCTTGGATTATTTTATTCAAATTTCACAAGAGTATCATGGTCTTGAACATACTAATCTCACACACAGATTTTATGAAAAATGTCAATCAACCATGTACAGAAGCTTTGTCATGCTCTGGAGTGTTCACCTCGGTTCTACAAACGCTGGTTGCCGCTATGCTAGCAAAGTGTATGGTACTGTGAATGTTTGATTCTCCTCTTCCTTGCAACATATGCATCGTGTGTGCCACTTCTCATTTTAAGGACATTAAGCTACACTATGGTTGAGCTCAAAAGTACTGCTTACGCTCAAAGCAATACACGTGCTAAACTCCTTTTTTTCACTGGTTTTTAGTGTTCATAAAAAAAAAAAGATATGTCATCTGTAACAGAAGCCTTTTTCTTAATCTCTATTGCAAAGAGGGAAGGTGGCAGAATTTTGCTGGCAGAGTTTGAAGCACGTCAATAGCATTTCAAATTTGGAATGTCTTGCAGCAACCCTTTCAATTATGTATCTCAAACAGCTGGACCAGAAGTTGTGGGGTTTTTTTTTGTTGGTGGGTTGTTTTTACTCATTAGAGCTGGAAACAACCACAATTGAAGGGTTTTGATAATGGATGAGAAATAATAACTTATGTCTAGCAGCTTCTGGAGTTATTTATAGTCTCCATAGTGATTTAATAAGGAGCCTCTTGAGGCAAAGAAGCAATTGATGGATCTTTACTGCACAGGAATAGTCCCTATAGAACTCTTCCTGCACCACGTTGTATGGGGACAATGACTTTCAGCACAATTGCTTTTAAACTCTATGAAGGGGGGAAAAAAATGAGTCAGTGAAATGATGATGCTAAGGGCAGTGAATGATACTAGGACAGGGATTGATTGCATGGTAAATGTTACCAAAGGGTTTATGTAATAATTTTTGAGATATCTATCTCTAGTGTGTTAAGAAAAATTGACGTAAATTCACAAAAGAAATGAATTTCTATGAACATGAGTGCCTCCAGAGAAGTGCATGCTTAGGCTTCTGACGCGGCTTTGAGATGCAGTCATGATTGCATGAGAGAACAAGATGTTCATCTCATTGTAAACACCAGTTTCAAAATAACTTTTTCCACAGCGTTATACAGCAACAGGGAGAAACTGAGGCAGTCATAGTTCTCAAATTTGGCTCATAAGATGTTAATCTTGAATTTCTGTCTCTTCATTAATAGTCAACAAGTCAATGCGGTTTGGAACAACTATGTTAATTTTAAGTTCATTTGAAGTAGATGAGATGATTTAAAATGATGATTCTGGTAAATGTGATAGGAAAAATTTGTAAAGAGGCAGTTTCCTCTAGACAAAATTTCTAATGCATAGTCAGCGTGTCAGGGAATTAAATAATCCCTCATCTAAAAGTGGAATAACGAAGGAAAAGGATTCAAAATCCTAGAAACTGACAAGATTATATTGGTCTAAACTATAGTTAAGCCCTGTTATGTAGTTATTGTCTGTGACCATGCAAGTTTCTTCTTCGACAGCGGTTTTAACAGCTCAAGCTCTGTTTAGAGTAGTTTCAAGGAGATGGCAGTGATGTTTGAGGGTTCATTAATTATAGCTCCTACTGGTGTTTGCAAAGTCAGCAGGGATCTTAAATGTCAATCTGTCAGTGTGATGGATTCTTTATGAAAAGAAAAATAAATGTGACTGAGTGCCTCAAAAGCTGTCATGCAACCAGAGATGAGATTCAACTCATTTCTGAAGCAAGCAGCAGCAGAGGAGAGCTTTTCTTTCTCTAACTACCCTTCTATCTCTTTCCTCCTTCCCTGTTACATTTTCTGAGCCCACATCTTAGCTGAGCTTTCCATCCTCTCACCAAAAGACCATGAAAGAGCTGTCATGGTTGTTAGTGAAGCCATGCACATGCAGCATGCAAACTCCTCTGTGGCAAGAGAGTAAGAGAGTGGGTTTCAGCTCTGACAGTTGTAACACCATTTATTTTGAGGGGACAACGTGAGTAATGAAGACAAGAACACTGACAGTAAGGAACAAACATGAATTTCTCTCCAAGACATAACAGAATTTTTAGGAACACTACTGTTTGTTGTTTCTAGACAAGCCTCCAGTTTCAATCTCGCTCAGCTGACTGACTTCATTCTCTTATTTCAAATGAGAATTTGATAGTCACCTCGATAAGAATCTCCATCATCACATCTAGATTAGAAGAATCTTTATTTCTTAATTCTGAATTAAAATTGCAATTGGAGGAGTGTCAATGGCAGTTACTCTGGTGAGCAATTTCTCTGTGAAATTTGTGTCATCTCTATTGTTTTTCTTCAATTTTACAGAGAAATTTATGATATTTGACGTCTGCAGATAAAAGGAAATCATTAAGGGTTTTTGTTTGCTTATAGTGGGTGTTTGTTGGTTTAGGTATAATTGTAAAGTACAAGTTGAGTGTAGAAAATGTTTCTTAAAAGCAAGGCAAGAAGTAATTCTTGTTGCATGAACCATCTTTCTAAGGAAGGCCACAGTCAGTCATTGGCTGAAAGAATCCTCTTCTTTGTAGCCATTTTTGATTGTTTAATAGTTTACACTGAGTGTTTGCTCTTGAGTCTAATTGCAGCACTTCACATCATTCCTAGGGGTTGAGATTTTTTTCTGCCATGCAGGTAGTAAAGCTATGTGTGACAGTTTCCTTTTGCTGTCAGATCACCAAAGTTTAATATCACAAGATTCCAGGTACTGGAAGATTTGTTTTGTCCTGTATTGTTTGTGTCAGTATTGTGGAAGGAAATGTGATCTGGAAGAAATGCATGTCATACAGAATCCAAAAGTTCTGGTTTCTTATCTGTGTTTTCTTCTTTCTCTTTGTACTTACCCATGACAATATGTAGTCATGTGTACTGTTTGGTTTGAAATGAGGGCTAGCTTGGGCTTGTGTGTTCAAGGTGTGGTGCAGCCATCGATCAAATAGCTGTCACTGTCCCTGTAAGTCATGATAAGTTTACCTTAGTGTTAACACTGTTTTATTTATGGCACAAAGATTTGCATTTTAAAAAATGAGATATCTAAATTTTAATTTCTACCATATTAACCAAGTTATGTTGATATTCAATTAATCATTACTAGTTAACAGGAAATTTATAATTAAATATTTTAATTATAGAACTACTAGCCTGACTCGGGGTAGCTATTTTTCACATTAAGGCACATGGCTTCATTAACTGATCAGACACCAGTTGACTCATACACACGAATCCTTTATTGAGATTTTATTATAAGCAGACCACTATGGTTTCCATCGGCTTGATTCAGGATGCCAAATTTGCTTCTGAGAACTACCAGAATGGCTTATGTTTCCAGAAGCAAAGATGTGGGGGAGGTAGCTATTTCAAAATAGCTCTTTCTCTGAGTAACGAATAAATTGCAAGTCATATATTTCTCCATCTTGGGCAACAAGGTGGGCTGGAACAGATTTTTGCTGTACCCTGGGTCAGCCAGTCAAGGCTAGCCTGCTCTTGCAGCCACCCTTAAAAATAAGTGTGTGTGACAGGACTGTTGCCTTGAAGTATGACTCAAGATCACTGTTCAGAGAGTCAGGCAATGTATTCAGACAATCTTTCTCATGGATCATATTCTGCTAAGATTTAATTTAAGACAGGACTAGTTGTTCCATGACTATATTGATTCATTATGCACTACTTTCTTCTTGTCAAGACTCCTGCACAGCCAGGCATGCAGAAGTGGCATACTGAATGTTAGTTTAGGCCTAGGTCTAAATTATAATCTGACATTGATAAAAAATAAGGCTGTATTGAGGCACACATTAGATGAAATTATTGCATCATTAAAAAAACTTATCACCTGTAAGCTGTGCATAAAGAGGTTCACTTTTCTATGAAATGTGAGATGTGGAGACTTTGTACTTATTGTAAAGCCAGGCACATGTTTTTGCATATCTTAAAAGCAGCGTGACAGAAATAAAGTAGACTCAAGTAAGGCAAGTTATGTATTTGTAATGGCTGTAATGTTGGAGTCCAACAACTGTAAAAACACTATGAGACATGGTCTGAAATACAGGTAAGAAAAGTGGCTTCTTTTATATTGCACGTAAGGAACCAGGTAAAGATAGTAGAGCATACCCCAGAGGGAAAAGCTTGCAGATATTCCTAGTGTGACTTCATTAGATATTTGCTGCAGGAAAGTGGTAATACTGATAAACAGTGGATCACATAAGGTCATGGAAATAACAAGGGTATGGACAATGTTTTAGCCGTGGCAGTTGTCTTTTCCTGGCTAATCTAGCTAACACAAAGTAAGCATTTTTCCCATAAGCGCTGGACAGCACACAATGGAAAGGTAAAGACATGTTCAATAGGCTACCACTCTGCCAAGAAAGATACAGTTATCGTGTTATTTGTTGGATTACTGTTCTTTCAAAATGGATTTAATTGAGCAAATATTCTTAGTTTTGTTTTGTTTTCCTTCATCACCAGCTTGCACTAGAACACTGACTGACTGCAGTAATGGATTTCAGCAGTTAGTTTCCTTAAAATGCTGCAACAAACAATTTCATTTTTAGTACAGCTTGGATTTAATTTATTTGCAGCTTCTATTAAAAAGAAATACAGAACTGATTCTGCTTCGTAGAAGTCTGAGAAGGGAAAATGTCTTTTATAGCCTGACCTGACTGAGATTGCAGAGTGGCAGATCTGCTGAAATCCACTGCCTCTGACATGCTACCCAATAAAGCTTCGGCATCCCATCTTCCAGCAATAATGTGCTTTTCGTGCTACTCTAGAGCCCTGATCAAAATACTGTTTGCTGTAAAATAAAAAAAAAAACAAAAAAACAACCACCCAAACAACAAAAAAAGGACACAACAGTAACTGAAGTAACATAGTCCTGAACTTCTTCTTAAGGCTTTCTACACACTATTTCTTTATAAGCTGAAATGTATAAAGTTATAAATGCAAATAGTATTCTTTAAAAATAGCTGAGCACTTTGAATTTATAGCATGCATATACAGACTGGGCTTATTTTGTTTGGGTTTGTATTGTTTGTGTATACTAATTTAGATTTAAATTGTTACCCATGTGGAAAGAGAGGGAAGCACAATATGGTGCCTTCATGTAGCTCCTTCAGTTATAAGAGAGATGATTTACGTGCCTTAAAAATCTCCCTGCTGCCCAGAAAGGAAATAGGTAGAATCTGCTTTCAGTTGTTTTTCAGCAGCAGCTTACTTCAGTTATGTTGTTCGGGGAGAACGAAGAAGGCACATGGGAGAAAGTAAATGAGCTGACAGATGAAGCCTGCAATTGTTTAGCATGATGTGTACTCTACATGTGTCTCTGTATGACCCAGCCATGACTGGAAGGAAACCAATCAGTTCATTTCCTATTCAGTTCTGCCAGCAGGAGGGGTTCTTATAGTGAACAAAGATAATTTGTTCTTTACTTGATGCTCATTTTGATTGTTAAGAAAGTGTGTATATGCAATAGAATGAGAAGTATCACGCTGCTTGGTGGTGATCCCAACTGAAAGCAATATACCTTCAATCTGCCCAAAGGGATGCCTCGGCAAGGAAGTTCTAATATTTTTCCTAAAATATTTGTTGTGAATACAACAGATTCACAGTCGGAGAGTGAGGCTTCTCCTGTGAAACGGCCACGGCTACTGGATGACAGTAATGACAGGCCTGAGGAAACCAGTCGATCCAAACAGAAGAGTAGACGCCGATGCTTCCAGTGCCAAACAAAACTGGAGCTAGTACAGCAGGAACTGGGATCATGTCGCTGTGGTGAGTACCGTCTGTCAGTAGCATCCAGCTTTCTAACGCAGCCATGCTCCGGATCTGTATCAGAGGTGGGAAGAGAGAACACTTGCAATTTTTTAATCTTTCAGAGATACTTCAGAGAGAAGCTGTAGCTTTCACTGGTAGCCAAAAGTTATAATTAGTTCCTGTCTAATTTTGCCTTTAAAACTTTGGCCTTAATGTACTGCCTTGTCTCAAGAGATCTCAGATGTTAATGAATTTAGTTTCAGAAGTCCCTGTAAGGTGAGAGAGCATCATACCCACTTGATAGGAGAAAAGACATAAAGCACATCAGTAAATACGCAAAGATGACAAGGTTTTTACACGGCTTAAAAGAGCATAGGTCAACATCTACATTCTGCACTTTACAATTACATTATTATTAAAAAATTAAAAGAAAATTTTTTTTTTTTTTTCGCTCTCAGACTTAGCTGTTGAGGGGGGGAAAACCTGTTCAAAATGCTTAATCATCCAACCTTACTTTTCCAAAATCGATGACACCGTTCAGCTAATTGAATTGAGGATGATAATCTCATGCACACAGCTAATTTGGGGTTTCACATTAATTGCAAGTAATCTTTCTGAAACAAAAATAAATGTGACTAGATTCCAGAGAAGATGCTGTCTCCTCATGGAACAGTTGTGTTCATAACTTGTTTAAATGTGCTCATCAGACCCAGTGATAATGCACATGGTAATTTTACCTGCTAATTATCATGTGTTAAAAGCATTATACTTGTGCTCTCTGACCATTTTTGTATCGATAAATTTTGAGAAGTTTGTTTAGTTACTTGGTTGTGTCTCAGCAGGGGATTTCCATAGATGATAGGTGTCTTTCACATTGTACCTGTGAAATGTGGAGCATGGTATTAAAATGTTTGTTGGATAGAAGTCATGTCTTTCAGAGCAGCAGTGGGAGGATTGGCTAAGCTAAGTTACAGTTAGTTAAAAAATTTTATATTGAATACCTAATTTCACATGAAGTCATAGCTGCAAATATTCTATGTTATCCTTTGTTCTTTTGTTCAGTGTCCTATCTACCTTCAGCCTTTAGCAGTTGTTGTTTTGTGCTCTTTGGGACATGAAACAGTCTTTGTTTAAGATACTGGAACATTGCCACTCAATTAACATACGTTATCCATGAATCATAGAATCGTGATTTTCATAAAGGAAAAGATCTTTAGACCATCAAGTCTAACCACTAACCTCACAGTGCCAGGCCCACCACTAAACCAAACCATACTCCTCAGCACCTCATCTTTTAAATATCTCCAGGGATGGTGACCCACCCGCTCTCTGGGCAGTCCATTTCACTGCTTAATAACCCTCTTGGTGAAAACGTTCTTCCTAATGTCCAGTCTAAACCGCCCCTAATGCAACTTAAATCCATTTTCTTGTGTCCTATCATTCATTACTGGAGAGAAGAGATTGATCCCCGCCTTACTACAACTCCATTTCAGGTAGCTGTAGAACACTGAACATGAAATCAAAAGCTGTCATGTTGAAGTTCTTCTTAAGAAGAATGTGTTTGAATACTTTGAAGTATTGACTAGATGATCTCTAAAGGTCCCTTCCAACCCCTACCATTCTATGATTCTATGATTTTTATCAAACCAAAGAAATTTGGTGCTGTCAGCAACACTGTTTGGTATGAGTGTTTGTGCTCTGCGTAGTGGAGACAGGAAGATCTGCTTCTTGGTCTGATGCTGTCACAGATCAAATGATAGGTACCTGATTGAAGTAGAAGTATCCTCCCTAATATTAGGAGCAGGAGAGTTTTACAAGTTTGGGGAGTACTGGAGAAAAGATGGTAACGATTCTGCAAAATTGAAGCTTTGTAAGAGCAATGAAGTTGAAAGCAACATTTAAAAAGTCCTCTCAATGATTAGTAATGTTTTTAAAATAATAAAACAAGATCTCTGACCTTTTTTTCATAAACTGGATAACAAAAATCTAGTTGGTTCCTCTCAAGCTTTCTTGAAGCAGTTGCCATAAAAATGTTTTAGGAATTGTTCTTCAAATTTTTTTCAACTGGATATATACAGCAATATGGAGATACTTCTGTTTAAGTTCATAAAATCTATTAATAAACACAAATAAGAAACAAAAAAAAAATCTGAGGAAATGAAAATTTACATTCCTACATTACATACTACATCTTAGACAGGATCATAGAATCTTAGAATTGTAGGGTTGGAAAGGACATTTACAGATCATCTAGTCCAACCCCTCTGCTAAAAAATAGTCCTCCTAGATGAGGTCACACAGGAACATGTCCAGAGAAGGAGACTCCACAACCTTCCTGGGCAGCCTCTGCCAGTGCTCTGTCATCCCTCACAGTAAATAGTTTTTCCTTATGTTTAAGCAAAACTTTTTGTGTTCCAGCTTCTTTCCGTTACCCCTTGTCCTGTCACTGGATATAACAGAAAAAAAGGGATATCCCAACCTCCTGATAGCCACCATTTAGGTATTTCTAAATATTAATGAAATCCCCCTCATAGTCTTCTCTTATCCAGGCTGAACAGCCCCAAGTCCCATAGCTTTTCCTCATAGGAAGATGCTCCAGTCCCCTGATCATCTTGGTGGCCCTATGGTGGACTCTTTCCAGCAGTTTCCTGTCCCTCTTGAGCTGGGGAGCCAGGACTCCAGATGAGGAATCACCATGGCAGAGGAGAGGGGTAGGAGAACCTCCCTAGACCATGTGATAAACATTTATATTCCACACAATCAGTGAGAGAAGTGGGAAGCAGGAATCTCTTTCCATGTTTATAATATGTCTGAAGAGACTGGATATCTTTTTGGTTTTCCAGTGCAGCTGTAATGTTTCATTAGTGCTGTATTTAGTGCATATGTGTTATCTATGATGAAATGCTGTTGTGTGATGTGAAAGCAGACATAACCTGCACTACTTAATTTTAATACTAATACTAACAAGAAGCAAACAAAACTCCGCCACCAAGCCACACAGATCATCTCAGTGTCACACCACATAAATGGCTTTACCAACCTGCATGAAGCTTTTGTCATTTTGAAAGAATGTGCCTTAGAAACCATTCTCATTAATTTTGCCCTACCATCTGTAGAATTAGGTTGCTTCAGGTCATGAATGACAAACCAGATCAAAGCCACTTGGTATGGGGTGGTGGGAAATGAGACATAAAAATATAGTTTTGCATATATGTGCAAAATTAAATCTGGCAAAATTCTCATTAATTTGAAGTGTTTCCTAAATCCCTATGTGCTCAGGTTTTCCTTTTTGCCATAAAGTGAAGCTCAGGTAATGACGCGTGTTTAACCTGAAGTGTTGGACATACAATCAACTGGTGTAAAATAAGCATGGATATTCTTCAGAAGTAATGGTCAAAGTAGAACATTGTTTGATCTGGACTTTGGATCACTGCTATTAAATTTATTGATATCTTAATCCTTAACTGAAGAAATGAGAAAAAAGTAGAAAAAGCTTCAACTTTCAACATAAAAAGAAATTCTGACGGTCAGAATCGATAACAAGGCAGACGTGATCTTGAGAAGGACAAATGTGTGTGTTTGCTTGAATGTAAGGAAAAAGGATTAACCACATAAATATTATGTTCTTCCAAAGCTGTATCTGAAATACTATTGTTAAAATACAAATTAATTCTTTAAGACTGCACAGAACAGCAATTTTATTGCTTACTGTTACACTTCTTCTTGTCCTGATGTTAAAAGTATTGGAAATCATCTCCTTTTTTTGCTTATGTGTCCTAGTGACTCTTGCAGTGAGATATTTAGTGAGATATAGTGGAAAGAAAAATCTATACATACTGGACAATGTTTTAATATAGACGTACTTGCAGATATTAATCCAGCATAACAGGGATTTGTCCAACGGGGCACAACTTTTTTAAAAGGGGGCAGAGTGGGCTGCTAACTTCCACCTAAGATTGTACACTGAACTCTGAGGTCTGTAGGAAACTCTGGTATTGGGTCTGCTGCCTCTTGTAAGACCTGTCCAGAGAGAGCTGATGCTGCTGAGCTTGTTTCCTTTGCACTACATGGAATTTTAGACAGATTTGACAGTGCTGCAGGGCTTTGCCATAAGGAAAAACAACTCACTACTGAGAAAGGAGTTCCAGTAAACGTTCTTCAAATTCAAACACAGGATTTTTCAGCTGTAGAAAGATTTGTTTATTTTCATACATGCAAACTCTCAGAATCTTTTTTCATTCTGCTTCCGCTCTATACAAGTTATTAACTGCTGACAAGAAAGTCACATCTCATAAATAATGCTTAAGAGCCATTGCTATATAAATTGAATGCGTTATGAATTGTGATGGGCCTTTTTGTAGCATTCTGTGCCTGGAGCAGGAAGAACAGAGGATGTCATTTTCATTAATTTCTAATGAGGTGCCAATTAAAGGCAAGGAAGGAACTCAGAAGGAAAGAGTCACAGAGCTCCCCTGAATCCTGTACCCTGGGGCTGTCAAACGAGTGTGCTGCCAAGCCTCCTCTGAAAGTTCCAGTAAATTACAAACTCATCCAGAGCACACACAGACAAATTCGGCTTCCCTTTGATCTTCAAAAGAGCAATTTGTAAGACGAGTTCTGAGCCTTTCACACAGTGAACTGGGGGAAGTGATAGGAATTGTTAATTGCTGATGCACTTTGCAGACTTCAGTGAGAAAGAGAAATTTTGAAATTAATTCTCATTTCGTGCCTCTCTGACTGGATAACCTTTAAATCAACACTACTAGAAGAAAACCAGCTTCCTATGAAATGTTTCTATGTGACAGTTACACTGGACATGTTTTCCAGACAGCAATGTTGTCTAGTTTTGGTTGGGTCTTTAAAACATGTAGTATCTTGTGATGGGTAACGGTTGTATTGAAATAATGTATTTATTTAATATTACATCTGCTAGGCAGTTATATCATCAGGAATTACTGGAATCATGTCCTTCAAGTTATGTTGTATTGTAGCATTTCTGCTGCAAGTCTAAGCAATCCAAAATCAATTGCCTATGATCCTTGATCAGAAAATTGGTTTCTCAGTTCAGTGATGTAATAAGCAAATGGTTACCACAAGCTTGCTTTAAAACTAAGGACGGTGAGTGAAAGTAGCTATATAACACAGAGTACGGGAAATGTATTTTGGAAGAAGTCAGGTTGATTATTTCCACGTTACACTATCAATGTATGGGCCTTGTCTATGACTTGACTAGATGTATGTCACCACTAAAAAAACGGTGTGTATGCTTTTAAAAGATACCGAGCTATAAGCTTCTGAGCCATAGAAATTACTTATACAGAAAGCATAGCTTAATTTGATGGCAGAGGCTTAGTAATTTATGACAAAAAGTAGTTCAAAAAGTACCACTTGCTATGTTAAGGCAACACACAGAAGTCTCCAGTGGTCTTTAATGTTGTTGGAATTACATAAGATGTATGAGGACGTTCTAGGTGAGCAGTAAAGGAATTGCATATCTGTCTGTGGTGGTTTAGGACAATACCTACCCAGTCATAATATCACTCCCCCTCCTAAACTGGACAGGAGAGAGAGAGAGGAATATAACAAACTGCTTGTGAGTTGAGATAAGGATGGAGAGATCACTCGGTAATTAACCTCACGGGCAAAACAGACTCAATTTAGGGAGAAAAAGGTTTGATTTATTAAAGAAACAATAAAAGCAGGGAGATGAGAAATAAAACTGTCTTAAAACACCTTCCCACACCCCTCCACTTCCCGAGACTCCTTTTCCTTCCCCCCCAGCAGCGCAGGGGATGAGGAATGGGGGTTGCAGTCAGTTCATTACAGATGGACTTTGCTGCTGCTGCTCCTCAGGGGGAGGCCTCCTCACACTTCCCACTGCTACGCTGTGGGGTCCCTCCCCACAGGAGACAGTTCCTCATTAACTATTTCCAGCGTGGGTCCTTCCCATGGGCCGCAGCTCCTCATGAACTGCTCCGGCATGGGCCCTCCCACGGGGCAGCTCCTCACACAATGCCCAGCGTGGGTCATCCACCGGGACAGACAGTGCTTCAGGGACAGGCTGCTCCAGCCTGGGTCCCCTCACGGGATCACAAGTCCTGATAGCAAACCTGTTCTGGCGTGGACACCTCCCCCACAGACTCCCAGGTCTTGCCAGGAACTTGCTCCAGGATGAACTTCTTACGGAGTCACGGCCTCCCTCCAGCATCCACTCGCTCCGGCGTGAGCACCTCCCCCACGGGCTGCGAGTGGATCTCTGCTTCCCGGTGGTCCTCCATGGACTGCAGGGGGACAACCTGCTTCACCATAGTTTTCACCACATATCACAGGGGAGCCTTCTTCTCAGTGCCTGGGCACCCTCCTCCCCCTCCTTCTTCACTGACCTTGGTGTCTGCGGAGATGTTTTCGCATTCTCTCTCCCTGTTGCTGCTGCAGTTCTGCAACTGCGCAACAACTTCTTCTGCTCACATATGTTATTCACAGAGGCGTTACCTCTACCGCTAATTGGCCAGGCCTGGGTCAGGTGTAGGGTCCAACTTAAAACTTACTAGCCCTAACCCTGTCAGCTACAGAGGAAGCTTCTGGCAACTCTCTTTGTTTAAAGAAGCCACTCCTTTAGCTCCCCTGCTACTGAAAAAAAAACCTGTCCCAGGCCAAAACTACTACATGTTAGATCCATCCTTAGTAAAGAAAAAAATTAGTACAGCATAACAGCTCTTCAGCAGCTTTTGTCTAGAATGGTTTGCTATTTGTAGGTCACATCTTAATGGACACATCTGTAGCTCAGGCTCCCTCTATCCAGAACTCTTGGCAATCAATGGTGTGGCCAAGGTAACGGGCCCTGGAAAGTAAGCCTAGCTGAAGCTTCCAGTAGCAGTCTCTTAGAGAGATGTTACTGATTTGTTTGCATGCTCCTCAGATATGAATGTAGAGGGTTTTTGTGGTCTTAGGCAAGAGTAGATGCTTAATAGGATGAGAAGATGTTGAAACCTTTCCGTTTGATCAGATTTTAAAAGTAACTTTTCATTTACAATACAATCAGATCACACAGTTGGTAGCGGTATTTCTTGCCTGTGTGGACAGGAAAGATTTTCTTTGGAGTTTTACCGGCCTAAGTTATGTTGTAACAAGTTATGGTTTCCCAGAATGCAGACAGACTTGAACAGTTATGAATTCACCACTGCTCTAGATGGAGATTCTGCAGTAACTACTAACCTCAGGCAAGGGTGAAAGCAAAACATGTTGATTTGCAATTTTTATTTGTGAAATGTTGGCAAGTATTGATGTTTGTCTGTTTCTTGATTTGAAGGAATGCATTCACAAGTGGTCTCTACAGTGATAAGACTTGAGTAAAGAAACAAGAGTCTAACTTAGCTGGTTAGCCAGAGTACTGCCTTGCTGTGTGGAATGAGGGCTGTTGGGGCACACCACTGACTCCTCCTTTATTAAGGGGCTAACTTTCGTTCCAAATTAGTTAGGAACTTGATGTGAACATAAGTTTATCCACCGAGATAAATTACTGCTGCTTATTGTGACTGAGATATAACTACTAAAACATGTCTCTAGAACAGACACAGACAGTCTTTAGTGTGCTGGGTGTCTCAGAGATTGTCCTGAATGTTACTTTAATGCATACTGCATAAATGCCATGTTAAATTTTCATTAGAAGTTGGTGAAATGTCTCATCAAGATGTGATCAAAGTGGGCAAGATCGTTTCCATAAAATAGTTTCTAGTTTTAACACATTTAATAGCAAGCTGCTTGCTACGGCTTAGCAACACAGAAAATCGGAATACTTCATAAATCAGTACGTATTTGACTCCTTTGTGGCTTGCTTCACATAAGGTTAATGTATAAAAACACTGAAGATTCTTCATTCTTTGTTTATATTAGAGGAGGAGGCAGGAAGAATGGAAAATAAGAGGCCATAGCAGTACAAGATGTACATGTTGCATAGTACAATTGGCTCAGATGACTCATTCATTCATGTAGGAAAATCAAAGGAAGATAACTGAGAACCTGAACTGTGAAAGAGTATGAATTAGGAAGGTAAACCAACAAAACTAGTATTTGAGTAATCTCAGGATTACTTGCCTAGAGTGGAAAAAAAAAAACATGTAAATGAATGTTTAAATACATTGATTGAAAACAAACAGAAAATAACGGGCAGTAGGACAGGCAATTATAAATGCCTATGAAGTAGATTAAAGGAATCATTGACAGAAACAGAGGTACTCTGGTTGATTATTCAAATAGGCAAAAAAACCTGTTTAGACGGCTCATAAAAAAAAATATTTCCAATAAAATACATGTGAAGTCTTTATACATGTATACATGTATCAGTGTACCACTTTCCTTTGTGTGTGAACAGTGATCAGTTACAAATTTGAGACATCAGTTAAAAAAAGTAGCTCAGAGGAAAGCTTACCTTAAGGTGTTGAGGAAATAAACTCATGGGGAACATGTTTATCTTGCACTAGAACAATATTAAAAATAAACTGGCATTATATGTCTTACAAAATATCCTATATCCTGAACCAAGCCCTGTCTAAAGTCTAGTGCATTCTGAAGATAATTTGTTGCTTGGAAAGTTATGCATACATTCTTCAGATTATTTAAAAGCATCTATTGCTTTCTTTCTGTTATGGTCTTGTGCTAAGAGGAGAGGTAAGTAGAAAAAAACAGACTCATCAAGCACCGAGCATTTGTGTTAGCTGTCGGAAACAAAATATTGCCACACTGAAAAGACTGTACATTTTTTACAGAAACTGTGACAGCAAGTCTTACTGTGATTTCAGTAATAAAACAGGTGAAAGAAAAACAGCTGATAATTTTTAACATGTATAATGGAGCAGCTCATTCTTAAACACAGGAAATGAGGCACTTGTTTGGATTGTGCCAGAATAAATTTGGAATTGTTGGATTTATTCAGTTATTTTAGAAATTATCTTCAAAAAGACAGCAAGAAAGAAACAACTTGACTAGATAACCCAAAAAAAAACCTCTGACAACTTTTTCATCTTTGGACAAAAGTAGTCCAGCGTGTATTGAAACTAATGTTCCTCTTAAAACTCAGTAATTAATTTATTTATTTTTCTCCTATGGATAAGAATTTGTAGTAGCACTGGTAAATTCATTTTCTAGATGAATAAGTCTTATCTGGTACAAACCAAAGTGGCTTCAGGACATGATTGTGTATTGTTGTAACAGATGCACTTCCATTGATTAAAATTATGTGCACTGCTTCTGGAGACTGAGCCAAATAAGTTAAATAAGCTAAACCAGTTAAGAAGCATTAAAGGAAAAAGAAATTTTGTTAGTAACTGGTTCCATACAATAATGCTGGCAAGTATTCCTGCCAGGCCTGAAGATGTACTGTATTCAGATGTCTTCTGTTGACTGTTCTCCAAAGACAGTTGCTTCCAGAATGATACTTTTGCCTCAGCCATTCCAGTAATGCCAGGCATATTCATGTACATTGCTGAATGTATTTACAAAACCAGAAACCAGTTGAGGAAGTAGAAAAAACTATTGGTGTTTGAATTCAAGCTCAAAGGTGAGGGTTGTTTTCTTTTGTTTTACAAACAGTACTGATTTTGCTATTGTGCTTGATATTTGAAGTAAACACAGAGGGCCCAAAAATACACTGTGGTCATTTGACAAATCCTAAAGGAATGTTACCAGCTAGTTTAACTGACCATGGATAGTAAGGCTTAGGTAGGGAGGTATGAATTGTGAATTTTGTTGCTGAAAGTCTAAATTCTTCATAGGAAGAAGTAGAGAAAAAAAACCCCACACTAATTACTGCATCAGAACTGGAAGGAGAAAAAGGATATTGAAGGGAATTATCCAAATTTCCTTAAACAAATCAGGTTTGTCAAATCCTGTTATAAAGTCAGGATTCTTTCCAGGAACTGGAGGTTTTTTTTGTCTACAAAATAACTAAGTAAAATATTGCGTAAAGGAAAATACCACCTGTGGTTTTACGTTCTTTGTCTAAGGTATAAAAAGGTGTTAAAGCTAGATACTGGGACTTGAGACTACCTGTTTCTCTGTTAGAGTTCTCTACTAGGTTCCTGTGAGCCTTCCAGAGAAGTGGCATAAAGATCAGTGTGCATCAGTTTTCACAAAAGTAAAAAGAACAATATTAGTGCTTGTCGGAGGTTTTTAATATTAAGTATTTCTGGCCTTAGAGGAAAGTTTCAAGCCCTGAAGAACTGTATTTGTGGATATTCTAATCACTAAGAGTATTTGCTTCAGTAAGCTTTTAAAATTACTACTTTTATTTAACTCTATTGAAATTAAAATGTTTACCTCTAGAGGTGTTCACCATTGTTATTTAACAACTGTGTCTGAGTTAATGAAAGTTGCTCAAATATGTGCATAAATGGTGCACAGGAACTCCTGCCATATTCTGGACAAGCAGGAAATCTTGTGTAAGTCTTTGCACCAAAAAAAAGAGGGCATAAGGAAGTGTACCTTGCTCTAAGCATTTGTTTTTGTTTATGGTATAAATAGAGCTTCTATTTCTCTTTGGTTAGAAGAAGATTTAGTCTTGAAATACATTGCAAGAGGCTACAGGAATAAAAGGCTTGAATGAACTAGAATGTGAAATCCAAGAGACCATGGAAATAAAGTATAAATAGGGGATAAAGACACAAAATAAATTTCACTTAGGTTTAAAAGAAATAGAGCTACTTCTCTCTGGTGATTTGACTAGCAAGCCTAGCTGTTGTCTGACTGTGGATCAATATGGTGCAACCTCTAAAAAGCTGTTCAAACCCAAGGCATAAATAATACTGTTCAGGAAATACTCTCAAAGTCAAACCTGGAATCATATTCAGCATGTGATGATTTGAAGTCAAAATCCATTCAGGATCCAGGAGAACAGTTAGAATTAATACAACATGTACAGTATGTTAGTATGGACCCTTTTCATTATTCGTTCCAATTCTTTATTGGTAGCCTTATCTTTCCTGCATTTTCATTGGGCTAAACAAAATGATACACATACATTATTGAATCACTTGGTATTGCTTGCTATTGTAATTAAATTACTAGGTACACTTTGGCATTTAATTAAATCCTCAGCTTCTGGGAGAAGTGTATTAGCTCAGATGGGCTTGATGCACAGAGAATTTTAGAAGAATTAATTCTCATCTAGCTCTTTGGAAAATGTCTCACTGCACAAAACCCTGCACTGATGCTGGGATAGCTCTGTCATCCACCTGCCCTTTCTCAGGAGACTTTTTTAAGATTTCACACTACTCTAAATGGTAGGAAACAAATATTTATATGCTGATATAGCCTATGAAGAACCTAATTTTATAAGTATACTACTGTCTCTAGAGGTCCCTTCCAACCCCACCGTTCTATGATTCTGTGACCTGCAATAGTGTTACCAATTATGGTGCTTTACTTTTCATTTATTAGATGTCTGCTCTTGGACACTTTTTGCCATAATTCTGATTTTTTACTGTGTATCTTGTTTTTTTGGATTCATTCTCCCACATCCTACAGGATATAACATTGTGAAACTAAGAATTTTACGGGAGTTACAGTGTTGTTTCAGTGTGTTCTTGGCCCTGCAAACATGGCAATGAGTGCTCCTTTTACTAGTGTAGTGGTGATTTTAATTCCTCCTGAATATATTGTTGCAAGATCCTGTGATTATTAAAAAAAGCAAACTTACTTCACTTAGCTAAAATCTAAATCTTTTGTTTTGAACCTGGTTTTTCCTCCCCTTCAACACAGGTGTTCATTGGTGTTCACTGTCTGCACCACTGTTGATGCTGCAAACTGTTGGCAGCAAAATGATTTCTTTGTAAATTCTCTTGTTAAATTAAACTTCAACTGTTGGTTTGCCTTTCTGCTTCAACAATGTACAGGTCTCTTTGAGAACATTTTTTTCTTTCAGTTTCATTGAGAAAGTATGAGACAAATTAAAATGCTGATTTCTCTGAAGTTGCATCTGTGGCCATGGATGAACTGGGATCATAACCCAGTTCTGTAGAACCTTCACAACAGCAGTAACCTACCATTTGTGCTAGCTGGTATGTCAGCCTGTAGTGTCACAGCTACTACTTGTACCCTACTGTTGTGGATTGCAACTTAAATAAAAGATTGAGGATGGTATATAACGTTGGAAGGAGAGCCTACAGATGAAATGTGTAGGTCAGTGACTTCTGAGCTGTAGAAGTGAGCATCAGTTGCGTGCTGTGTCCTTAGGAGTAATCGTGTAACGAAGTCGCTCCATTAAGCTATGTTTGATAGATGTTGACTGTTAGCTCACGTATCCATGGCGGGGTGAAGAAGATGTGATGAAGAAGTAGTTACTCTTATGTGCAAATGTTCTGTAGAGCAATAAATGTATTTAATCCAAACCAAAATATTTAAATCACCATTATTTTGTGGTACATCATAGAACTGAGCTAAGATTCTGACTGAGGCCTGCAGCACTAAGTAAGACCTGACCACAGCAAACTTCTTTTTTTGTATATTGCACTTTACAATTACAAAGCAGGTATGCTGTGTTCATCACTTTAATCATTGAGGATTCTATGAAATTCAGAAATAATTTCTTTAAAACCTCAGTTCTATTCCTGGAGATGCTCCCTACTTCTGTGGAGTTGGTATCCACTAAACCAAAAACAGGACTTGAATCTAGGAGAGTACCATCTCTTAATTTTTCCCACTCCAAATACACTGTCTTTAAATAAACAAGAGGAAAACATTTATTTGAAGTTGTTGTTCTCAGTTCCAAAGACAAGGAATAGTGTCTTACGTACAAGCTCTATAAGAACTATTGATTCAAAAAAACCCTATAAAATCAGCATGTGCTTTGTCCTCAATAGAAATTCTGTCACATTTAATGTACAAAGAAGTAGTTTGACAGCTCTCTGTTGAAGTAGTAAGATAAATAGCCAAGTGAATTTGAAAGTAGCATAAATTGGGATAAAACATTGTTTGCAGAGTCTCCACAGTGCAAAACCGCATCTCTTGCATGCTCCCTAAAGCAGCTTCCCAGGCTTACAGTCTTCAAGAAAATAGAAGACACTTTGAAACACAGGTTATCCATGAATAAATGTGGAAATACAAAGTCTTTGCCTTGCAGTCTGAAGGATTTTTGCAGAATCCTTAACCATACCTGTCCAGTCCCTGTTAGAAGATTAAGATGATGTCATCTTTCTTTTGTGTACAGTTTCTTCCATTCATTTCCTGAGCAATGTTTTACACTGATAGTCTTTTTGTCTCTAACGCATGCTTATATGTAGTGCTTTACTCTCTTTGTGGTAGACAGCAGAGTAGAGCAAGAAAGGAGAAAAAATAAAAATCTTTGTTCCCTTCTTTTTTCCTGAGCATAAAGCCAGTAGTAGAAATACAAAACGAGTCAGCAGCATCTCATAAGCATCCCAAGTCTCCGACATGAAGTTTTATGTAGCATCACAGACTGCTTTAAAAGCAGCATGGAAGGCCTAAGTGCATGTCAAGTCCCGGGGACAGATTAGCAGACTGAAAGAAATATTCTAAGGTGTTTTATACCACCGCTTTTCTTTTCCTCTTTTTGTTCAGTTATTGATTGTTTTGGTAGTCATGAGTAAGTATAAACAAACAATCTATAAAAAAGAAAAGATTGAAAGTAAGTTGCAGTGACTATAGCAAATGGTTAGGAAAAGTACGTAAGTTACGTATACTTCTTCCTGCTGTGTTTCCTGTGGCTCTTTTGCAGCTGTGCTGTTTGTGAAGGAATGTGGAACTGAAATGCCTGAAGAGGGCAATTTTTAAGATACTGTGCATTAATATTTAGAGACTTCTAACTCTGAGCACTTAAAGGTTAACATTCCTCATCTCTTCTTGGAGTGGAAATGATACAAAGGACTGCCTCCAGCTATATCTTATGGAGTTTTAGTAAATACATCTATTTGGTTAAAATACTTCACCATAGCACGGCTTAGTCCTCTTTCCCCTCGGGAAGGAATGACAAGATTCCTAGTGAACTTCTTCTGAACTACTTAGCACTTAATCAAATGTCCGTGACATCTTGCAAAGCCGGGAAAGGAAAACAGGAGAATAGTTTAGCTTGCTTACTTCCGAAAGCTTGTTGCTTTTTGGGATTTGGTTTGGGTTTATAGAATATGTCAGGAAAACTGAATGTTCCTTGAGTTTTGTAATGAAAGCTGACAATGCCAGTGAAGAGCATTCCCCACAGAAGAGAGCAAAGACATAATTAGAGTATATGCAAGAGTAGAGCTGTCTAGAAGGAGAGTAATACAAGATATCAGCAGACTTAGGATATTTTTTATACTGTAAAATAGCAGTGCATACAAGGTGCACTGGAAATTTTTCTGGGCTAGACCACAGCACACTTTTATGTCCTTCCATTGCTGGATGATCTTTTTGAACAATCTCCAAAATCCTAGGGGAGCAAGCTGAGTTATATTGAAATCAAGAGAGCAAGTTGGTTGGTTTTTGTTTTTTTTTCTGAAGTATTCAATGTACCAGTCTTTAGGATCTTGCTTTGTATCTTGGTGGCTATTTGTTCAACTGTTACATTAATTTCTTACCTATTTCATGTCTTGAAAAAAAGAAAAATATTTCTCTTCTACATTTTTTAATAGGTTAATTGTTAGTATCCCTTACAACTCATTAAGTCATCTTTCTAGATGAACAAGATGTATAAACTTTGTTTTGAGGTTTACTAGACAGTTTTGATGAATGATGTCCAATTATTCTTAACAGTGCTGCAGCAGTGTGAATCACTGCGTGAGCTAATCTTGTCTGCTGTCTCATCTGCCTGGTTTTTCTGTGTTATATAATATCCTGTAGATAAGGCTCACATTTTAAAGATACATTAAAATCTGTTCTTGCACAGAAACCTGCGTATAGACTCACACGTGCCTTGTTAGATAATGCACATTTGGTAGAGGGTTTTTGCAGCACCTTCATCTCTTAATGTTACAAGGTATTTTTAAGTTCTGTTTGAACCTCTGTTGATAAGAATTTCAAATTAGCACGAATGGTAAAATTTCTTTTGAAGAAACCAGAGCACATAGCACAGAATTCCACACAGGAATAAGTCTATGCCACTGTTTTTGAAGAGCTTTTGTATAGAGGATCTATACAAACACAAGTTGTTCATTAATTAAAATTTAGAAATGGCATAAGCTGCAATTCTGTTAGTTTTGAACTTCTGCCTTTTGACTTGGGAATCAGTACTGGGAGGCCGGTAAGATAATTTTTAAGTGTCAAAAGCTTTGATTTTGTATCGTAATATTGACTTCACTTTCTTCACCTACCAATGGGAGCTTCTTTGAATGAGTCAAAACGGGCTGCTGTAGTACATAAGATGAAACTTTAAAAGCAGTTACTGCACGCAACAAAAACATAAATGTCTAGCTTGAACAATTAAGATGATGGTACTTGGTAACAAAGAACTTAATATTTTCATGTCAGCAGTGATGTTTGAATGGCTTAGGTCTTAGAAAAGCCAAAATGTGTCTCTACATAGCGAGGTTCGGTTTTCTTCAGTGGATGGAACTGCCATATTACCCATATATATAACACATTCACTGGATGACAAAGTCCAAGTGTCTTCACTATTCTTAAATACAAAAGTATGAATATATTGTATATCAGAGTAATTGTGTCAGTACGCAGCTACATTTTAGGTACTATTTGTCAACTAGGGATAGTTCTAAATGTTTTCAATGAGTAAACAGTATAATTATTTAATAAGCTTATTTGGCACTTACACACCTTTTCAAAACATGCTCACAAAGAAAACAAATCTGTCTTCTTTTAGTAGCTTTCTGAATGTCTTGTCAGTGAGATCAGGACCAGAATCTCAGTGTGGGAGAAGGAAGAGCTTCCTTTCTATCCCAGTGCTTATTCACAGAACAGGGACCCATTATACTATTATGTAATTTATGTAACAGTGTTATGTTCTCCAGCAGTACATTAGAAGAGTCTGGGATTCCATGCCTGGCCAAGGACATCCACTACAGTAGACCCACCAGTGTGCTGTGCTTCTTCATTGGTAGTTTGCAGTAAGCCAATTACTGGGTATTTATGCCATGTTCCAGAAAGTCTGACCATTTTCTTGTGAGTTAATAAAGAGGAAAAAACCAGAAATATCATAAAATTGTAGGTGCTTCCAAAATTACCATTTGGCTTTGGTATTGTGGATTATTATGCCATTTAGTTGAATCATTTCTGATGCTTCACATAGCATTCGCAAGTTCTGTTTTCAGAATTTGAAGACATAAATTTAACAAATACGTATAGCTTTTAGTTGAAATACTTGCTTATTGTTGTTCCCTAGGCCCATCTAACAAGAGCTCTTGAACATGACAATGAGGAAAATGCAGTCATTTTTCATCTTGACCCATGCACAGATAACATTAGGTCTGTGATATTCTCTAGTCTTGCATATGGAAGATGATTTCAATTGCCTTTTCCCAGCAGATTCCTCAGGAATGATGAAAGCAACTTCGCAGTTGTTTGTGTACAATCTTATTTTGAATGAATCTTCCTTTGTGTGTCCCATGCAAAACACTCATCTGTATGGGTCCAAATAAGGTAGAGGTGGTCCACAGCTGTATGGCTTTGGCCATTTATGCTCTGGCAATAAAATGGAAGTGAATCTTTGTGATGTATGGTGAAGTAGATTTTAGGGTGCTTAGTGAAGCTCAAAGGTTTGAGGCACTACATAATGTTTTTTCCAAGATATTTGCAGTAGAGGCCTGTGGAGTAGGTGATTCATAGTTTACTTCTAACATCAGAAAACAATTGCAGTGCTGTGTGATGTATTATTACATTTACTAGACTGGAATCATCTGTGCTTGGAGTGGAAGTCTGGCATATGTTTGGTTGATATAACTTTTGTTGGCAGATGGATTCCCTTTTCCGTTGCTCTTTCCTCTAGCAGAAAGTTATTTATTTTGTCTTTTACTTGTAGTGTGCTAAAAGAAGCATTTCTACAGTAAAATCCTTTAGGGGAGACAACCTGTGTTTGATGGTTACCCAAAATGAACTTAACAGTAAAGAGTTCATTTATGTAATTTGCTTTATAACCATAAAAACAGAGTTCTCAGGAGAAAAGATTAGTTTTAAGGATCCAAATAAAAGTACGTATATTGGCCTTCTGCCCTGGTTCACTTAAGTTAATAATGGAAGTGTTGTAAAAACTGATGCTCTTGATATGACAGCAGGCAATTGTGCACATGCAGACCACAGAATGTCCACTCTGATTTCCAGACCAGTGAAGCAAGGAGTGATTATAGCAATAATAACTGAACTAACAAAAAAATGCTCAGAACTACTGTTACTCAACTAGCTACTAGCTACTAGCTAATAGTATTCAAGTCCCTTAAATTTTAAATAAAACTCACAAAACTACAATCTCCAAACTTTAAAATGACTTAGGCATTTGGAGGAATGGGACTAAGAATCTGCATTCTCTTTTGAAAATGAGATCTCCAGAAGTTCCCCATTCCTAATTCAGTAAGAATAAACTATCTTCATAAGAACAGCAAACATAGGCAAAACTATTTTAGTCACGTTCAAAATGTGCTTGGGTATTCTTTCATTAGATATTCTCAGTTCTAATTAGCCGTACGTATTTAAATGGATGTAAGAATAACAAGTTGAGATCATTTAGTTGCTGAAGTTAGAAATACTTTTCACATAGTATGGGAAAATGAAAATCAACAGCTGTGCTTTGTGGACAGTTGTTGAAAATTCTGTTCAAGAATGCTTAAAGAAATAGTTGACAAACAGCAAAAATAACAAAAGTGTTTTGTCTGGAATAAAAATAGCATACAGTACAGGTTTTCCTGTGTGAGAACAGGTGCTCTAAAAAGAACTAGAAGGTATTCTAAAAAGAAATAAAGGTAAGGCAAAGCACAGAATAGATTGCTTTGGAGAGGTTGCAAAGTAGAAAGGAACATCTTGAAATTATATTTGTCTGCAAAAGGCAGGAGGCCTTGCAGGAGGTGAGGTGTTGGGGCAATTGAAATGTCACATTCAACAGTGACAGATCACATTGTATATGTATTTGCTTATTAGCTTTATAGAGTTGTCAAAAGGGTCTTATTCAAACTGTATAGAAGATTGTATGTATGTTCAAGATCTCATTTAGATAACATTAAATGGCATTTCTACATACTGTTAACCATGTGGAGAGGATCTTTAAAACTAGTTTTTATCTACAAGGGACTGAAAACTTCAGCTCAGTCCATACCTGCAGGGTTTCTTGCATCTACTTCTTATACATCCATTGCATATACAATGATGAACTTGATTTTTGAGCTCTTCTAGCCAGGTATTGATGTATTCTTGTGTCTGCAGTGAGTGCTGGTTCAATAATTTGAGGTCTTATTTCAAGAAAAAAAGAGAAGCCTTCAGTCCATGCTTTCTGTAAGAGAGAACTGAGTGAAATGCCTGTTGGGTATTCAAACTATTGTCCAAGGATGTTTTCATTTTACCAGTCAGACCTTGAATTTTTATCTCCTCAAGAAAGATATTTGCCACATTGTGATGTGATATGACCCAGACTGAGATTGGAGGCAATGATCACAAGGAGCGAGGCAGATATCAATTCAATCTGCATCTTTCCATCCATATTTCTGAATCATATATACCAATACAGAAAACTTGTCTTTTTTGCTTTGTTCTTAGGACTGAGTTTCAAAGCCAGCCACAGATAACAGACGTGTCTCTTCACAGCTGGTGCTGTTGAAACAAAGTACAAAGACAAATCAATTTTTCTTCACTTTTTTTTTTTTTAAATAATTCCACAAGTAATACTTTTTCCCTTTCTGTTTTCTTAACAATCATAGACATACTGGTAGCCTGTTGTTCTCTCCTACAATTGATGTTTTATAGTCCAGAAGCTGGAAATGCTTCACACAGAAATTTGTATAGAGAGAGAGATATATATGTGTGTGTGTGTATATGCACAAACATACATACAGTCGTTCTCTCAAATAACATCGCTTTGTGGGTTTAATGTCTTTTGAGCATTCAAGAAGTATCAGTAATGTAAAGCATTCTGTGAGAGGCAGAGTGAGGCTTTTTGCACTATCAGGCAGGAAAGATATTGCGGTGTAGGCAATATCATACTTTTTGGGCTACATGAACCCTGTAACTGTGTGACTCTTTTCCCTACTATATCAGCTTAACACTACTTACCACCATGCAATGTTCATTTTAGAGGTAGGAAATCTGAGGCATTTTCTTTATTGTTGTACAGTGTCAGGGCTTAAGAAGAAAAAAAGCTGCTTTTCTTTATAGACCAGAAAAAGGTGGCTACTGCAGACAGCCTCCTCACCCCTAGGAAAAAGCCTTGATGTGTTTGTTTCTGAAATGTATGCTCCCTGGAAAACTGAATGACACTGACTAGTTTTAAACAGAGAGACAATAACCTTCATCTTTTCAGCTAGAGAGCAAGATGATGTGGCATGATATGTCCCTGTGTCAAGTGCCTTTTCACCCCTCCTGGTTAGAGTCCAACAGTTCTTGACAAGAAGTTTCTGCAAACTGGAGTAGTAGTGGAGCAACGAACTGTCCTGCAGTCGCTGCCAGCTTGGGGTGCTAGCAATGAAGAGGAAGCAAGGTGCTTCGATTTCACGGTTCTGACTTGAATTCCTGCTTGGGAGTTCAACCTGAAGTATCACAGGCATGAATTTCAGAAATGTCAACTAACTCCACATAAATTAGGAAAGATTTCAGTGAACAGGAGTTTA
This sequence comes from Urocolius indicus, assembly GCA_013401255.1. NCBI lineage: Eukaryota > Metazoa > Chordata > Aves > Coliiformes > Coliidae > Urocolius > Urocolius indicus. Next base: position 46,553 of record WBNH01012230.1, read on the forward strand.
TGAGAAACATGAGCTTTGTTACTACGTGGACACACCTAGTTTAGATGATTGAGGGGTGAGGGCTTCCTCAGTAATATGAGAGGACAGCAATAAAAACCCTAGATCTAATTAGGAATTGAGCTTTGATGCTGTGTTGATAAAGACTCATTAAAATAATGTAAATAACCAGATATTTATGAAGATTTTGTAAGGAAGACAGGTAAAAGCTTAAAGCTGGCATTCAGTTTTGAGACCCAAGTAATCCCCCAGCAGGCAATTCTTCGCTTCTGATTCAGGTAAGGTTCTGCCACTTTAGCCGTGTCCCTAACTGTATGTTTTCTTCCTTTCCATGGCAGGTTATGTGTTCTGTATGTTACATCGCCTGCCTGAGCAACACGACTGCACATTTGACCACATGGGCCGTGGACGTGAGGAAGCCATTATGAAAATGGTGAAACTGGATCGGAAAGTAGGGAGATCTTGCCAACGCATTGGCGAAGGATGTTCCTGAGTGCAAGACTGCAACCAAATGCTGTTCTCTTAGTTCACTAATGTTAGCCTTATTTAGGACAAAGTCAGCCAGACACCTTGTACTAGGCAAGTTTCAGACTACAGCCAATCAGTTTCCTTTCTTTAGCCAACCGTCCTGGTACTGTAGTTTAGGGGTTGATGGTGGTTGAAATTGATTTCTGGCTGGTTACTAAGGTGCCTGCTAGCCACCGTATAAAAACAAAACATGAAGAAATATTATTTTTGAGCATGGCTAGTGGATTTAAACAAAACAAGAAAAAATCCAAAGGCTTCTGTTATTGCTGGAGTCACTCTAAAAGCCTTACCGCTGGAAACATTCCAGCTGCAGAGTTAAAACGAATAGTTGTATAGAAGCTGGTGTAAAAGTTTGCTATGCACATGGCTTTCGGACAAACTGTTTAATGTGCAGCCTTTCACCTCTTCACAGCTAGTGAATCCTGGGGAGATGAAATACTACTAAGAGCAGCAAGTACAGCTGCTGTAAGCCCAGAAGACCTGACTGGTCACTCGTGCCTTCATTGCGTGTGGCTTTTGAGTTAGGCAGTGTCACCAGCATCAGGGATTCTGTTGAGGTAGGAACATCTTTCTGGTTCTTCCCAGGAAGCCAAAAAGAAAGGGGGACAGAGATTCTTATGAAAAATTTTTATATCTATCTTACTATAAAGAACCTGTCAGGGTTTTGGTTTTGCTTTTTTCCTTCTTCTCAGTTAAATTATGATCTCACTTTAAAGCCAACTCCATCCCAGAGCAGTAAGTGGTGCATACTTTTTACATGCCATCCACAAGGATTCTACGAGTCATGTAAACAGATTCCACATACCTTGAGCAGTGCAGCCTTTCCCACCGGCCGAAACCTGATTGGCTCTTGTTTGCCTTTTGCTAAGTGCAGGTATCTGATAATTGATCAAATAAGGCTAATTCACAGCACAGTAGCCATGGCTGGATTCTACAGACTGACGTTCTGTAGCTAGACTTATATATTGGGGGGGAAAAAGAAAAAAAAAAGGACATTTTGTAGCAAACTGAATTCAGTAACAGTATTGGGGAACAACCGGTAAATCACCTTGTATCAGATTGAGTTTGTGTTCCTCACTTCCAGAGTATCAATGAGATAATCAAATGGGCTCTGCCAGCCCTCTTTCTATGCAGCTGAACGCTCTCATGAAAATCTCTGCCCACATCTATTGCAAAGCAAGTATAGCAAGTGAATGTGAAAAGCATTACATGGAGTAGGACGTTTTGGATCCATTTAGACCTCTGATTCTGTGTTACAGTATGTCACGTTGAGCTGAGCTGAATTGCACCGGTCTTGACAGCTTGGAAACAAAAAAGCAAATGTAATAATCAGCACGTCTCCTCCTGCATGAAGGGTTTATGCAGGGAAAAAGGATTTGTACCGACGTGGCCCAGCTTAATCCTGAGTGAATTTAGCTTCTCAGTCTATTAGTAAGGTATTAACAGTCAAGTAAATTTGTTAGAAAACCTGAGGGAGAGAAAGATTTTTGCCTCATCTTCAAATACTGGGCAGATAGATATAAAACATCAGAGGGGTGAAGTAACATGTCACTTGAAAAAGCCCAGCGTTTTGGGAGTATGCTTGTATGACTCATCCTCCATTCTACTTGTTACAGGTAACTAACTCTTTAAGGCCAAATTACATTGCCAGCTAGGAGCATTTAACAAGGAGACGACTAATGTGTAAAAAAAAAAAAAAAAAAAAACCACAAACAGAAGAATATATATGTCTCTCCACACACATCCTCAGCATCTGACTGTATTAGCATTAATTAACCACAAAGCAAATCAGAAGTGTCCCATCATTATAAAATGCAAGCTATCCAAAAGGCAACCTGGGGATTTTTCTTACTGTTATTATTCAAGAATACGGAACCAGCAGCAAAATCTCCTGTCATGTGCTGCGTTTTCAGGAACTGGTCCTTGAGAGGGAGACTTGTTGAAGGATATTATTTACATAGGCCTTGAGGAGTTTATAAAAAAAAAAAAACCGCAAACATGGATTTTGGTGGCTGCTGTGATACGCACTTTTTTTTTTCCTACAAAATCCTCTCATAACATTTGATGGGCATTCTGATTGATACACAAGACTTTCCTGCATTAATACTGAAGATGCTATTTTGTTCCTCCTTAGTATTCTCTTTAATCGCATTACAAGTGCACAGATGGTTTCAAGGTGGCTCTTGAGAGAACACTACTTAAAGTTCATGTGAATTATGGACAATATTCACTTTAAACAAAAAGTTGGGGAGGGGGTTGTTCCTTTGCAGTATCTGTTCTGTGAAGTTTGTTAAACGTAAAGAAAGCTTAAGTTCTTGTATCTTAAAAGAAGATCTTATTTAACCCTTTTGTGTTCTAGATTTACTTACACATGTAGCCTAGAGCTCAGTTTTAGTTTAACATTGTGAAAATATTAAAAGAATCTTGTAACTTTATTCTTTTTCCTCCTGCTAAAAAAAAAAAAATTAAACCAATCAGATTAAAGTTTGAATTCCTTTCTGCCTATTTCCAACAGGTCTTGCTCTTTTGCACCATTTCTGTTGTAAGTTCATGTAAGAAATATGAATGGGGAAAATACCAAGGTTAGGCCAGTAATTTCAAGCTGAATGTACAAATGGTGGAAGGTGGACAGTATTTTCTGCCACTTTGGAAAGGGAAGATGATATTTCTGCTGGGTTCAAAGTTTGGTGACTAATTTTGTAAGCAAATCTGGTGAAATCAGCTGTAGCTGATATAGTCAACTTAATTTTGAAATCAGATACAGTAATCAAATGAAAAAGTTGTTCATACTCTGAAGTCAAATGCATACCATACATTGTGTCATTGGCATCAAAGTTTTAAAATGTCTTAAATGTTCTTTTGTGCATTTTGACAACTTCTGCACCTTGTTTAGCTCTGTTCTTCAACATAACGAGCTGTATTTGTAATGGAGAAGTAGAGAAATAACTGTTGGTTTTTAATCATTTAGATGCTAGAAGCACAAGGCTAATTAGAAGCAAGGGACTATATTAGAGGGGGAGAGAATATCAAGGTAATTATTTAAAAACAATTCTGAAAGTTGTTTGGAATTGAAATTGTGCCTGATCCATGGGACATGTTCACTCATTTTTTTTCCCCTCAAATTCGTATGGTACTTCCACTTACAAATCTGTTTGTGATTCTTGAACAAGATGGCTGTGTTACAGTAAAGGTAAGTTATGTAAAACAGCTCTGCTTTTTCATCAAGTTCCAGACCTATAGCTAGGTGCAAGCCAAGGCTTCAAAGAAAAATACAAATTGCCCATGAAGGTTGCTGTGCCTGTCCTTATTTGCACTGGTTTCTGTTTTGAAGCAATTTAGTTGAATAAGAAATAATGTAACTGTAAACTGAGGTACCTGAGAACATGAATTACTTTTCAATAGGGACACTGGGAAGAGTCCTGGTGCAAGTACAGCGGTCCAAAAGTAATATTAAAAGGCTTTGTCTACTCTATGGAAAGTGATAAAAACTTTCAAAAATTGAATGTTACTTTGCTGTCTTCTTTTGGACAAGTTGTAGTCCCCTAGCCTCATGAACGCAATGTCCTGTTTATATTTAACTCTATACTCATTGTGGCATTAGGTTCCTTCTGCAATCACAGCAGTTCCTACTGCAACTGTGCTACAACTTAAATATAAATCTCTAAGGGATAAATGTACTGAAGTAGTTAACGTTACTTTCAAAAGAGCCAGGACTCACCAGGGAAGAAAACTGATACTAATGATGTCATAAAAATCCAAGTTTTCCAATAGACTCTGAGAAATACATCAGTGGCATAATCGACAGCACCAGTGCTCAGAGTTGATGTGTACACAGTTAAGCACCCAGACAAGCAAATTACTGTTCTCTTTGTTGTAGTGTAGTTACTGAAATTGTCAAGTCATCAGTGGAATGGCAAAGGGAAGTTTAATTGAAGTAATCCCTTAATGTCACAATGAGATTGTAGCCGATTCATGCTGGAAATAAATGCGTATGCTCCTGGGAACTTTTATACCTAGAAAACAAATGGGAACATTTAAGACAACGCTACTTAAAGTGAACTGTATTTATTTGCACCAGCTGATTATTTCATCGCTCGGATAACTGATTAGAATTCTGCACTCCGAAAAAAAAACTAATAGAAGTTGTGGTAAGCTGTGGTTCAACACAAAAGCTGATGTGGCAAGAGCTGCCATGTAAGGATGCAGTTCTAATGCCACCAATTCAGACTAATCTGTTTAGCTGAGGCCGTCTGTACACGCTTTGCTACAGAAAAGACCACACTGGAGAAACAGTGGCTAAGATTAAACTGCTCATAAGTTTTCACTGCTCATTTTACATGATGAACTTTTGCAATAATGGCCTTTATCTCACCATCAGCAGCTTTTCTAAGAGAACAAACTTTAATGCTGCTAGGAAGAGCCATTCTTAAAAGACAATTCTCAAAGGCATGGGAGACAGACATTTTTCCTTCCTAGTCTTCATTGAGGTGGTCAGTGTGTACAGCTGGGCATTTGAAAGTAGTTCTGTGTGACTGTTGCTCTTACCACAGCAAAAATAAAGCGTCAGCTGTGTATTTTGCAGGCCCCTGCACATTTTGTTCTGATTTGTTTGTTCTGGATTTAGGCTATGAGTTTCTTGAACTTCAGGTCTGTGATATTGGTCATAGACACCTTCTCATAAACTCTGCATGCTTCACCTTCCAATCTGAATTTGGGTCAGGGGAAAAAAGGCGTGGAAGCAGGAGGCAGAAGATGCAAATTGACAAGTGCTTACTGATCACCTCCACCCTCCTCTTCAGTTGAGCTCAGATCATAAAATGGTAAAGAGATAAATAACAACTTGCCAAACAGCACCAACTTTCTTGATTTAGTACTACAGAAAACTGTTTTGCTTGGTCTTTGTGAATATACCTGTGTAGAGTTTGTCTGAGTCCTGCAACATGTGTAATATGCAAAGAAATGAAATGAGACTGTCACAATTAGAAAACATTTTTGATGGATTATTTAGTAATAACTACATATTTTGCTACAGGACCTTCCTATTTTGCAATATGCTGCTATTTTCTTTGGAAGAAAAAACAAGCAGAACTTTATAAGACTAACTGTAAATGATTTCAACTTCAATACGTGCATCTGAAGCATTAGGAAAAGATTACTGAAATTATATATCGTTTTTGAAGATGATGACTGCATCCTCTAACAAAAGGGTTTGTTCCTCAGACAGTAGCGTTGATAGCAGTGGTTTAACCATAAGCAGAATGTTCCTTTCTGCTAGGTTTGTGCAAAGCTAATAACATGCAGTAGGATGCTGTGAGTTAATAACTTGTAGCACGGTGCAGTGACTGTGTAAGTAATGAGAATAAAATTATAGAGACTTAATCTTGTCTGTTGGCTCTCCCTTCCCGTGAAAGGACAGAAGGCAGCACCCCCTACTTCCTCATCGCCCAATCCCTTTTGTTCTTTTCTGAGTGGCAGAAGATGCTTTCCTTCCCTCCACCACGCATGCTCAGGGAGGATGGAAAACCCCACTCTAACCAGAGTACTCAACACTTCAGGGTTGTTTTGTTTTGGTTTTTTTTAATAAATAGGAAGTTGATGTCCCTGAAAGCAAAGTGTTGAAGTCATTGGCTCTATCAGAGATGCAGCACCTGAAGGAGCTCCCTCAGCACATTCAAAACTGTTGGGGTTTTTTCTCCTCTTATGTTGTTCAGGGTCTCTTTGAAGCTAAGTAGCAATGGCCTTTTTATTTGTTTAATCATCTTTTGAAAGGAAGGCCTGCATGATCAGCAGTTCTGCATTAAGAAAGCTAAATGAAAAGTTCATTGTTAATGCCTGACATGCTTGGTCTCATCTCTCTACTTTTCAAAGGAGCAAATAAATGCAAGGCTCAGAGGAAGGAGAAATGATTCTGAGCCCTCTGGTAGATAAGCTAAATTCATAGTTCATTCTTCATTTGAACACCAGTTTGGTTTTTTGTTTTCCTTTTCTACAGTGTTTAAAATCTACTACAGTTGCTTTAGATTCCTGAAAGCTTTAGCTAGATAAGTTTCTGGAGATGTTTTAACATGCTGCATTTAGTAGCAGCATGGGGAAGATGACGAGCTCCAAGAATAAGTTAAAACTAACCACGGTTGGCTAGTACAACTGTTTCGTCTACACTCAAGTTTTAAAATAATGGCTAGTTAAAAACATTTTAACTGATCCACCAATATTGTCTTTGCATGAATCCTGCTGCTTTGGGTATCGTATCAAGTGTTCAGCAGCCAGAGGTGTTCCATTTATTCTGTCTGCATGCAGACTTTCCCCTTCATTACCCTCCATGTTCGTATAGATTAAAATACTAATCAGGCAAGCAGCAGTTAGTTACACATTCTATGGCTCTCTTCAATTTGCATTGCACACACATTCTTACCTCTTTCTGTTTTTCCACTGTTTGGCCTCAGATCTTGTCAAAACTAATAGATCCAAATGGATCTTTCCATACATGGGCACATACACCTTTCTCCTGGGACATCAGATGGCCAAAGCAGAATTATGCTGCTGGGCTAAAAACAGCTTTCACTTCCTGCACACCGACGTACATATTATCAGTCCTTGCTGGGCTTGTCTTCTGGGGAAATGTAGCGTGTCCCAGGATCTCCATCTGCCTGTTTATTAGAGGCTGCAGTTTAATCCATGTCAACCACTCAGTCTTGGAAGCACCATTATGCTCGTCTGCAAGGCTGTTAGGAACACTCCTCCTGCCAGCTGCTGAGAAGTTGGAGTGAATGTCAAGTGTTGGGTTACTGATAGTTTTCAGCAGCATGTCTCATGCTGTTCCTCAATGAGGAGCAGGGGAAGCACGCGTGTAGGTAGGTTTAGGATCAGCTAGGTGCTGCTGACCGTGTTCCTGCTGCTACCTTCATAGCAATACTTTGCCTCTGTTTGTGGCCACAGCTCCTGATACATTACTGGGAGCAGGGAAATGCATGCTCTTTGAAACTTAATGTCTGATATCTCTGTCAGCCTCTGTTCTGACACCTAGGCCTTCATTTCGCTACTACTCCCTGGCTTCTGTCTGCTGTAATTTGCATAGGCTTTCTCCATCACCCCTTTGGCAAATTCTGCCTCTTTTACTACAATGTCCCCATGCCATCCAAATTGTCATATTCAAAGACAGAGTCTACATGAAGACAACATAGCAGTAGAGATGGTGCCATCTACTGAGGCTTGTGTTGCCAGTAGCTGTTTCCATCCGTAATGAGAATGTTATTTTTAAGGGTTACATAACTGCTGCTGCTCAGTATATTAAATTCCTAGAGCTGTTTTAATACACTGTAGCAAATAACATTAAGGCTGAGTTGTACCTCCACTTTAAACCCCTTCTCTGTTGCTCTTAACTGTCTCTGTGGACTTTCTCACTGCCAAGAACCTTAAGGCTGGCTTGATACTGCAGCCACTAGGGATCTGCAAGCAGTGTTTAGCAGTACCCATCCACACCAAGAAAAAGACTGTCTTTGTTCTGCCTTTGAGTCTTTCCATCTGTCATTAACCCAGTGTTATTCTGTGGATGAAATACAAAGCCATCACATTTGCCAAGTAATGGTAAATATTTACCAGTCTCCCTAAATGATTTTAAATGGTTAGCAGATGGTTGAGGCTATGTGTGTGTTTGATCTCTTTAACATCAACCTTCACGAAGGCAGTCCTCAACTGTTACAACTACTGAAGTAGGCAGGTTTAGTGGGCCTAGAAACCACAGGTCAAGAGACCCCCATCTAGCTTATTACATAAATGGGAACCAGTTCCTTGCTTTTGCTGTTCTCAGTCTGGATAATGAGGGTAAAGCCAATTATGTTGCCTCAGCTCCATACACCTACAAGTTGTCCACTAGCTCGACGGCTGCAGTGGTGCTTTACACTCTTATCCCAAGCCCTGAAAGACCTCAGGATTCACAGAGCCTTATCCTCCTTGAGTCCCTGAAGGCAATCAAGTTGTATATTGTACCTGCTCTTTCTAATCACGTTTGGTGTGTGAAACAATAAAATTGTTTGTAAAGAGATGTAATGTATTAAACAAGATAGTGCTGCTCTGTGATTTAATTGTGCTTTATGGGGTGGCTTTCTTTCATCAACCTTCAGCTGATAGCAGAAAGGTAGGGAAGGAAATTCAGCAGGCTAACAGAACTTAAATCACAGGAACTGCAACAAGTGTTAGGCCCTACACACTTTGCATACATCCAACGAGGCAGAAAGGTTAATGCAGCTTGTTTCACAACAGCCCTGATTCAGTCACTAAACACCAAGACAGATCAGTTTTCAGTAACCAACATTCATCACCTTTCTAAAGGCAAGGAGGATCAATTATTTTGAGAGCAATCTGAAGATAAAACATACTGGATAGAGCTAAATATCTACTGTAAAAATTACAGAGTTTTGTGTAAGATGTACCAAAATGGAATTCTAACACCAAAACGTGTTTCGAATACGACACGACATTTCTGATTTCTTGGGAAGCTCGGTGGGAGCTGAGATTGGGGCATTAACAGCAAAAAGAACAAAAGGCAATAGGCTTCCCGCACCGTATAATTCTTCACGGTGAGACAGTCTGAACCTTGCTGTTCTTACCGTTTTTGGATTTCTTGGTGTAATTTTCTGTTTGAGAGCTTAACTATGAACTATACTTTGAGGATACTGTGTAATTCCATTACTAAATATCTGCTACTCCAAAGCATGTTGAGAAGAATGAAAGCATGAAGTCTTAGAACGGCTCATTTTCTGTCCTTTTTTTTCAGAGAGTATGACTAAGGGGTTGATCCACTAAATACAGAAAAGCAGAGAAATCTAAAGTAGTACACTCATCTATAGAACCCGTATAAATCCTTCCTGCACAAAATTCATCAGCGTGTTAATTCAGAGCTGCCAAGTGAATAGTCTTCAGTTTAAAAAAAAATCCCCAGTGCTAAAGCAACTTGCTCACTTCAGCCAGAGGCACATTCTTGATACCATGCTTCTGCTATGTACAAATTGTTCCATCTGCCATCCATGACTGCTGGAACTCTTATCTGTGCCAGCATAGTCAGACAAATATAAGTACGAGCATTACACACCAACTCTTACAGTCAAGGAAAGGAGCAGAACTTCAAAGGTTCACAGCAGATAAAGGGTTTACAGCATGCTGTTCTAACAAGTATTTTGTATCATCTCTCTGCTGGCATGTAGGCCTTAGGAGAAAGCACAAGGACATCTTTTGTATTGGTGAGATGCTAAGCAAACTCGGCCGTAGTCAAACACCACAAAAACAACCCACCAAAACCAAACACCTGGTTACATTTGTCACGTTGCAAAAGTCCTTGGACGCTCACAGGATAGTCTCACACACAGGCATTGTTTGGTCACAGATGACAGACTATGCAACCTTCACCTGCAAGCAGTTAAGCAATTTGTTCATGTAAATTGGTAAGGCTAGAGAAGTAATACTAGAGTGTAAAGTATCCACTCATCCTGAATTTATTTGAAAGCTCTGATACAAGGTTATAGTCTGAACCAACCTACATACAGAAGTCCATACTGACTATTCCAAACCAATAAAAGAAATGTCATTCTCACTGTGATTAGTACACAAGTTCCTCATCAACCCGAAGTCATAAACAGCATCAAGAAGTTCAGAGCCACTGGGCCAGGCTGAGACTCGGGCACCAACCTCTGCAGAGAAAGGAGTACAAAACCCTACTACTGTGGAGAGAAGTCACTGTGATATTTCCTATGATGTCTTTCTTAAACAGTAGAAAAGGGTAATGATTTGACACTGACATGACAGTGTTTGCATAGCACTGGAGCTAGTGAGACATCTCCTGTATTGGTTTCATGCTCTGCCATCATCACGCGTCCACAATCTACCTGTACTCTAGAGACTCTCCTCCAGCAGTAAGAAAGGGCTTAAGACTGCCTCTGCAATAACATCCACCCACTTTCTCCTCAGACAAGTGGCAGATTGTGGAAAATACTATAAGCAAAAGGAAAAGAGAATTCCCCATGCCACCTTGGACTGCTGAGGTTCTTGATGAAACCTTCCCTCCCCATCTTCCAAGCCTTTTTCCATATACTGAACAGTTGGCAAGCAGAGATTGGTCCAGGCACAAGAATGTTCCACACAAGTCACTCTCCTAAATCCCAACAACTCTTGTCCAAGGTTGCAGTGGTGGCTTGGTATTTGAAAGTACTTTCAAATACTTGGGAGGCTTGGTGGGTGTGGAGGGGGATGCAAGACTTTGGTGGAATGTCCTCCTGGCATGCAACAAGAGAAATGGTTTTGCCTCCCTTGGGAGCTAGGCTGAAAGCAGAAGCTAGCTGTTCATTTTCTGAACTGACCGTGCCCATTTTAGCATCTTGGACACAGAGCTTCTTGCAGAAGCTAGTTTTAGTTACTGACCCAACCTGTGGGTGAGACAAGACCAAACTGTTCCTCAGGAACAGAAATGGTAGATGTCTACCAGTTTCATTCTCTGCTCAGAGTGAGGGACTGCACAATGCCAAGATACAAAGTATCTGACTCCATGCTGAACCAAGGGCTCAATATTTGATATTCACAAGAAATGAAAGAAACAGACATGGAAGATTACTGAAAGGTCAGGTCACTAGCCAGGGTGACTACACTAGACTGACTTCTTCTCACAAGCCATCTAAGTTTCCTAAGGTTAGTTGGACTACTCTCTCACACTAAGAGGGTGTTTGATTTTGCTTGCAGCATTGCAAACGTGGCTATTTCCTCCTAGAGGTATTTGCCCTTCGGTAACGGGATCAAAGCATGCAATTGTATTTGTAAAGTGCTGAAACACTTGTAAAAAAAGTGTTATATACAGACTATTAAGAGGCTATCAGCCAGTATTAATTTCAGAATAGCATAAAGAACCTTTTCTACCAGAAAAAAAAAAAAAAAAAAAAAGGGCTGCCTGCATATGGTCAAACACTTGTTTTGCTAAGTACAAATAAAGCCAGTATGGGGCCCCTGAAGGAGAACACAAAGTAAACCCAGAAGCTGAAGGTCGGGGTTTAAAGGACTTGCTTTTCATTTAAGTTTTAGCAGCCTTGAAAGTAGAAATTCTACCCCATCTCACTCCATTACCTCCTCTCCATAGATCAGGTCTTTGGTAGCACTCCAATTTCATATCTATAATGGACAAACTGCATTGAGTGGCATTTAGCAGCTGTGAAGTAAGAGATGCGTCAAATAACTATGAAGATTTCTGGTATCTGGGGATAAACTAGCAGTTCCTTCAGTTTGACCAGTAAGATTCCTTCCCCTCCCACTGGTATTTAAAGAAAACCTCTGGGACTGCTGCAACATCAGAGAACTTGCACAAGACTTCTGTAGTTTTCTGGGCTAATAGAACTTTTAAAAAACCCAACAAATATTAAGTGCCATGAAAATGAGTTTGCTACCATCACTTTAGGCAGCAAAAACTACACATGATGTCACTCTTTGAAAAAACGGTTTTAGTTTGTATTGCTCATAACAATTCTGGAGACAGAAATTAAGTGCACAGCATTATGGGATGGTCACAATGTTCCAGCATAAGGAATTCTACTGAAGTGGGAAATAAAGTGAACAAAATAAGAAACACCTTTACAGGAACAAGAAGATCTGATGGCAGAAGAGAGGCAGCCATCCTGAAGGCACGACAAACATTTGCATACGTGCGATCGCACTGACCATCCTCTCATTCCAGGCAGACTGAAGAGCAGTTCTGTACCTCACTGGAGCACTGCCCAGTGTCTGTTGCTTGGCTTGCAAAAGCATTGGTCAAAATCACTTGCAGAGCTGGCCAATAGTGTTAGGGCTGTACTTGTCTACAATAAACCTGGTTGAATCCTTGCCGCCAATCTAAATGTGAGCATCCTGGACAAGTCCAATGCTGTGATGTCCTGACTGCAAATTTTCTAGCCATAACACTGCTCAACACCTCAGCAGCAACACACTACCCACCAAGCAACAAGGGCGGCAGCAGCAGGCCAATAAACACTTGTATTATTTCTCACACTTGGCAGAATTGCCATTTTGGCAGCTAGTCTGTGCCCAGCCTTGCCCTAATGGACCTCAAAGGCCTGCTCTGACCTCAGCATAGGCCACACTTTGGCATGAAGACCATTTCCTGTTGGAAACTGGGCAAGGTCTCTTATGCTCTAGGACTACCTGGCCACCAGCCTGCAGCCGCTGAGCTCTGTCATTATCTTTGGTTTTAAAGCACTCTGGACAACCACAATGCTGCACAAAACACACCCATTTATTTAGCAAAATTGCATTAGCTCTGCCTATTACATTGGTGCAGCCAAACTGACATTTTTATTGATCCAGGTAGCCTGTTCTGTGTCCCCTCTTCATTGTTTTCCATTTGTCCAATTAACATAAGAGGACAGAAGAAAAATAGGCTCTGACAGAACCTTGAATCAGCCAGAGTATTCATGTGGAACTGCTCTCCACCTTTTCTTTCAACAAAGTACACCAAGAAACTCCCAATCTCCAAAGTAGGGTATATTCTAGTTTATTAGGCTCCAAAATAAGCCGTCTCTTCAAAGAGATAAAAAAAGAAATGGAGATGTGCAGTCAGTCAATAAAAGAATTTCAAACTAAATCATTCTTTTCTTATCACTTTGTCCTTGTGGAAAGGGAGAGAAACTCCATGCCTTCTGCTGGAGGTTTCCTACCCATGTTGCTGCTCTTCTTTCTCTTTAGAAAGTTTTCCTAACTGAGAAGAACGGCTATTTTTTCATGAGAGAAGGTACAAATATCTCTACAATATTTCACCTGAGTGCAGCAGCCTCAAGAGAAACTAGCAGCTCTACCTCACTACCACAACACACAGCATTTGGAACAAGCTGAACAAACTAAGCAGCTATACTCCTTGCTGTGTAAGCCCTCAAACTGGTACCACTTGCATCTACTAAAAAAACCCAACAACTGTCTAGCTCAACTGATGTGCCCAAAATCTGCATGACTACAGTAAACCCAAAATAATTTCCTGTAGCCAAGGGTGTCTAAAAGTCATTTAACATGAATAGAAGATGCAGGAACAATGAGCTGGCTAAATTGAATTCAGTGTTAAAACCTGATATATGTTATCAGATTTGATACGCAACATAAAAATAAGCCATGAAGAGCTGCAAAGACAACATTCTTCATCCCTTTTCAAAGAAGAAACCAAGCAGAAGGCAGCTGCCAATAAGGTAGCATTTGTTTTAGTCACACATCATATTCCATAACCTCCATTTCTTGATGTCAACAAATGACAGTAATAGAGAAACAGAGATAACAGCAGGTCTCGATGAGCCCAGAGGTAACACTGGGTCTCGAGTGATGGACAGTTGAGTACTGTGTGCCAGATGGCCTTAAAACCTGTGCAGTGGCTCAGTTCATTCTGACTGGCTTCTCTTTCCTCTATCATGTAAATGGTACGTGTTTGCTATGCTGCTCAGGAATTAGAGGGAGATGGTTTGTATAACAGCTCTGTTTGTTTTGTTTTTAAATGAGATGTGTGAACCTGTAATCCAAATGTTTTAAAAAGCTCTCCCTTTTTACAGCTTCCTTTCCTGGCTGCCAACACACTTTGTGTTTACAAGCTTTGAGAATTTTCATGATTGTTTGATGCAATAGCTTCAACGGCAATTGTGGGGTTGTTTGATGTTTATAGATATATTCAATTAGTTAGCATGGGGATGGCTTTGGTTCCTAATTGATTCCAATTCTGTCTTTTCCAATACATTTTGGCTGGGATCAGAATGCCAGAAGGACTCAACCTGCACAAGCCAATCAATATCAGATGCTGAATTCAGCAGATGAAACTGTGAGAAGTGCCTTTTGAATAGCAACAATAGATTTTGTTCGTTTATTACAATAACGTAGCACTCCTCTATCTCTCTCATCTCCTCACCATCCAAATAGGACACCTGAGATGGTGTATTTTGGCCAGGCTCTTTTCTCTCCTTTGGAATAATTTCAGTGACTTTATTTTACCTGTCAGGTGCCTGTTTTACAGTTACCCAGAAGGTTTCCTATTCAAAGGCAAGATAGGTTACAATGGTTAATCTTGGGCCCCCATCCTCTGTCACTCAAGCAATTCTGTCATTCTAGATGCAGCTGGGACATCAGTGTAATTAGTACATATTTCTCTGTGGTAGCTGAACCATCCTACCTTCTATATGCCCCTTTTCCTCCTTGTTCCTAGTGCATAGCAGCATCTGAGCTTCAGCAATATAAAGGGAAGATCAAGTCAATTAATGGTGAGAGGAAAAGAAGCAGTGTCTGTTGTATGTAAGAAGGGGAGAGCAAGTACTGCATAGATTAAGTGCCTCATTCCATTCTTTTCCATCCTAGATTTTAAAAGGAAGAGAAAACACTAAAGTATCAGAAGTATTTGCCATGAGTCTCACAGTCATACCACAGTCTATGTGCAACAAAGAATTATTAGAAATCCCATGCAAAGCCTAGGTGCCCAACAATTCCAGATCAGAGAACTGAAATGCTTCACGTGGCATTTGGAATGCCACAAGCATCAGAGATATGCCCTTTGGAGATGATACGAGTTATCAGCACATCTCATTATCCTTTACACTAGAAAAATCCAAATGCTCGCTCCACTACTGAAATTGTACTGAAATTTGTTCTTAACAGAAACAAAACCTTGAATGTGAAGAGCACTTTGCTTCTACATTGAAGTAAACAAAGCCCAACCCTTTTCACACAGAAAAACCATCAAATGCACGGGTTAAATGCTGGTTAATCAGCATCCCTCAGAGCACGCTGGCGACACTACACATTTATTTGGCATGAAAATAAAAACAATCACGTTCAAATTAAATTGCTGTCTCTGTCCAGAATAGAACTACAAGTGATTGAGTTTCCATGGTGTAACAGTGAGTTACAGCTTGTCCACTGAGCAGCAGTAGCCAAGGCCACGTATGCCCTTAACCCATTGCAAATGCAAAGTAAAACCACTTTCACTTGGTTTGAGCTAGAATCTTGTACTAAGTTACCATTTATCACCAGCTCTCTGGTAACGCTTCACATGCAATCTCCTCCTCTTGCAAACATAATCCTTCACACACAGCATCTCAAACATTTGTTATCGTGTGAACATAGATTTAGGGAGGCAGCACTGAAGTTGTTTACATGGAAATTTGAACAGGCCACGCAGAATAAGACTCCCGGTGCCTTGAGAAGTTTTCGACTGCAGCATAAACCAGAGGCAATTTCCATGTCATGTATGAATGATGGCACTTACAGAAGGACAACATCCCCTGTTATCACACCGAGGTGTTGCTGCCCTTGAAGAGAGCAGAGTGCCAGCTCCTCCATCAAGAAAACAACACTCCTTGCAGTACATGATATCCCCTTAACATTCTCCCACCCAAGAACTGACCAAGCTTGAACCTGCATTATACCTCACAGAAGTTAGCAGAATCAAAGCCTGCGTCAGTCTGCCAGCAAGCCAAGTAAAATACTACTCAGATCTACACAGTCATTGTGTCTTTTTATCCAGCCTTGGCTGATTGCCTCAGCTCCAGTGACATCTTCAAAGGGACCAATAGCTGCAAGGTATAGCACCAATTACAACAAACTGGCACTAAAATGGCTGTGAAATCCCCCTCCATCAGAACGAGACACACGTATTTATAACCCATCAGGGAGATGTGAACTAGAATGGAAAAATAAGACACACAAAAGGAACGTGGCATTCGCTGATGTCAAAGGGCAGTCACCTTCAGCATCACCCCTTTTTCCATTCACTTATGCAAGTCCCAGCCAGATCCAATAGCATCCACTAGTGAGAATGAACCAAGAACCACTGTTTCTAAGTCAGCCTGGGTTGTTACATTCAAGGCACGGCCCTATGTTGATATTGTGTCCATTATCCTTGGGTTGGAAACATCTCCCTAGGCCACAAAGACTCTGGGATCCTAGATTAAAACCAGGGATAACATGGCAGAAAAGAAAGAACACAGATTTTACAAGAAGAATTGCTTAAACACAAATCTTTATTTGATACATGCAGAGAATCACAGATCAGGAATCACAGACCCCAGCTCTTTGGGGTCAGCCACCTAAGCCCACTGACAATGCTGAGGAAGCAAAGAAAGAGTTAAACTTACACAAAGATTTCTACAGGTATATGTTCTGCCCAACTCACAGGCTGCAGCCACTGAGGCAGGCCCTGGCAGCAAGGTTTGCAAGCAGTGACAGCATGCAATGGCAAGGGGGGTCCAAGGCTAACAAAGCTGAGCTAGTGAAGAGTCACTGGACTGGGAGCAAATTCCAAAAGCAAGTTTTTCCTTCCCCCAAAAGCAGTGCCTCACTTATTAGACTACACAAAGAATGCAAGGGTAAGCCCGAGTGACGTGTCAAAAGGCTTCAAGAATCACTGCACAGCCTAAACACGCCAAACACTTCTTCCTAACATTGCTTCTGCAGTTGTTGAAACAACAGAAGAGCTCTCTTCACTCCTGCTGCAGTTTAATTGGTTTGAACATAGGTGACCAGGCTGTACACAAATTCTACATATGGGGCATGGTCTTACTACATTTATTCTGCTGAAAAATCCTCCCTAAGCATGTCTGGAAACATGAATATAAAATTGAGATTATCACAGGGTACAGTGAGCTCTCTCATAACACCCACTATCCACGGCCAGTTGACTGATAGCTCTGTTGGGGCAAAGTGGCTGGCCACTGTTTTCCTTAGCCCACTGAGCCATTTACATGACTACTACACATAAAGCCACCGTCTTCACAGTTCAGTTACCTCTATATTGCTTTTTTTTTTCTCCCAATATTGAGGAAAACTTAATTGTTTGTCAAGCCACGTGTTCTTCAGGGATACCCTTCCTCTGATGCCTTTTAAACACAGAGGCAGCCACACAGCAAAATCCAAAGAACCATTAAATAAATTCTTTGGGTCTCATCTTCATTGCACTGCCCACAAGATAGATGACAACAGTTGGACAGACCATGCTGTTCCAACATTGGTCACTTACCAAGTTGCTTCCCCCCCCCACCCCCCACACTGTAATGTTGCGTTCCTCCAGCCTCTTGTATCCTTCCCCTATTTTAATATAATTGCTCAAAGGTCTTTGGGATGGGGCTTAACTTTTCATTATATACACAGCAGAGTCTTCAGTCTGATTGGAGCTCTTAGATGCAATGAAACTAATTAATAATAATAGCTGCTTAACAGTGGTAATACTCTCCATTTGTGATGGGCATGCTGGAACGATTACTTGATGTTTATAAAGCTCTTTGAGACTCTGGGATGAAAGTCAAGCTAGAGATGCACACGCTTTATTATTCTATTCAGTACCTCAGTATCCAAGGCTAGCATCTATTCTAGTTGAAAAAGATTTTTACTGTATTGTAAAATGGAAACAAAATGAAATATATACAGTGCATGGTGCTTTATATATAAGGCAAAGGAAGCACAGAAACAGAATTTCATTATTGAAATGGATGTAGCCGAAACCGTTACAACCAGTAGTCAGTGACCCCTTATTCTGTTTAATCAAAACTGTTAGTGTATGGTTTTCCAAAGGCCAAAGAAAATTTCAGGGTGTTTTTACCCCCTTTCTTTCTTCTATCAGATATGTCACTGGTTTGCAACAAAACCTTTGTAGTTGCTTATGATGCAAATCTCAAGCAGCCTTGACCAGCAATGAAATGAAAATAAAGTGGATGTACATTCAACAAACAAGACCACAGTTCTTCTGTAATACTCTGTGCATTTAACCACCAGATCATAACCCGTCCAAAGAGGCGGCACTCCCTCATCCCCATCCCAAGCTTCCACTTGTTTCACAGCATCTCCCCACTGCTCTATTTAGACATGGGTCCCTAGTAAGTTCTCCCCTCCTCCAGTTCTGCACTTGCTGAGCACAGAGGGTAGACGATGCTGTTTTAATAGTGCTAGTTATGCTATATGTGGCCTTGCTGTTTCTAGGAATAGACATGCTCAGACATCAATTAACATCTAATTGCGGGAAATAATCTTGTTCCTCTGCTTCAGATGCCACAGAGATCAAACCAAGCCCCTTTGCAGCTCTATTTTTAATTTAGTGGAATTACAGTTTTTTCATCCAGTGAAAAATAATTGTGACAGGCTGTCCAGAGCATGTACAGTTCAGGGATCAAGATATTTACTGAGAAACAGAACAAGCAGGAAGAGATTGTAACTTTGTGCCAAAGCAAAATCACCCTTGTTACTGCAAGTCTTTCTTCTCTCCTTCACACCTTCTCACCAGTATTTCTCTTCACACCTTCCTGCTTGAGTGAGCCTCACAGGGACAGAGAGGATTATGAGTGACTTGGGAAGAGAAGAATTTACCACCTCAGCAGATAATCCCTAATTCTCCTGCTCAGCCTGTGCACAGGGGAAAAAACAAACGTGGAAAGAAGAGAAATCAAGGAAGCAGAGGAAAAGGATTTAAAACCAACCACCACCAAAAAAATATCAAGCAAAATATTTTTGTAGCTCTCCTTTAAAGCAGTCATCCATCTTTTTTATTACCTGCTGAAGAGAGAAATTGTAGGCCACAGACAGGGCTTTGTACTGCATTTTGCAAATCTTTGTACTCAGTTAAGCCAAGCAGCGTTTGGCAGACAGCTCCCAGTCTTAATATACTGCTCCACTTTCCTAGATACATGAGCAAGGAGGACTTGGGCTTGGCCAGTGAAGTGAGGGTAAAACTAGGCTGGATTATTTGGCCAAAAAAATAGAATCCTGTATGATAAGAACAAACCTGCAAGAGATGGGGAAAAAAAACCCAACAACACAACCCACCAATCAGAAAGGTATGTGAGCTTGACTGTCTAAAAGAGCTGTGTGAGATAATTTACAAGACTACACACTCTGGAGATGGGTCACAACACCTTATGTTAAACCTCAAGCAGCTGAAGCAAGCATTGTGCCCACTTACAATGCAGACAACTGATCTATATTTCTTACTGCATGGAAAGGGACTTTGATGGCTCCTCCAGTTTTCAGGAAAAACTGACCCACTCCTTCTTCAGTCCTAGGTTGAACTGGCAAAATCCTAGGAATTTCAAGGGCAGTTGGCATGATGTGTAGCTTCATTCATTTTTACTGCTCATGTGCACCTAGTTATTCTCTTATATCCTCAGCAGCAGTGGCTAGATCAGAGCTGATCTCACCTCAGGTCATCACTCCTTTGTTTCCTTTTTTTGACATTTACCAAATGCAGCATGTCTGGTAATGAATACTACCGAATTCCTCCTTTTACTTCTGGTAATGAATACTACCAAATCCCTCCTTTTACTTTCTCCTGCTGAAGGAGGATGTGCAATGTTCACACTTCAATGCCTTCATAACATCCCAAGCTCTCTCCAGAACTACAGCTTAAAGGCGAAGGTGCATGTGTGCAGATTTCTGGCACCTTTACTACATGTCACTCCCTGTGTGAGGGGCCTGTTTGGAGTGGATGAACATCAGCCAGCCCTGCACCCATCAAAATTTCAGACTTTACCAAGAAATAAGAAGAGTCGTAGAGAAGCACTACAATTCTATCTTCTCTCACAGGCTTTTCAAATCATACTTTCTTACTTAAAAATAAAATAAAATTGAAAAAGAATGGTTCCCAGAGCTTTGGTGACCAGACCCATCTTTCTCACATTGCACTGTAGGCTTAAACAAAACAAGTGTTGGTGGAGACTTGCCATATCACATATGATTCAAGAAACTCCCAATTCCTATAGAAGAAGAAGGTGCTCAAAACTGAGACTCAATTTGGTTACACTTCCCTGGAACTCGGTCAAATTTACACATGCGTATGTGTGAGTGAAAGGCAGAAACAGGCTGTTTGTGCAATCTGCAGTAAGACAGGAAAACCTAGCCCATTTATTCAATGCACATCATTAGTTACTTAATTTACATTCCTACCAAGCAGAAATAAACATCCTTCTGCTGCTTCCCATTCCCCTGCCACCAGCCTTTCCCATTAGGAGCTCAGCTGGAGGCAAGGAAGGAGTGGGAGAGGAGGGAAACAGAAAACCTAATTCCGTAAACCAATTCCTAGTTCTCAAAATACTGACACATAATTCTGCCAACATGTCAACCCTAACTTACAACCTCTGTGCCCCCTGCAGTCCTTACTCATTGCTGACAGTAGAGCTCCAAATGACCAGCACCATGTCTCAACAATTTGACTTACTTGTCACTTCTCCTACTACTTTATTTCAGGAGTTTCCCCCTGCCCCTGCTAATTGCATCCCCTCAAATCACTCCTCACCAACAATACATGCCATTATGATCCAATACTTTTTCTGAAGCAAATAAGAGAGCTGAAAGAATCCATCCCATACTGTTTCATCCTATTTTACAGTAAACATACTTTCCTTAGGAGACTGACATTGCAATAAAACAAAAACATTACGAAAAGTCAATCCTCCAAGTGCAAAGGTCTTAATTGTCTGACCAGGTGAAACCCCCACAAAACACATAAAGCAAGGATCATTCTAATTTGATGGTAGTTGTCTCATTTGCAGATTACATGGAATTCTCTCATGAGGAAAAAAACTTGCTACCACCTTGGAAATATATCCTATGATATGGAAGAAAATAAACAATACAGAATAAAAACTCTCAGATGAAGAAAGTAACTTCAAGGTAAAGTACTAGTTCTGTGGTTAGGGTTTAAGAAATAAGTCATGTTACAATAACAACATTCTCACATTTAGAACTCTCCTTTCTTTCTTTCTTCACAGACCTCAAAGGCACAGATAGTGACACCCTGACCCAGAAACAACCAGCTTACCTTTTCACAGTAACAGATAACACATCTGAACTCAATAGTAACAGTTACAGTTAAAGTGATGCAAACAGGAAAAAATAATTCAAAATGCCGAACACAACAGTGGTTTGGGGAGCACGCCACAGGCATAGAAGTAACACCGAAGCACATCAGCACTTTACACAGTATTTGTAAATAACCACCAAGATTTTACTGAGTAGGAGATCTAAACGTTTAGATGAAAGATTGCAGTATCCCATTTGTGACTTAAGTTGCTGTGGTGGTTTAGTTCTGGTTGGGTGTCAAATGCCCATCAAGTCATAATATCACTCCCCCTTCTAAACTGGACAGGTGAGAAGGAAATACAACGAGAAGTTCATGAGTCAAGCTAAATACAGGCAGATGGCTCGGCTATTAGTGTCACAGCCAAAAGAGACTCAACATGGGGAGAAATGGTTTGAATTATTAATAATCAGAACAGAATAGAGAAATGAGAAATAAAACTGAATCTTAAAACACCTCCCCCACCTCTCCCTCTTCCCAGGACTCTCCTTCCTTTCCCCACAGTGGCACAGGAGATGGGCAATGGGGGCTGCAGTCAGTTCATTACAGATGGACTTTGCCACTGCTTCTTGTGAGGGGGAGGCCTCCTCACTCTTCCCACTGCTACACTGTGGGGTCCTTCCCATGGGATACAGTCCCTCATGAACTTCTCTAACATAGGTCCTTCCTGTGGGCTACAGCTCCTTCACAAACTGATCCGGCATGGGACCTCCCACGGTGAAAGCTCCTCACACCCTGCCCCAACGTGAGTCATCCACTGGGAGAACAGTCGTTCAGGTACCAACTGCTCCAGCCTGAGTCACTCACAGGATCACAAGTCCAGGGCAAACCTGCTCTGGTGTGGGCTCCTCTCTCCCCACAGGCTCCCAGGTCCTGCCAGGAACTTGCTGCAGGGTGAGCTCCCCACAGAGTCACAGCCTCCTTCAGGCATCCACCTGCTCCAGCGTGGGGTCCTCCATGGGCTGCGAATGGATCTCTGCTCTGCTCCCCAGTGGCCTTCATGGGCTGCAGGGGCACAGCTGCCTCACCATGGTCTGTACCACAGGTCACAGGGGAATCTTTCTTCCAGTGCCTGGGCACCTCCTCCTCCCCATTATCCACTGACCTTGGTGTCTGTGGAGATGTTTTCACATTCTCACTCCCTGTTGCTGCTGTAGTTTACTAACTGTGCAACAACTTCTTCCCCTTCTCAAATACGTTAATCACAGAGACATTACCTCAGTCACTAATTGGCAGGCCTGGATCAGCTGCTGGGTCTAGCTTAGAACTGACTGGCATTAGCCCATCTTGGGAAACTTCTGGCATATCTTTGTTTAAATATCTTTGGCCTGGACAAAACCACTACAGTTGCAAAGCAAAACCAAACATGACTTAGCTTCTTTCCTCGGTCTCCCACATATAGATGACACTGATATTCAAACTCCTTTTGAAAGTATTTTACTACCTTTGTTTGACAAAAGCAACATTAAGTTTATCCATGCTAGTCACTTCCATCATACTCATTAATTCTACTTCAAGGCATCACAGCTTTATTAGAGACACCAAACCTGCTTCATAAATTCCAATTACCTAGTAAATCATTATTGCTATTATTTTATTAACTCTTGCATAATTGTCTGTTGTGCATACAATTACAAAGTTAATATATGTAAATCCTGCTTCAGAAGTTCTTTCTGTACCTTTTATCTGCATACCTAGCACACATGTCTGCTTACATAACTTTTTTTCATTAGCTTTAAAATCTCCATCCTGAAAGGTTCGCTGTCCTTACACACACTGGTGTGACTCACAAATCAAAACATGATGGGGCTTTTTTTTTTTTGTGATATAGCTTACTTCCAAAACAGCTCTTTGTGTCACTGACAAAAAATAAAAAAAAAAAAAAAAAAAAAAAAAAAATCTTACCATTTAGATGTTTGCAGAAATATTTACAGGAAACCTTAAAAAAGAAGAGCACATCAATACTACTCTGGTTTGTTTTAAAGAAGAAAACAAAGGCCGCCACCTAGTTGGGTGCTAGGCATAATTAACATATCAAGATCCCAAATTACCAATCAACAGCTTTCTCTCAGCTGTTGCCTATTGATGGCAATAGTCTGCTTGTATAGAACACCTGAGGACTTAAAACTTCCACCTGAGAGAAGACAGCATTTGATTTTGAGCCTTACTTACTCCAGGCAGTACTATTAATTGGTAATACAACGAGGTGTTCCGTGATGGAGGGATCACAACTCTGGACTCCTAGGCGACTGAAGTAATTCACATAGGAATCAGATTTCCTACTCCCATGACACACCTTCAGTAACACAAGTAAGAAGTACTCTGCCTCTCTTCTAGAAAGCTATAGGCTTAGAGTATTCCTGGGAGTAGAGAAAGATGTGACTTTGAAAGTCGTGAGGTTGCAAAGAAAACAATCTCGCACATTCTGCATGGTTTCTCTGACAAGGTGTTATAAACCAAGGTGACACCTCCATCTCTTGTCCTACAATGAGGATACATTAGGGAAAAACTAAAAGCTCCTGTCTCTTTCTAGGCATTCCCTGCTCAGTAAAGAACTCCAGATGACATCCCTAAATTAAATACTTGAACTCTAGAGAGAGAGACAGGATAGATGATAAACTCTTCCACTCAGAATTTTGTACTGGTTAGCTCTGTCCTGTGATCAAAACATTGTTCTGGAAGTTATTTTCATATACCTTGTTTCTCCTACATCTCACCTGAGAATTCTAAGTGAGATTTGATGCAAGTTTTGCATTCAGATCCAGGGACAGGTGGTTAAACACCAGAATGCTTTATTTTTTAAAGCACCGTACTTCATGTGCTGAATTGGTTTTGGTATCTAGCTCTTAGAAACTGACATAATAAAGCTGTATTTGCAAAATTAACAAGCATCTGAAGGTACACCTGACAAGTTGTTTTGGGGGGGGAGTTTGTTTGTTTAAAAAAAACAAAACGGTGGAGAAAAAAAAGGGTACAAAACAACAACAACAAAAATACCTGTGATATCAGACTAAAGTAAGAGGTTTCAGGGAAAGCTACAGAAGTTTTACCTATGCAAGGGTGAGCAGGTCCTGGACAGACCCACCCTATTCTCTGGAGCGTGGCACAAAGAAGTGAACGCAACCTTGGGAGCCATGATGCATGGCAGACCTCGGGAATTAGATGGGAAAATATGAAACCATGATTGGAAAAATCAAAGAAAACAACAGATAAAAACCAAGCGAACCAAGGGGCATCTCTTGTAAATAAACATAACAGCGACGGAATTACTGTCAAATCATATTATACAAATTGCAGATCGTAAGCTGTAGCTCTAAGGCAGCCTGATTGATTACTCAAAATGAAACGAGAAGTAGGGGAGGGACACCTCCAGCATATTAAGCAGCTCCTCACCCGACAGCTGCATCCCCAGCAGCGAACTCGGGGAAAACCACCTCGCCGACGACTCCGCTTGCGGCCGGGCTTTAGCGACCGCACGTCACGCGCGGGTCTCGTTTCTGCCCGGCGGGGTGCGGTCTTGGGGAGGGAAAGAAAGCATCGCCGGGGTGGTGCGGGAAGCATCGGGCATAAGCGACTGCAGTCACAGGGACCGATTGCGCCACGCCTGCTTGCCGGGGAGCGGAGCAGGGGGAAAAAAAAAAAACCCAAAGCACCCCGAAACACAGGACAGCGGTTCACTTAACCAAAGAAGTTGCGGCAAAAAGGAGCGTGGGCAGCACCTCCCGGGCCCGGCGGCTCCGCCTCACATCAGCCGCGGGGCCGGCGGTCTCCGGCTCCCTCTGCCGGGGCCGCACCGCTGCAACCGCCGCCGGCCCCGGCTCCTCGGCTGCACGTCCCCGGCCAGGGTGGGCACCCCCGGGGCTGCGGCTGCCCGCCGCCCTGCCTCAGCCCTCGGCGGGGCCGTGGAGCGGCGGTTTCGGAAACGCTGCCGGGAAAGGAGCGAGAACCTCCGTTTGGAACCCCGGAGCGGGATCGCCGCGGCGGGGCCCGGGCTGCCCGGAGCGGGCTGGGCCGGGAGCACCCGTGGAGCGACAGCGCCCAGGGCTCCGGCTGCGCCCTTGAATTGCGGCGAGTGCCGCGGGGCGGCGATGGCCTCTGCGGGGAACTCCCTTCCCTGCGCGAAAGCCCCCTCCGCTGTGTTTATGTCTTTCACCGTGGTATCTGATCAGAGTTGAGATACCTCTCCCCGGGACAGATAAACCCCCTTCCATGTAGAAACTAATCTCGTTTTAAATTTGAATGTGTCCTTCAGTAGAATAAGTGGCGAGTTTGTTTTTTTTTTTTTTTATCCTGTATTTTGCCTGTACAAAACACACCAGATTTCTTGCTGGAGATAAAGCCATAGCAAAGGACAATATTTAACAAAGATATCAAAGGGCTTCTCACAAAGCGATGCTCAATGTGTGCTTCACGTTACTAGTATCAAGGAAAGAAATAGGCGGCCATTGTCGATCATCCATCTCCAGAGGGGAAAGGACTTTATGCAGTAGATTTTTGTGTAAAATTTCATCTAGCACCCAAAAAAGTCCCAATCAATTGGTTCTTTCAGCTGTATTTCACTAAGGATCCTGCAACAAAATAGTAAACCCTTACATACGTGATTACACTAAGCTCACAATGTCAACCTTAATATGTCACTGTTACCCATCCGGCTGGGCGGGTGGAGGTCAAAAAGCATTTAATAGCTTGTAGTTTGCTGTTGCTTTTGCTTTGTTCTTTGCTTGCCCAGCAGTTTGGCAGCCTTTGCTTGGGACGTACTGCAACAAATCATGTGAGAGAAGCAAAGCCAAATATTGCCTCAGCTTTCATTACAGAGTGAAGCTCACACTGAAACTCTGCTAAATCTTCCTCTGAGGTCTTGGCCAGGCAAATTGTTATTTAACTCACCTGCTTTTATTTTTAATAAAATTGTCTTTAAAATGTATGAGGCACATTGGAGGGGGCAAGGTGTACAAGGACAGAAAGTGCATTGTCAGCCAAATAAGCAGCTAAATGTAATAAATAAGTAACGAGAGGAAACAGAAGGCCCTGAAAGATGGGCCCATAAAGATCTGGGAATGCCCAAGAGAGCAGTCTCATAGAAGAGCAAACACTACAGCTTTGCTCCCAGACAGCCACCCAGCCCAGAGGATGTAAAAGAGAAAGGAAACACTGCTTGAGGCAGACGTAGTAAGACTCTAAATGCAGACACAGGCACTTCCAGGGCTGGAAATATCAATTCTTTACACAGGAGTAGTCAGACAGATGCTAATTGCAGGCCACAAGGGAAAGGAGAAACAGTTCCTACTTGGCAAGATGAATTCTGTGTGACTGTCCTAGAGGGATCAGACAGTCTGTCATTTCACTTGACTAAAAATCTATGGCATTGCTCACTAACGACTGAAGCCAATCGGAGAAATCTGGGATTGTCCCCTCTTCTGTCCCTCCTAAGATTAGAGGGGAACTCACCTTCCCTTGATGCCATGTGTCCAGCACGTGAGAGATGCTATGCAGGATTTTTAAACCTGCAGTAAGCAACGTGCCTGGGCTGCCTGCTTGTTCATAAGAAGAATTAAAGTGAAGATGGGGATGAAGGGAGGGACATGACTGTGACCTGCCACAACTGATACATGCAGAAGAACCTGGGGAAAAATCCCAACATCCATTTGTTGGAAAGTGACACTGTCGTGAAACTGTTTAATCTGAGTTGATGCCATTATTCCCAAGCGTTTCATTGATTTGTTACATCGCTAAAAACATTATTAACTGCCCAGATCACTGTGTGCCCTTGGCTTCGCATTTATCCATTTAAATAGATGGAGACTAGGGCAGATACTGTCAAATGGAGGAGCTGTAAATTTAAGCACTATTTGATTTTCAGAGGTGCTGAGATTTCTTAACTGCTGGCGAAATGA
Organism: Urocolius indicus; assembly: GCA_013401255.1. Classification (NCBI taxonomy): domain Eukaryota; kingdom Metazoa; phylum Chordata; class Aves; order Coliiformes; family Coliidae; genus Urocolius; species Urocolius indicus. The sequence continues at coordinate 73,802 of WBNH01012230.1, forward strand.
ATCGAAGGGATATTTGCTCAGCACTGCTGAAAATTACAGTGGTTTTGTTCAGGTAGTGCATCAATTTGGAAATAAAAGCCTCGGTTTATGCACCCAGGCTGAAGATTTTGACCGTAATTTTTGTGAGGCGTCAGTCTAAGGCCAAGTGTAAGATCCGTGTGGCACACGGAAATGGAAAGAACAATTCTCCTTTCGTTCTTCACAAACGTTAAGAGCATCAATTTTGACTCAGCTTTTCTTTCTCAGTAGCACGTGGTGCTGTGGAGATTAATGAGCCTGCTCTGTTATGTTAATACTTGGATGCTTATTAACAGTTGTCCCCTATCCTGTGTGAAGCCCTTTTCTCTGTTCCGTAAGAGGAGAAAACCTATAAAAAGATTTGGTTTACCATGAAAATTCAAAAAGGCCTGTGGTACATTAATTTTTCATATGGAAAAGATAGAAACAGGTTGCAAGTTTAAATAATTTACTTAGAAGAGGTAACATCCATCTTCTCTTTTATCTAAAACTCATTCATTTTTCAAATATAGATGTTTCAGAGGAACAGACTACTGCTGGCTCCAGAGCACTTTGTGGTGGGTGGGTTTTTTTGACTTGCTTTGTGGAAATCCCAGGTGACAAGCTGACACCTCACGCCAACTCATCCCACAACAGCAGGACCAGATGAACCCCGGTGTGGGGGAAAAGAAAGGCCCCATTGGTCAAGACTTCTGAAGTAAAATGCACAGGTGGAATCCAATAAAGCAGGTTAAATCCTCGTGGTGATATCTTTGTAGTTTGATTCTTGAACCGTCTGGAATTGATATTAGTATTCCTGGGTTCCCATCTATCAGGATTTCTGATGAACAGCAAGCTTTGCTGTACTTTAGTCATCCTGCTTACTGGGATTAAGCTGCATATAAGGAAGAGGAAAACCTCCCAGAACTTTTCTGGCTACATAGTGCACTATTGTTGAATCTGGTAATTATGATTATGAAGAGGGTTATGAATGTAACAGTGCTAAATAGAGAACAAGAACAGAACATGTTAGAAATGTGCCAGAAACATTCAAAATACTTCACAAGAGCAGAAAAATGGGAGACTATCTATTTAGAAGCAGCTCCATCTTTCATAAATCTCCCTCCAAATACCAACGTTGAAAGCTTTCCTTTGCCAAGAATTCATTCTAGCTAAGAGTCTGAACCAGAAAACAAAATCGCCTTCCGCTTTCAACACTTTTCCCAATAAGAGAGAGCATTACAAGCATAACAATAAAATATATATATTTTTAAGGCATTGCTCTCACACTGGGAAGAGCAGCTTTGGAAACACCATCACCTCGAGCCTTCCTCCACATTGGGAACAGCTTGAGTGAAGAAGCTGGCAGAAAAGGAGCATTTTAATCCCCGCTGTGCGGTACTGAGGTGTAACCACTCACAAAGGTCTTTCCATCATGTAAGGTCCAGGAATGAGGAATTAGATCAGTGACTCATCTCTTACTACAGAATGGCATTTTTAAAAAAATGTAGAAAAATAGTCGTTTTCAAAATTCCATGTTACAAAACCATCTGGCAGATGGCAGCTGACAGGGAAGGTGGCTGTTTTGACCTAATTTACGCATCTGAGGGGCAAAGAGCGTTCTGCACTTTAGAGGGGTAGTTAAACCATGCTTATGCTATTTGCCAATGATTAGGTTTGTGAGAGCTGATTTTATTAGTCACTAGATATTTTCCAGCAGCTACATAAACTGGTGGAACAAGCTTGTATCAATCAGAGTTTAGATCACAAACATTACAACGGCAAACAGTGATGGCTATGAGTACAGTCCCTCTGCTAAAATTTCTCCACACAAAATACTGAGGAGCTCAGGGTGTTAGATTCACTTACAGAGACTGTTATCTGTTCAGAAACAAAACTCAGACTCAGTGGGTAAATAATTTGTTGCAGATAGCTTGAGTAAAATGACAGTGGCAGGCTGTCGCTGCTCTCTCTGCCCACAAAACCCACTGGTAAGGGTACATGCTGCAGAGCAGCATAAAGGACAAGCAGAACATCAAACATTTTCTTTATGGGAAATGTGAACGAGATGCTTTTGTCAGCTGCTTCCAGCAGACATGAAGCTGTGGGCAGGAAATAGGAAGCTCTAACAGAACAAAGCTTTTCTAAAGGGCAAGTCAAGCAAGAGCTCTCTAAAATTTCCAAAAGGACAAGCACACATTTTGCAGGCAAACCTGCCATCCAGCTGGATCTGTTTACCACCTGCCTTATCTCAGGGGCACAGCTGAAATAATAACATGGATTTTGATGCTGGCAAGTTGCTTAAATATGGCTTATTAAAACCCAGGGTGACTTGGGAATGTGAAGTATTTGCTAGAAGACACAATTTGCTAGAAGACACAAGTAATATCAATATCAGGGACTGAGATGTAAGAACACCCTCTTTGCTGGCTGTAAGATGGACATAAACCGGCCAACAACGAGAGCTGTGTGCTCAAGGCAGGGGGAAACGTGACTTGATTTCACCCTGAGGAAGGGCCCTGAGGAGTATAAATGAAAAAGGGCAGTATGTATAAACTGGAGAAGCTGCAGATCTGTATCAGTGTCATTGTCACATTAGATGGTGGCCAAGATAAGATTTACTCTTCCAGAGCTATTACAAGGAGCTGAATCTTCTAGGCAGGCTGGAGAGAGAACAGTCATAGGGCTGGGTACGACATGGTGTGTTTCTCGTTAATATGATTAGCCCACTACTTACTGTACTCCTTAACCTTGCTGATTTGAAGCCTATTTCCTGCTGGCCATGCCTGGCTATGATTCCAGTGCACAGAACGTTGCTGTGAAGGCAGCTGGCTACTCACAGGGAATGATTAGTGACTCCTTCCCCCATCACCCTCATGCAGAAATAGGAAAATAGCTTTTTTTATCCGATCTCTGCAGAAAACCTGAACTCTCCAGCAGTCTTGGCAGCAAGATGAAGTAGATAGATACCGATCAGTAGGAATCTTGCCACTAGTATCTCTGGTCCGCTTCTTCCAGCCCTCAGAGCACACTTGGGTTTTGCACACTCCAGGGAAGACTCAGACTTCTCTACCAGCTCCTGAATCATCTTTTTGTCATCACAAACATAACAGGGTATTCACTGCAGCTGGGGACTTTTAACCAGGACTTTTTTATTAAGATTCATCTGAATCCTTATCCTCAAAAGTGAAATGTTGGGCCCCCACTGTTTATTGCTTCACATTAAGTAAAACATTTGATTCTTCACTGAAGAAACTGGCACAGAGGCATCAATCAAAATCCTAGTCTCTAATCCACAGCTGTGATAACTTGTGGGAACCAGAAGAATATGTCAAAAGAATCAACGTGCTTTTACCCTTCATTATATGGTAATAAAGAAAAATCTCTGATTCTGTATCTGACTTGCTCTTCTCCCTTTTGTCTCTCTGAAACAGGGCAGCAGAACCTATGCACACCAAGTTACCCAAATCCAGTATTTGAGACAGTGGAAAATAGATTATAATAATATGCTCTGCCAGTTCTCCAGGGTTCTTACAGCAGTTCATAGTTGCTAATTCAGCCTCAGAAATCTCAATGAGATAGACTGGAGCCATTATTTTCGTTTTTAAATATGAGGAAACTGAGACAGAGTGAAAGGCTATGACTCATGGAGTATCGCTTCAGGAGACATCTTATAAAGGTGGAATTGCTGTATCAGGGAAGACTGGTTCAGGAAGGCTCAATCCCCGTGCTCAGTGAGCTCCAGAACAGGATACCTGCTTAGCTTAATAGTCACATATGAGCAGGTGCCACCACCAGATAAGTCAGAGGAAGGTATAATATCCCAGGGCATGAAATCCCAGCATTACCAAGGCACACACTAATCACTTTTATTAAAAACACTGATACCCTCTTGCTGCATTTACTTCACATTATTAGCTTTACAGCAGCCAAGTTTTAACAGGACAGAGAAGGTGCCTTCTTCCTACAGCTTCCTTTATGTCATCTTATGGCAACCTCCTAGAAGTAACTGTGAGGGCCCTTTAGACTGAGAAGCCAGAGTTTGGTTATCCAGGTTTCCAGACAAGTGCTGCAACTGTTTACTTTTATATATATAAAAATTATAGAGACATCATCTCAATCGCAACATTTTAAAGAATTTCTGACTGCAGTGCTCAGTGCTGAACGCACATTTGTTTCCATGAGTTTGAGATCTATCTTTGATGCCTTCTAGGCCCTACACATGTTGTGTCTGGTTCCTGTTTCATCACTCTGGACATTATAATTCTGGATAGCCTTTAAAAGGTAAAATGATGCCATCCAGTGACTTTTTGTGTTCCCATGATTGGACAGGTATTGGAAATGGAGGTTGATTCTGCTTTTGTTTTCTATGACTGTCATGTTAGACTGAAGCTCCTGAAGCTGGACACCTAACAGTCTATTGCACTAGCTCATCCTGAGTCCAAAGGAGGAAAAGAAATTGTACTCTACATTCAAGCTCTGTGAAACCAGAGTAATTACTCCTTTATTAGAGAAAATCCCCCCCATTTTTAACTTCAGCTTCTGTGTTTTTCCAAGAACTTGAAATCCGTAATGTTTTTGATTGCTTGCTTTGTCTGAGACATACTTGTTTTAACTCAGTATTCACTAAATCCTGGTTATTTCACTAGGATACATGAAGGGGATGAAAAAAGTAGTTCTGGGAGGAGGGAGGAGTCAGTTTTTCGCTTACCCATTAGAGAATCAGGATAGTCTATTAGTGGTGGTGTAGTGAAGATACAGATCTCCTTCAAAGTCTAGAATGACAAAGGGGCTGATTTCAGTGGTTGGTTATGTATTAATCTTAATGGAATTCTTCTTTTTCCTTAATTAGCTGAGAAGAAGAATGTTTCAGATTACCTCTGTCCCCTGCAGTTTTCTATCTTCTCTCAGGAAACAGAACATATCCAAGAGGTAAATAAAACCCACTGTGGTTCTCTCTAAATATTTGAGTACCCGGGTTTCCCCTTGAGGCTTTTTCATTTAGGTGCCTCTCCTTCTGAATATACATTTCAGTTGGTCTAAGAAGTTCATCCTATTTTTCCACAGAAAACACTGGTGGCCATATATCTGGTGGCCATGTATCAGGACAGTGTAGAAGACAAGTGCTTTTCCATGCTCCACTCAAGACATCTTCTCCTGAGCTGCAATTTCATGGTCATCCTAGCTTTGCAGAGCTGTGATTTGCAGAAATGAGTGCCCTGGATATTACTGTACAACCACCTCTTCTTTTCTGGGATTGGGTTATTCAAATTCTGGTTTATCTCTAGTAGGGCTGCATAGGTAGTTGGCTCTGCTGCACTTTATACTTGCAGCTTAGGTGCAGTGGTGGAGAGTATGGACATACTACTTATGGGCTTGGAAATCACAAAGCTCTTCTGTGTTGCATGAAGCCCCAGCTATAAACCTTGTCAGATTTGAAGTATTTCAATGCCTGTGCCATGCTGGCAGGACAAGATCAGCTGTCAGGAACAGTTTGCAGGGACAACTTCCAGAGCCACAAGGAGTAAGATGAAGTAGAGCTGTGCACAGCTGGATCTGAGACAATGACACACAGAACCACTGCTTCTGTAGCTGCAGCTCCCTGTTTCTGGACCAGGACTTGTTTGTTCTTGCAATGATGTAGTTGCAGACCTACATCTGTGCTGGCACTGCAGAGGATGTCATGATTTGACGCCAAACCAAGGCACTGGACTAACAAGACCTCTCTCTGGAAGACTGGGGAATGCAAGTGTGACCTTCAAGAGCCCACCTAGCTCCAGTACTGCCAGATAATTAGCTTGACTGAACTCAGATCTGTACTGGATATTCGGCATATTGCAGACTTTGAGTATATCGCATTGTGCTCTCAGGTGCACCCAAGTAGGACTTGCATTGGTTTCTCATCTCACAAAAAGATTACTTCCCCATTACATTTGATAATGGAGACTTTACTGTAGGATCTCCCTCCCATCTCTTATCCAATAGGATTTATGTATATGGGAAGAAGAACAAACATGGCAGCTGAGATCTGCAAATCTGCTAAACGGTGCAACTGCAGCAGCTCAGTATGCACACTTCCATTCTTGGTTGGACGTATTTTGCAAGACATTCTAAAGATGAAAAACTGCACAGATACGACTTTTTCAAGCATAGCTTCATTCTTGGCTTGCATGATGCCTCTAATGCTTTACCTGTTTACATAGAGATAAGATAGACAGACTCAACCTGCAGCAGTGCCTGCATTACATTTCCAAGAGGCTAGAGAATGACCAGGCAGAGAGCCAAGACTGAGGCTGCTACTAGAGAGGCCATCTGACACAGAGAAGAATGTACTGGTTTCTCTAGCAAGGGTGCTAAATTAATTAATGTCAGTTTGTGCAACATTTGATACGTTCTGGGCCTTTCAAGTTCAGGAAAAACAACACTTTGGACGGAAATAACAGTAAATAATATTTTGAACTAGCTAGTTATGATTACTATTTCTCCACTTTTTTTTTGCCCCTTTGGTATGTGAGATTTCCTTCAAACAGATCTAATAGAAAGCATATTTGCATGCATGTTTCATTCCATTTCAATTTCTCTAAAACTAAGCTGCTTTGGGATTTTTGGCTTCCTATATCTTCTTTTTGCCATGGCTTCTCCATTTTCTTCTTGTTTTGGCTGAGATTCAAAAAACTCTGCTTGCTGAGCTTCAACTTTTTGAACAAATCAGAAAATAACTCAGTTTTCTTCAAGGAAATTCTTTTGACTATTTTCCCTTTTAATGCCTCTACCATGACTTTCTTAAGGATCTGTACAACCCTCTTTTATTTATTATACTTCTCCACATCTCCTATTTTCCTCCTATCCTTCCTCACCACCCCACACCCTTTTATTTCCTCTTTCTTTCCACTTCTCTCCACTGGAGTAATAAAAAAACTGTTCTCAATCCTGCTGGGTTTAACCAAACTTTGAGCCTTTCACCTTTAAAATGCCTTCTACCTTTAGAGTAGAAAAGTATACCTTGATGTAAGCCATAGTATTTGATATATAACATGGGATTTTGTCTGTTATACTTCAAGTTGACTATTTTCTGTGCTGCCTCCTCTCTCTGTACATCGTTTTCCAGTTCTGTCCTAACTTCCTCAGCAAGCCATGAGGAGGAAACAGTCACATTTATTCCTAAGTCTCACTTGAGAAGTGAAGTCAACTTCACTTGGTTTTCTGAGGCTTATAGGAAGTTTTGAGGTGATGATTAGCTGATTAATAATTACAGGAGACGAATAATCTCTCTAGCCAAATCACTGTCCTGTCAGTTGCACCTGACAAGACAACAAATCCATTTGAATGCAGAGATATGTCCCCAAAGGACATATTTCAGGAGTGGATGTTTAAAACTAAAGCTATGTTTTGGCAAATAAAATTTACATCAACAAAATGTTAAGCCTCTAACTTTCCATCTGCAATCAAATTACAGTCACACAAGATTCTCCAGCTGCCTAGGGACCAGTCTGGCAGTTATAAATGCAAGTCTATTTTGAGTTTCACTTTTCAATCTATCAGATGAGGCATAGTTTATCACTTTGGAGATTGTGTCTTACAGAGAACTTAACTGCCCTACAGCTATGGCTTATAAATCCCTTTCCTGACATTTTGATGAGGGATACTTGCTTCCTATTTCTCTACTACAACCATTAGAGAATGTTTTCTATTGACCTGAGTATATAAAAGGAATTCCTACAGATCTTAGGCTAGCTGGTGGGTTAGTTAGCCCCTTCTCTCTCTGTTATCAAATGAAGAGTACCACACGAATAAAAAGAGGCCATGAACATGGAGAGCAGTGCATTTAGTTAAAGTTAAGATTTTTGCCAACTATTCATCAGGCCACAGCTTCCTCCCCCTCTACTTCACATGCTGATTTTCCTCAGTTCCTTTAATCATGAATTAGTGCACTCGTCAATCAAAAAGATGCTCAAAAAGTCCAAGGCTCTTCTGAATGTAGTGACTGTCAGCATCGACAGCCTTTTGGCTAAGCTTACTGGGTATGTTTTAGCAACTCCATTCATCGCAAAACAATTTGTCATGAAGCTGAGGCACCGTATTGATCCCTCCTGGTTGTATTGCGGGATGGTCACTTTCCTGATACTTCCTAGTGCTAAAGTGAGGCTTGCACCAAACACAGTGCCATAAAATGATTGCCCAAGAGTAGTAGCAAGAACCAGAAAGGGACAAAAAACATGCAGAGCTTAGAATGTAGTAATCTACATGCCCTGTTTTACCTGTTGGTTTCTCCTCTCAGCGTTTTTTTCCCCTTAAGATAGATGTGCCTTCCCACTTGTTCAAATTGTATCTCTGATGTCCCAGGCCGAATTCAGTTGTGCTGTTTAGTGGAAGCACACCAGGCTCAGCATCAGTATAAACAAACACACTTCTGCCAGTGTTCTGATTTTTTTCCTTAGTGAAGCCATAAAATCTTGTTTGGTAATCTAAATCCTGCTAAAGGCAAATTTAGACAAAACAGAAATTGAAACACAGACATAAAATAGTGAAAAATGAAAGATGGCTGTTACAATCTTGTTTCCGGGTATGAATGAAAAACGCACAACTCAGCACCCCAAAGTAAGTTTCTTCTGTTGTCAGACAGTTACAGCAAATCTTTAGTAAATGCTGTCCCAAGATGGAATACACTGGCTGCTTTCTCTAGATTTAAAACTGCAATGAAAACAGAAGACTATGTTTCCTACTGAGAGAGACCACTGTTCTATGGTTTCAATTTTCATGTAATAGACATTTGGGCAATTCCTTTTCAATCCATAATCCAGTCTCTGGTATATAAAAATGAACTTCTTTTTCATTTGCTTGCATAGACTTTGGTGCTTTGCCACAGACTTGTCTATTGTTTTGCTACCTTAACTATTGTTTTGTGTTTCAAATTAGATTTCAGGTTCCTTGAGACAGGAATCTCATAACATATTTTGCACTGTAGAGGTGTTTACAATACATTGAGGTGACTTAAAAAAACACATAAAAAGAAGAAAACATAATGTCGCAATGCTTCTGAATTTCACAGCCTTTCATTAATGCAGTTTTTACTTCTCACACAAAGGATTCTGGGTAGACTTGGAATTAAAGGTTGCAGGAGGGCAAACTGCGAGCAAAGACTGTGTGTTTTTGCAACACTGTAGTTATTCAGATTCTGCTAGTAGGCTGTCACCTGTATAAATGAAGGCAAGGTAACGAATCAGAAGAGTATTTTCACCACAGACATGACTCAAAACCTTATTAGCTCAGGAGGGTTTTTGTAGTGTTTCTTGAGTATTTTCCCTTTGTCTTGTGAAAATACCAGCTCTTTGTGAAAGAGGTTGCCTTCAAGCCATGCATGTTCCATTGTTTCTGTCTTTTTCAGACACCTAATTTTGACATTGCTGGAACACTGATATCTTCTTCTGATTCCACAAAGGTTTTATTCCAAGTGTTTTCTGTAACTCCACATTATTGAAATGAATGTCAATTCAGCCATGGAGTTTAACATTACACTCTTAACTCACTATGCTTGTCTAACCTAGCTAGGCATAGGCAGTGCTCATTTCTATGATGCCTAGGTGCCCAGGCAGAAATTACCCAAAAGTTTTCATTAAGAGTAAAAAGAGTAGTAGCCAGACATTGTGCAGTTACAAGATCAAAAGTCTCTCTCAAATGTGCCTAGAATCCACACTGGAAGTGCCACTCTGTTGATTGCTTTCACCAGAGCTCATTTTCTGGGTGACATGGGACAGCAAGAAGCAGAAAGAATTTCTGCAGAATCGCTGCATTTGCTGCCTCTGGGCAGTGACAACAGCAGCACAAGCTGACCTTATCTATCACTGATGAACGCTCCCCATAAATACAAACAATGCAGGAAAGCAGCTGATATTGCAACTTCTTTGGTAAAACTCTGTGATTTAGAGTGCAATACTCTGACACTTTACCATGTAACTTCAATATACAACTCCAGGATTTACAGCGGTTCACACCGAGCAAGAACATTGCCGAACACTGTGATTTGTGCAAGGCAGAGCTGGAAGAGGAGAAGCCATGGATAAACATAATACATTGTCTTTGCTTTTTTTAGCTACTTTGTTAAACTTTGGTATGCCCTTTCCAGTTAGTTGAGACTTGGGGAGCTGGATCAAAGGAAACTTTTTTGCATGTGTGTGTGTGCATGTACCTTTTTTCATACATACATGTGCATCTATTCATATATCTGTAGCCTTATCTATCTGGAAAGATGGGTGAAGAGTTAGAGACACTTACACAATAGTAGTGGTACAATCAATATCTAAAACCAGTCGATTATTCTCAAGAAAAAAATATGTGAAATGTTTTAAAAATTGTTTTTATTACTCTACTATTCCTTTTTTTTAATCTTAATGCTGCCATATATCTGATGCCTTAGAGGTGTGAAGTACTAATGGAACACAGGTAACAACTATCAATGCTGCATATGCCACAGACCTCAGACTATATCTTTTCCTGGTTTACAGCCCTTGAGTGCCCACCATCTGCATGATTTTAACTAACAGGAGGGAGAAAGGAAGAAGACTGGATTTAGGGGTTGAGGGGCAGAGCATGACAGTTGTTTATGTATTTTTTGTTTTGAACCAGCACGGAAAGGTAGCTAAGGTAATAAATTTTGCATTCTTATGTTGTTTGTTAGCATTAATTCATCTTTGTTGATGACATGTATAGACTGTACCTCAAAGTCACGCTGACAGCTTTCAGTGTTACTTTCTAACATCTGATGCTGTTGTAATAAGATATATGAAACTCCTTCATTACTATGGCTAAGAATATAAAAATCTAATAGATGTCTGAATGAGAAACATTTAATGCAACAAACTGTACTATGCTGTGCTGTGACATGTCTACTACAAACTGGGAAAACCAGTGTCTTCTTTGGTTGTTGTTTTTTTTTTTCCCCTCAGATGTGGTCTGAACTGCTTCTTCTTCAGCACTAGAAACCGTTGTATAGGAGCAATGTGCTGCGTCTGTCCTGAGGAGTCTCACCTAGTTTGCACTTCTTTGGGCTCTGTTTGAAGATGTATTGTCAAGATGAGGGACTGGCTTCACTGACTGCTGTTGCCCTCTGCAAGATGAGCCTTGAGCAGGCCCATGAATCCGCTAGAATCACTGTGTCACTACCACGGGCATTCATTCCCTGAATATGATGCTATGAAAAGGCACAGGCTTCAGAACAAGATAAATGAGACAGTAGGACAAGAGCTTTATTTATGAATGAGATGTTTTAAACTGGGTAGGTTTTTTCCTTTTTATTAAAAATCTTCTGAGCACCTGGATTTGACCTATCAGTATCATTAAGAAACTCATAGTTTCATGTTGTGTGAGTAGAACTACGTTACTGAAATTGCTCAGCAAAGATCCTTGTGCATGTAGTATGTTGTAAATTTGCTGTAATAGAAAAAAACACTTCTGGTCACTTCAGGGGGAGAGGAGGTACCTTTGCTGTGATTCTCCAAGTTTTGCCATGGAAATCAAGGTATAGTCAGCTGCAGGTAGTAAGAAGTCAATGCTTCCTGCTTGCAATAACTCCCATCTCTGAACACTCCTCTTCAAGATATGATGCATTCTGTTCACTCTTTGCTGTTTCTACAGCTTTCAGTATTCAGATATTGAACTTTAAAAGCCTCCACCAATTTAACACAGCCCCTGATGCATCTCTAACTAGAGAGGATAATTAGATGAAGCAGACACACAACGATGTTCCACTAAGGATAGTCTCTGTGACAAACATTTGAAAAGCAAAAGATAGACTCCCACTGGGTTACATAAAGAAGTGGTAACCATATGGGGATTGTGATGTTGAATATATCAGAGAAATCAAGAAAGAAATATCTCAGGATAAGTCAACATATGGTAGGCATCAGCAAGGCTTAGGCTCAGCTTGGGCTGTGTTTCTTACACAGATCACAAAAATGCTAATGGCAGGAAAAAATATGAAAGATCAATGTCTGCACATGAGTTAAAAGCATCTCAACATGTGGGCACAGCAAGTAATCCATGAACCGAAATGAGCGGCATAATATATTGCAAACTGACACTTCTAACACCTGATTGCAGCCACAGGGGTACAGCCACCTCAGCTTCCCCCAGCCTGCAGCCTGGGCTTCTGACCACCAGTATTTGCATCATGAAGAAAAGAGTAATCAGACCTCATATTGCAGGACAGTCAGACATCACATGAAGCAATAATTACAATTTCTCTTGCTCAAATCTTATACCGTGCTGATCATGAGGGTTTCTGAAGATGCATTTTAAACAAAAATGAAAGCGTTGTGTTCTTCTGCCCCCCTCCGTCTCTTGGGAGTTGCTCTCTGACTCTTTATCTTCTTCTGTCCAGGTCTGCTCAACAGGTCTGTATGTTTCAGAGGATGCTTCCCTTCAGTTGAAGCGTCAGACAACAGTCCCTGCCAACAGCAATGTAACTGATTTGACAGAATAACAGACTGGTGACAATGTCTATGCCAGGAATAGTTTCCTCTCTTTCTGGAGGCAGTTCATACATTCATAAACTGGTCAAATTTGTTCTGTAATGCGCAAGTCTATCGTTCAGTGAAAGTGAGTTAGTGATTTCCAAGGTAATTCCCCTATTTCCCTGACAACAGCTCTGACAGGAGCCCCTGGGGAAATAACCATTAAGCAAACATCTGTGTACTTCCTATCTGTCAGCACCACAACAGCTTTGGAAGTGGGGGCTGACATGAAGGACCTGCCAGCTTTACCACAGCCCAGATTCAGCTTTACTACAGCCTACATTCTGAGGCAGAAGAGATTAGCAGAAACACTGACTCAACAGTGATAAAGACCTAGATACATATACTGAACTGCACAAAGAAGCAAATTGCTGTTTTCCTAAATGGATTATGTTCACCTTGATACAATATGTCAATTTTTACAATAAAATCCCCCTTGAGAACCTGCTGCAGGATTAGTATTGTCATCTGTCTAGTGTCATGTCTGGTGATGATACATTGTATTGTCATCTTGTCAAAATGATTAAGTGAGATGAAATACTAAAATTTCAGCACTTTCATGATAAATAAAATGCATAAAGGGTTCTTCTTGTTTGTCAGTATCTGCTATGTTTTAGTAATTTGGCTTTCAAGAGGGAAAATAAAAAACATGGTGGGGAGAAAGGAGAAAAATAAGACTGCAATCTGCCCATCAACCTTAAGATTAAAGTCACTCAAAAAACAATGGGCAATTTCATTTTCACTTGAGAAAAAGATAAAGCAATTCACTACTTCACATTCTCAGAAGTAAAATCTGCACAACAGTGATTACCTAATAGTTTTACAATATTTCCAGGGGAACAGAATATGTTCCCTTGCCTTAACGTGGACTGGCCAACACTTCCAAACTACACCTGAAATGCACCTTTGCATAGCACTTAGCAGAGAACATTGTTTTCAGTTAGACCACCGTGATCTTAAGTCACCATTAATATTGATCAAAACCAGGGAGATGCTGCATGTGTTGGAGGCCGTACAATAGTTATCTTGATACAAACTTGTAATCAAGATAAAAACATTTGATATTTTGGATTTAGCTATTACAAAAATATCTCAACTAAATAAAAGCCAGTCATTGAATTTGATGTAGGATTGCTGCAGGCAACCATGGGGCATTCTCTGTGACAGATTTGTGTGCCTACTGCTGCATCTCGCCCACGACAGCATGGTTGGTTTGACTTGCCCATGGAGCAGCACACGGGATTAGAGATCATAGAGATCTCTCTCAGTGGAGAAAATTAGAGATCATATTCAATATCCATAATACAGATATCTACCAACTTCAGTGTTCAGCCTCCTTCCCACAGTGAGCCAGGATTTGGCAGCCTTGGAAAGCAGATGATCTAAACTATTTTGTTGTCTCCTAATCCTATAAAATGTTTCAAACACCAACCTTACTTGTGAGTCAGTTGGTTGATGTGTCCCTGAATGTTCAGATTTCATCAGCTCCCTTCTATCTCTTCTCCTTCACACGGGTAAAAAAACCCTTGCAATCATTGCAAGAGCATCTTCTCACCCATGGATCATGACAGCCTAAAGTGCCAGGCCCTTTTATGAGCAACTTCCCTTACAGAAGTCTGGCCGAAAGTCAGCTTTCTGAATAACAAGCCCTCTTCCACTTTCCTTATAGCACTAAGAGAATTTCTGAAATGCGTTAGTGGTTAAGCTTAGGAATCCTTATGTTTAAGTTATTGAGACAGTTATTTCCCTAAACAGGCAGAACTGGGAGCTGTTCAGAGTTAATGCTTGGAAAACAAGAAAGAAAATGCCATGGAGTATTAGTAAACTTGCAGCTTGTGTTTCTGAGGTTGCCAGTATTAACAAGGATGTGAAGGGAATAACAGCATCCTCTTTGGGATGTTTCAATCACCCTAGTCATGCACTAGAACCCCCAAGTATTGGCTCATCACCCAAAGCGATTATGTGCAAATGGGAGAGTCAGAGAAGAAGTTCTTAAACACACCATCAGTCACACCTGAATTTGGCAAATATCAGAAGATTACAGGATTTCTTGATCTCATAAAATATGCAGGATAATGTATGTATGTTTATACTATTGCTCCCAGTTCCAGAAAAGTGGAAAGAATACTTGAGATTGCTGGCTGTTCTAATCGGGGACTAATACTAAACCACTACTGTGCCAAAACATTCCCCAGTTGGTTTTTAAGCCCTCGACATTACCAACCCTGTATTCAGTGTTCTCTGCCCAAATACTTCTACATGCCTGCAGTTGGGAATAATCAGTTTGAGGAGGAATGTATCTTTATTTCCTTCCATTCAGAGAAATCTGTTCTTCAGACCTATATGAGAATATGGGCAAAGAAAACGTTTGTGTGGTTATAACATGCTTTATTTCCCTTTCAGTAGATTGAACTTGTGAGTCAGAAACCAGAACTGTCACTGATAGAAAGCCCTCCTCGTTGGAGTGACAACAGCACAAAAAGGACGAAAGCTGCTGGGAGCAGGACCAGTACCATTCAACACAGGGGAGAGAGTTAAGTGTACATACCAAATGGAAATGTTTGTACACCCTTGCTGTTATCTCCTGTGTTTTTGCTAAAACCTCACATTTCTTTTGCCTCAATTGCAAAAGCAGTGGCCGCGGCCGCTGCGAGGCTCAGTTTTTGCAACTGAACAGCCAGCTGGAAAGAGCAAGCGGTTCCCTAGGCAAGGAAAGCAAAGGAGCACCGAGGAGACCTGTCAGGAGCCCGCAGCTCTCACGAGGGGATGGTCCTGCCGGGAGGCGGAGCCGAGGCGACCGGGGAGAGCTTTAAACGGCCCCAGGGAGCACAGTGAGGCAGTTTGCGCAGCAGGGAACAATCTGCTACCCACACAGACAGCCACAACCCGGGGCAGTGCTCTGGTCTTAAGCTGACAAGGTGGTGAGTGCTCCCCTGTGAGCTAAAGTCAGGGCTCAGAAAGAGAATGCCCTGCAGAAGATCAATGCGTCCACCCAGATGGAGCTGGGTAGCAAGGATGCTTCAGTGCAGACAGACTGCTGGGGGTGTTTAGGTATATCTCCTGCTAAGGTAAGTATCTGTGAGAGGTGCCATCAAGTCCAAGAGCTGCAGCATCAGGTGAAAGAGCTGCAAGAAACTGTTAGTAGGCTCCAAAGTATTAGGGGAGCAGAGCTAGAGACTGACAGATGGTTCCAAAACCAGGCATTGGCCACCACTGCAAATGAAATGCCTTGGACCCTGATGACACAGAAAAGCAGTGGTGGAAAAAGGGCCCAGTTGTTTGGGAAGGGTATAGGAACATTGCTAGAGTATGCAGGGACAAAACCAGGAAGGCCAAAGCTCTTCTGGAATTAAACCTGGCAAAGGAAGTAAAGGAAAACAAGAAGGGCTTTTTCAAATACATTAGCAGCAAAAGGAACATTAGAGAGAATGTAAACCAGCTGATAAACAAGGAGGGTGTCCTAGTGACAGAGCATGCATGGAAGGCAGAGATACTGAATGACTTCTTTGCCTCAGTCTTGACTGTCAAGACCAGCCCTCAAGAAGCCCAGTCCAGCAAGGATAGTAGAATAGTCTGGAGAAGGGAAGATGTTCTGTTGGTGGACAAAGATGAGGTTAGAGACCTGTTGGGCAATCTGGACACCTACAAATCTATGGGATCTGATGGGATGCGCCCACAAGTGCTGAAGGAGCTGGCAGATGTGGTTGCTAAGCCACACTCCATAATTTTTGAACATTCATGGAGGACAAGCGAGGTGCCTGAGAACTGGAGAAAGGCCATTGTCATTCCAGTCTTCAAAAAGGGCAAGAAGGTGGACCTGGGAAACTACAGGCCGGTCAGCTTCACCTCCATCTCTGGAAAGGTGATGGAACAACTCATTCTGGATGGCATCTCAATATATATGAAGGAGAAGTTGGTTATCAGGGGCAGTCAACATGTATTCACCAAGGGGAAATCGTGCTTGACCAACTTGATAGCCTTCTATGAGGGCATAACTGGCTGGCTAGATGAGGGGAGAGCACCAGATGTCATCTACCTTGACTTCAGCAAGGCTTTTGACACTATCTCCCATAACATCCTCATCAGGAAGCTCACGCAGTGTGGCTTGAATGAGTGGATCGTGAGGTGGATTGAGAGCTGGCTGAATGACAGAGCCCAAAGGGTGGTGATCAATGGCACAGAATCGAGTTGGAGGCTGGTGGCCTGTGGAGTTCCTCAGGGATCGGTTCTGGGGCCAGTCCTGTTCAACATGTTCATCACTCCAGTGATAGGACTAGGGGTAATGGACATAAGCTGGAACACAAAAAGTTGCATTTAAGAAAAAACTTCTTTTCCTGTTCAGGTAAGGGAGCCCTGGCACAGACTGCCCAGGGAGAGTGTGGAGTCTCCTTGTCTGGAGGTTTTCAAACCTGCCTGGACATGTTCCTGTGTGACCTGATCGAGGTGGACCTGCTTTAGCAGGAGGATTGGACTAGGTGATCTTTAGAGCTCCCTTCCAACTCCTACCATTCTGTGCTTCTATGATTAATAAAACCCAATTTATCTGTTTAAACTAATAGTTTTACTATTAATAAGATAGGTCTATAAAAGAGTCACCTCCATTATGTGATACTGAAGTCTGAGCAGCAATAAAACTACACTATATCAGCACCTTAGCAAAAATATATTTTCACCTAGCAGCTGATAACAGAATGTGATAATGTCCTGTCTAAACTAAAACAACAAGGATATTTATGTAGTAGTCTAGCACAGAGCACGCAGCATGAAGAACACACCTGTCAGCAGTACATCTATTTCTATCACATTCTTATTTCTTAAAATAAACATTGTACGTGTTCATTTCATCAAACTGTTAGACAACAAGACTTTTTGAGATCCTTATAGTGGTGTTAGTTGAATGCATTGCAATGATGGATTGATAGTAAATTGCCTTGTTAAGCAGAATGAACTTGCAGAACTGCACTGGGGAGACTCAGGTGCGCCTTAAGCAAATTTCTAATACTCTTACAATGTCCCTCATTTATACATCCAAGTACATTCGCCTGTGCGAGATCTCTTTATACATGCTGTGCCTAATGAAACAATGAAATCAGACTGCAAAATGGCTATTTATCAAAACAGAAATACCTCTGAATAGAGGCCTTCCTGTGAATGCAGTCTTCACAGCATGAGAAATTAGGAGTAATTGTTGCTAGTATCACTTTTACTTTTATATGGTTTTCAAATAGTAGTCCTGGAATCTGCAACTAATCTCACAACCTAAGAATACAACAGTTCACATTTTCAAAGCTCACAAATTCTGTCAATCAAATTAGGGATGTTTCATTAGCAATGTGTGTGTGCATGAACACAGCTGACCTCCTTGTAGCCGTTTGCATACACCAAGTATGCAGAAATATGAGCAAGTATTCATGACCTATGGGCAAAAAAAGTCTTTCTATTAAATGAGCACAGCTGTTAACAACCTGTGTTGCTGCCTTGTATGTGAACTCCAGGCAGTAGGCCACACAAATTGAAAATAACTGAGTCATGAGGCAGATGGGGACAGACACACCGGAGAACAGTTAACTCTCCATGAGGATGACCTTCCGTATCTATGCTTCCCTGGCTGGGCGGCAGGTTGATTACCTGGACACAGCACATACAAGCTCTGAGCAGCAGCTCTTGTCTTCTAAAAACCAGATCACAAGTGGTAGTTAAGGGCTATGAATGAAACTGGGGACAGAAAAGCAAGTCTCAGGTAAAAGCGCATGGATGACCTGACAGATCTGAAAATGTAAAAGCTATTCCACAGTGCACAGAAGCATGTCTCATCTCTGTTTCCTCCTTGATAAACACACAATAGGAAAACTCAGGATGGATTTTATAGAAGAATTATCTCACAAATATATTTGTGTGCCTTGAAGAAGTCAATGAGCACAAGTAAGTGCTTAGTGATCTTAGTGCTTAGTGATCTTAGTGGGTGTATTATATTTAGGTTTCCAAAAAGCTTTTGAAAATCCTGTTTGACCAACCTGATAGCCTTCTATGAGGGCATAACCAGCTGGCTAGATGAGGGGACAGCAGCAGATGTCATCTACCTTGACTTCAGCAAGGTTTTTGACACCGTCTCCCATAACATCCTCATCAGAAAGCTTAGGCACTGTGGCTTGGATGAGTGGACAGTGAGGTGATTCAAGACCTGGCTGAATGACAGAGCCCAGAGGGTGCTGATCAATGGCTCAGAATCAAGTCAGAGGCCTGTGGCCAGTGGAGTTCCACAGGGATCAGTTCTGGGGCCAGTGTTGTTCAACATCTTCATCAACAACCTGGATGAGGGGACAGAGTGTACCCTCAGCAAGTTCCCTGATGACACCAAACTAGGAGGGCTGGCTGATTCCCCAGCAAGCTGTGCTGCCATTCAGAGGGATCTCGACCGGCTTGAGAGTTGGTCAGAGAGGACCCTCATGAGGTTCAACAAGGGCAGGTGCACAGTCCTGTACCTGGGAAAGAACAACCCCATGTGCCAGTATAGGCTGGGTCTTGACCTGCTGGAGAGCAGCTCTGCAGAGAGAGATCTGGGACTCCTGATTGATAATGAGCTAAACATGAGCCAGCAATGTGCCCTCATAGCCAAGGTGGCCAATGGCATCCTGGGATGCATCAAGAAGAGTGTGGCCAGCAGGTCAAGGGAGGTTCTTCTCCCCCTCGGCTCTGCCCTGGTGAGGCCTCATCTGGAGTCCTGTGTCCAGTTCTGGTCTTCCCAGCTCAAGAGGGACAGGGAACTTCTGGAGACCATCCAGTGCAGGGCCACCCAGATGATCAGGGGACTGAAGCATCTTCCTTATGAGGAAAGGCTGCAGGAACTGGGGCTGTTTAGTCTAGAGAAGAAGAGACTGAAGGGGTATCTCATTAATATTTACAAATATCTAAGAGGTGGGTGTCAGGAGGTTGAGGCATCCCTTTTTTCTATAGTATCTAGCAACAGCACAAGGGGTAATGGGATCAATCTGGAACTCAACAGGTTGCATTTAAACTATTTCACTGTGAGGGTGAGGGAGCCCTGGCACAGGCTGCCCAGAGTGGTTGGGGAGTCTTCTTCCTTGGAGATCTTCAAGTCCCACTTGGACATGTTCCTATGCGACCTGATCTAAGTTGATCTGCTTCTGCAGGGGAGTTGGACTAGATGATCTCTGGAGGTCCCTTCCAACCCTACCATTCTGTGATTCTATGAAAAGGTTCTTCACAGAATCTCACCCTGCTATGAGCTACCATCAGACAGGATACCAGAGCAGGGAGGCTCTATTGCTCACCAAGGCTGCAAGACACTGAGCTGTCATAGAATGCAGAATGTCTTCTCATAAAGAAATAACCATTCAAACAAGAGAAAACCAAATAGATCTTTTATATTCTAATAATACCTCCTCTTGCCAATTCGATTTTTGTCCCAGAGATGGTGATATTTCAGTGCTAAGCAATATCACTATCTCCCCTATACATGCTGTGAATCGTCATATTCCAAAAATCACAGAGAGGTGTTTGATCAAGCAGAGCTCCAGAAGTGAGTGTTTCCAGAAAGACATCAATAACAAATGGCCCATGTCCTCTCTAAGCCAGAAGGGAACCTGCACAGCAGTCTGTTAGTTGCTGAGGGAAGCGAAGACTTGTGAATATTTCAGTTTCTCCCCAAGTCATGCAGACTTCAAGAAAAAAGCTTAAAAATTTAAATGTCAATCTTCAAATGTAACATCTTAAAAAGCAGACAACAGAGTTGTTCATAAAGGAGACTAAAGTTGTCACTGCATAGACTAGACACATGCAAAATCCCAGTGACTCAGCTGCATTAAGGGATATTTTTGTGATGCATCCATTCTTATTAAATGAGATATACTTCTTTTTTCTATAAACCTTAGTGCTTCTGAAGATTTTCAAGACAAATCCCACACACTTCTCTAGCTATAGAGAGTAAGTATATTAGTGGGGGAGGAAAAGAGTATGATAAAGCACAGAAATACAGAGACTTATATGATTATTTTCTTTGCTTTGAGCTACTGTGCAACCATTGTCTACTCTCCAGATGTAATTTGCTTAGCACAGCCAATAAGGATATTTAAGCAGCAGTTAGAGGGCAAATAAAAAAAATGAATAAGTAACAGAAATGTCCTCTTTATGTGCATTTTGCTCTGTACAAAAAGGAGATAAAGTGACTGTGATCTGATGTGTGTCTAGTCTCTTCAACTCATACTCAAACAATGTGTCATGGTGTTGTGAGTTTAAATTGCCACTGTTCATCAACATGTGAGTCCATCACTTCTGATCAGAAACAACATGGAAATAAATCCTCAGGCTGTAGCATTTGAACTGATTGTGCACTCTACCACTGTTTGGAAAGGCAGCTGAATTTCCACTTCAGTTTGCATTCTCTTCATGACCCCTACCTGATGATAACGATTTTAAAAGCCTAAGCACAATTTGTATCCTTACCAGAGCAAGGAGAAAGAAAACTTCTCCTCAGCTTTGTTCTCATGCAACTTTGCTTTCTCCTTTCCATACTTTGTAACTACTTTGTCTCCTATTACAATATAACCAATACTTTCTATGAACTGCATTATCTTGAACAAAAGCAAAATTTTGCCCGTGGCCTGCAATAGAAATTGCCCAAAGCCCTCAAAGAGGTTGCTGATTTGTCATGATGGAGCAAAAAACATTTACCTTCTTTTTAACTTGGATACATGGCCTAGGAATGCAGATGGTTTCTGCATGTGCTATTTCTCATTGGTTGGATTATACAACTTTCTGGCTTACATTCAGCCTGTACTCCGTTAGGCAAATACCATTTCAAAAGTAAGGCTTCCTAGCATCAGTATTCCTGCTAGAAGTGTCACAATTCAGTAACTGAAGTGAGTGGCAGCCAGTGCTCCAGAACTCACACATCCATTTTTTTTTTTTAAATGGAGAGCAGAATCTGACACTTAAAAAAATCCCTTTTTTACTCCAAAAATCTAATAATAACCATTAAACTTATTAACTAGCATATGCCTATGTCGTGGTTTCGGCCCATCAGGGAACAAAAGACCACGATTAGCCTCAAGTACCGAAGACTTAAGGATTGCTAAAGGGCAAGGAGAGCTTAATTGCCGCTTAAGGTGCAGGACAAAACAGACCAGGCTACTCGGCTTGGGGAAGAAAACAGAAAACAATTTAATACCAACTAAAACATAAAACCCCAAAAACCAGA